>JARHVA010004323.1:137500-685000 GCA_037957365.1 Torreya grandis | reverse complement strand
TTTTCATTCTCTTACATGTTGATTATATGTTCATTTTAGTCATTCTTGATATATATGAAGGTGATCAAGGGCTATCACATGATGCTCATCTAAGAGTTCAAGCTGGGATAAATGTTCCTAAGAAAAATTATCATCATAAATGATGTCTTTTAAGGGAGACATGAAGAGAGGGAATTTGGACTTCTAAAGGAAGTACAACTTCTATACCATAGACTAGGGAAAAAGGAGTAGCACTCGTATGGGTTTGAATACTAGTTGAATATGCCCACAAGGCAAAAAAGATACAGAGATGCCAATCCTTCCCAACTTCATTGATGAATTTGGTTAGAATTTTGACTAGGGTTTTATTAGATGCTTCTACTTAACCATTGGCTTGAGGATAGTAAGGTAAATAAAAACTTAATTTGATTTTAAATGAGTCACATAATGCCTAGACTTTCTTATTCTTGAAATATTTTCCATTATCTATTATTATTTTATATGGAATTAAAAAATGACAAATAATGTGATGGATAAAATCCACAATATTTTCTACCTTGGTCGAGATAATTGACATAGCTTCCACCCACTTGGTGAAGTATTTTGTAGTGATAATGATGAAGTTGTGATGATAAGAGGACTTAGGGTTGATTTCCCCTATAAGATTGAGCCCCCATTGGGAGAATGGCTAGAAGTTTCTTGCTACCTATAAGGATTTACTAGGGACATGGGATAAGTTTACATGTTATTGAAATCTTACACACCTCTTAACATATGTGTAACAATCTTGATTTAGAGTGGGCAAATAATAGCCTAGACGTAAGATTTATTTTGTGATTATGTGGCCACTAAAGTATCCACCACATGAACCATTATGTACTTACTAGATATCTAAGGTAGCTTCATGATTTTGGAGATAATGAAGAAGAATGCCATCAAAACTACACTTATAGAGAACACCCCCTAGTATAGTATAACAAACAACTTTCTATTGAAAGACACACTTGACACCTTTGGATAGATGGGGAGAAGATAGTCCTATAAACAAATAAGTAAATATTTGTGCATACCATGGATCCTCTAAGTTTTCATTGATATTATTTATAGATGAAAGATCATTTCTTGTGTAGGAAGTATGGTTAACTTGATGGATAAGGACAAATATCTTAGACTCCTAAGATGAGGATGGGATAAAAGAGGCAAGAGATGCCATAGTATCAACAAACTTATTAGTTGATCTAAGATTAGTTTGGATCTCATAACATTCAAAAGAGGTTAAGAGATGATTAGCTAAAGTATTATATCTTTAGAGGATATCATTCTTGCATTGATATATACCATTAATTTTATTGACCACTAGCTAAGAATCAACATAGATATTAAGGGATTTGACTCCTAGTGTAAGGGTAGTTTGGAGGCCTATAATCAGTGCTTCATATTAACCATGTTATTGGTGTAATACAAGTCTAATTTAAAATATAAATGCATGGGAATAACTTGAGGAGGGATTAATATAATTCCTACACCACTTCCATGCTCACATTTGGACCCATCAAAAAATAAAGTCATTTGATATTCTAGGACTAATTAGGAAGTGGATGTGATAGATTCATTAGGAAATTCATAATTTATTGGTCGGTTGTCACTAAGAGGTGCTTCAGACAATTGATCAACAATAATCTATCCTTTATCAAACTTTAGATGGAGAAATTCTAGATCAAACTTAGCTAGAAGCATGATCCATCTAGCCATTCATTAATTTTGATAAGGCTTAGAATGCATGAAATTAAGGGGGTTAGTAGTCATAATTATGTACATCTTGTGGTTAAGTAGGTAATGAATAAACTTAGAGGATACAAGGACCAATGTTAGGTAGATTTTTTTGATATGTAGATAACATGTTTTATATTCTAAAAGGGTATGACTTATATAATAAGCATCCATTCCTTGTGATGCTCATCTTGATGGGTAGGAATAACACCTAGAGAATGGTCAGTAGCTGAGATATAAAGGAAGAAAGGTTACTCATCCTTAGGTGGAGTGAGTATTTTAGGTGATAAAAGATAGTCTTTGAGTGCATTAAAGGCTTCCTGATAATTAGAGTCCCATATAAAGTGACTATCCTTCTTTAATAAATGGTGGAAAGGTTAACACCAATTAGAGAGGTAGGATATAAAATGATAAATAGACTAGAGCTTGCCTTGTGAACTATGAAGTTGCTTAAGGTTGGATGGGGGAGGAATTTCTATCATGGCCTTGATTTTATCAGGATCCACTTCTATTCCTTGAATAGAAACAATGAATCCTAGAAGTTTAACTATCAAAACAATAAAAATGCACTTTTTTGGATTTAGACGCACATGATATTGGAACAAATGATTGAAAATAACCTTAAGTATGGATAAGTGATCCTTGTGGAATTTTGAATTCCCAAGGAGATGATCTACATAGTCTTTGACAATTTTTTGGATTATGTCATGAAATATATAAGTCATGGCCTACTGATAGGTGGCTCCTACATTTTTAAGGCCAAAGGGAATAACATAGTAGTATAATGTCCCCTAAGGAGTAATAAATACATTTCTATGTTGATCTTCTAGTGCAATAAGTATTTGATTATAACAAAAAAACCATCCATAAGGGATAACATTTCATGGCCAACTGTTAGGTTCACTCATTGGTTGATGTTAGGGAGAGGGAAATAATCTTTTAAACAAGCAAGATTTAAATCATAAAAGTTAGTACAAATGTGAAGTCCCCCTATAGGCTTAGTGATTAGAATGATGTTGGTCATCCACTGAGGATAATCAATGGGTTGAATAAAGTTAGTAGATAAGAGGCACTACAGTTCCTCTTTTACTAAGAGTGTGATGTGGGGATATATTTTATAGAGATTTTATTTTACTAGCTTAGAATTAGGAAAGGTGATGATATTATAGATAAATATTGTGGGGTCAATACCAAGCATATTTCTATAAGACCAAGAAAATGCCTCACTATGATCTAATAAAAAAGTGGTAAAATCTTAGTTTTCTTAAATATATAAGGCTTTATTAACTTTAAAAATCTATGAGTTTTATTGAGACCTAAAATTGTTATCAGTAGTGGATCCATTTAATAATATATATGTTTTGGATGGAAGAGAATTGCATAGATAAGAGTTTTCAATGCCTAGATGAGTCAATATTGACTTATCATCCTGACACTGAAGAACATGGATGGTTAGCATATCATGTCCTATTAGCTTAGGATATACTAAAGGGATAATTTAGGTCTCACCACCATGGTGAAAGATTAGGGGTTCTATGGAGATTAAATTGACTAAAAAAAAGTTAGAAGGGATGGATACATTGTCATTGGTTGAGGAAGATGTATTAGATGATGAAGATTGATCTTCTTCTTCTAAAAATGGTAGAAGAATGGGTTTGAGAGATGATTTAGAAAATTTTTCAAAGACTAAGACATGTTTTTCATGTGGTTTTCTAAAATATCCTAATGCAATGTTGTGAGGACCCTACTCATATCTACCCATGCTGAAGCCCTTTTAGGCACAATGATAAAGGTAGGTTTGTGTGAACTAGGGTTTATTAAGAAATGAGAAATTGGATGTAATGGGTTTAGAATAGGTGTAATTATTAGGCCTTGGGGTGGTTTGATTGATTCCACCATTTATCAAGTGGGTGTGTAAGAACAGTGGCCCAAATGGGATGAGCTTACATAGGTTGGGTAGATACATGGGTTATTTGTCTAGATGATCATATTCCCTAGGAGTGGGTAACATGTTAAGGGTCAATATCTATTATTCCCCCATTAAAATATGCTACATCATGGAATCAATGGATTCATGAGCTAATAATTTAAAAGCAAGAATAGTCATGCTAGTTGAGGCTTGATTAGAGGATGAAGATGGGATTGTGTTAGGTGAGGGTATTATGACATTGTTTGGTCAAAAAGTATAGTTACATGATTTGAAGGGATGAGGATTAGTGGGGATGATGTGGACCTAGCCTTCATGTTCAAATTTAATGCATCAATGGATGGTAGATGGGATACATCACATTGCTCAAAATGTCTTAATAAAATTTTATATTAAAATGTCCCTTTTATGACATAAAAGTGTTCATGGAGGGTGTGAAGACCTACACAAATGGGAAGGACAACCATTCCTACTATGGGTGCTACCATGTCATTGAATGCATGGAGAATTTTTTAGGGATTGGGAAACAATGGTTTTTTGTACTTATAAATATTGGAAAGCATGTGAAGAAATAATATTGATACTAGCCCCATTATCAATCATAACTCATTTAATTTGAGTTTGATTTATTTGATTTATGATGAAAAGTGCAAGATCTTGGTCTTTAGGTGATAAAGGATTGACCCTAGAATCAATGAAACTAATAACTAACACCATTTGGAGGGCCCCTATAAATGTTAATAATGGTTGAGACTCATCTAGCTAGACCTGAATAGCCTAGAGTGCTTCTATCATTACTTGTCAATAGTGTAGAGAGTTTAAGATAAGTTCATACAATGACATTTTTATAGGCATTTGGTGGAGTTGTTTTAATATGGAGATTTGTACCAACTCCTTGTCTTTGGTCAGGGTAGTTCCTATAATAGAGACTTTAGGATTTTATCTAGATGGTTTAGGTGTATTATGGGTAGAGGCACATATAATTGAAACTTTGAATTTATTAAGATTCTAATTTTGAGAGTAGGTGGCTACATGGATAACATCAATGTGTAATAATAGAGGGTCTAAAGAAGCCACTGACTCTTTATTGCTTATAAGACTAGAAATATTATGGGTAGGTGGAATATTTGGGATGGTGACTTTTCTATTAGGAGTTTCATCATTTATATCATCAATTAATAAATCATCATCTTAGACTTCTTGTTGGATTATGGCCTTAAGGGCATTACAATTTTCTATATCATGTTTAGGTACTCTATGATATGTGCATATCTCATGATTCCTATACCAAGTAGGTCTTTAAGGGTGAAGGTTGATGGGCCATATAGGTGGTATAATTATAAAGGATGTATCTAATAATTATTTTAATATTATAGTGTAATATCCTTTCAAAGGTTCATTTTATGGTCTTATAATAGGTTGGGCAATCTCTCTTGACAAAGTATTGATCATTTGGTTTTGACATTTAGCTTTTATGATAGGGATGAACTTAGGCACTTTTTATTTAAATTTATCTAATGGTATTTTAATAAAAGATGGTGGATATCAGGATGGAGGTGTGTTTAATAATAGAGAGAGAATTATTTTCCCACATGTTTGAATGGAAGAACCTATGATAGGGACAATCACTTTGGGAGACGGATGAGGACCTAAAATAGATGATGGAGATAATATCAAAGGGTTAGGCCCTTTAATATTTCATGTGTTGATAATAGAAGGGGTCTTCAAACTAATTTTTTTATCTTTTGACATCTAAAAAAGATCGACCTTGACTTGAGGAAGGGTTAAGGCTTTATTTGATGGAATACCAAGACAATTGTCCTGGCTATTGATGATAGGATATTTATTCTTACCTTTAGTAGTTTTAGGGTAAGGAGGTGTTGTGATAGAAGGTGATTTCAAAGGGTCTTGGTACTAAGCAAATTGATAGGATCCTACTATATTATGATCTTGGTACATATTAAGAATAGGTTCACCAAGGACCAAAGGGCTGGAATGTTTGACTCTAGAAGTATCAAGATGTTTATCTATGACATCTTGAGGAAGGGTTTCATTTTCATTTTTAGGAGATTAAGTTTAAGAAGATGAAGGGGATGGCTCATGTGAATGATCCCATGTAATGAGATCCAGGAGCTCTATAGAGTTTTTGGGAGTTGTATCAATAATTTTAGGTTGACTTACATTGAAATCATCTCTCATGAAAAGACCCAATACTAGAAATTACTCTAGAGTTTATTTAGGCAATAATTGGTAATAGATTGTATCAATCATATATGTAGCTTGATTTTGTGTTTCTCTAGAGTTAGCTTGGGTTGTGTTTGATGTGGATGGATGGTTTAGAAATGGCTACTTGAAAATATCTAAAGAATGATTGTGATAAGCATTTGGATTATTCAAATGAAGGTCCCCCTTGTCGATGAGGCCTTGTACCAATCATTTGAAGGATTGGTATCATTATATGCCATGTCCTATTACCCTATGATAGGCAAAAAATTCATCCTCTTTATACCAAGTAGGTTTAGGACATGTATCATCGACTAGTCTAATTGGAGGGAGCTCAATAACATTTTCTTGTAGGAGTTTATCTAATATAGAAGTGTAAGGTTCTCTTAAAGGGGTATATTTCTTAGGGGGAGAATGAGTAAGGCTCCTAGGTGGTTATGTTTGGGATTTGAATGGTTCTAATTTATTGTGTGTTGGAGGGGAAGACGTTTTTAGAATAATAACATTTTTTGCCCTTTTGGTTTATGATTATTATTATTGTTTTTTATGGGGTTAGATTTGAAGTTTTTATTGTGTAACTTAATTTTTCCCTCTTCAATGCCTTTAATTTTAAGTTTATGTGCCATGACAAAGGATTCATTGAAAGTTTTAAAGGTTTGAATTTGTAACATGGATGAGATATGTTTTGCACAAGAGTGTGAAAACAATTCAATTAATTCAGGTTATGGAAAGGAAAAGGTTAATTAGTTGATCAGGCTATGCCAATGAGATACAAAGTCTGATATTAATTCATCTTCAAATTGTTGAATGGTGTATAAATATATGATACTCACTTTTTGAGCAATGTTTATCGAGAAGTGTTCTAAGAAAATTTGGGCCAATTGCCCAAAGGAAAAGAGTGAATGTTGAGGGATGGAGCTATACCAATCTAATGTAACTCCTACTGGTGACATGGGAAATGTCCTAAGTAGTGATGCATCATCATGTGATATAAGTTAATATGCATGTTAAAAGGCTATAAGATGCTACTGGGGATCTTCTTTGTTCTAAAACTTAGTAAACTTGGGAAGTTCTCATTGTGAGGGATATGGTCAGATAAGAACAAATTGGTGGATAGGCTCCTTAAAATTTTACTCATATGTGGGCATAGTATTATGACTAAAGGTGGATGCTTCCAAATTGTCCATCCTATTCATAAAGATGTTTATGAGGTCTTCTTGGGGGTTATTCTAAGGTACATTCCCTAAGACACCTTGCTAAAGATTATATAGGGGTTATGAGGAAGGTTATCCAACTATAGTGGACATTATGGGTTGGGATTCCACCACATACTGTGGGAGCTATAGTAGAATATTTTATTATGTGGAATATTCGAAATAAGTGGTCCTTAATGACTGCAATGGAGCCATATATTGAGTATCCATAGAGACATATTATTGGGGAGGTTGCATTGAAGGGATTTTTGCATTAGAGGGATTTGTTGTTTATGTTGTAGAGCTTGTGAACTATATGATAGACTTATTTTGATAGGCAGGAGACTTATAGGGATTGATATTACTAACATTTAGGGAGGAATAGTGTATATAGGCTGAGTGGTATAAACACTTTGAACCTAAGTAATGGGGGTTGGAGAATTGGTAGATACTATAGGTGGTTAGATTTCTAAAGGTTACATAATCTAAGTATTAGATATAGATGGAATAGAGTTGGTAGAAAAAGATACCATGGCCATGGTAAATCCTTTAATTTTCTCAGTTCCCTTAAAAGGTATCCTATATAAATATTGAGAATTTTGGGTATGGGGGGAGGGAGGAATGTGTATTGCTTGATTACTAAGGTAGTAATTGAGAGCAATAAGGTTATTGTACAATATTTATATAAAGGAAGGATCCCCTTGAGAATTAAAGTGTGGGAACACATGATTTTCAAAGGACTCAAGGGTAGAGGAGGATCTAGGTGTATGTTCCATAGGAGAAGACATGACACCCACTTCAGATTCTTTCTTTGATTGTTGCCTTGTCAAAACCATGAGATAAAAAATGAAAACAAAAACAAAACAATAACTTCTTGAATTATCTCTATTTTAATTATGGATGAAAGATGCACAAACTAAAGTCATCCCAAAAAAAATTATCTCTTTTTAATTTTAAGATGTGAAAAGAAATAAAGAAAAAAGATAATGAGGGTCCTAAGAAATGGTAATCTAAAGATAGTTTTGGGTGTTTTATTTTTGGAAATCAAAGGAAATTTGTATTGGTATCAATACGTGTCTTGATACTTGGGTATTTCTCCCCTCACATCACAATCCCACAGCCAGTATGGGTGCTTAGCCAAGATATACCAATAGTCCAGATATTATACTCAACTAGAGAACTAAGTTGGTCTTCCCCTTGGTGGTGAAATATAAGTGGGATAGCCAGGAATAAGGATGTTGGAAGGTGATGAAATCCCCATGGGTTTCCTTATTTCAAGTGTTTATATGAGTTTGTTGTGACTATGATTTAGCTTATGTGTGAAAGAGTGAGGACTATGATGAATTCACTGCTTAAATTATTCTATATAAATTAATTAAGAAGGAAACAAATGAGTGTAAATTATTTTAACCTTAACAAGGAAATAAAATGAAAAATTAATGTTCTTTGGATGAATTCACACAAATAAAGGGAAAAATATAAAATTCAATAATTTTGAGTTTAAAAATAAAAGATGAGACCTAGGTCCTACTGGGTATGCCAAAATGTTTTAGTATTTTTTTACTTTTTTCAATGTGATCTAATTAGCTACTAAAAGAAAAGTAAATTTAGGGTTTTAAAGATCACCTAGAGATGGATATCGGTTACACACCATTGATCAAGCTTGTGAGAACTCCTCTTTGGCTGGGGAGGAATGACCTACAAATCACATTAACTCACAAAAAATTAATTAATAGAAATATGAATGGGCTACCTGGTAAGAAACTAGTCCCAAGAAGTGATCTACTTCCTTATGTGGATGTCATCCCATGTTTAATACTCAAGTTTATAAATAAACATGAAATTACAGAGATATATAAGGATATGATGCAAATAGATAACAACAAATATGTCTAATCTACAATAGGATTAAAGTGATTAAATGAATCATCCCAAAATTTAGTAACTATATCAACATCCTCTTGAATTACAACCAATTATTCATTAATGCTTTCCTAATAGGTTTGAAAACCATAGTAAAAAGACTTAATTCAAATGCAATATCACTTTGATTAGTGAATAAAGGTTGTGGGACAATGGGGAGATCAAATATGCTAATAATATCATGTACTAATCCAAGCATAGTCATCTACATTTGAAAGACATATTTTCAAAACATAACATGTAGGATTTAATGGGTTTTTAGGACTGTAAATGTTATGAAAATAGACTTGAAGGCTATTTTAATAGTTTAGTAGGGATTGATGATGATCTTGTAGGATCAACATTAATTCAGATGGACCAACATCAATTTTGAGTAAAAATGCTAAACTATAAAATTAGGTGATAATAATGACTTGTAAATTTGATAAAATGATGTAAACCAAATGGAAATGTTGACACAGAGGTGTAAAAGATATAAATATTTAAGTATGAATGAATTAACATAAAATACTAACCTTGAAAGGATTGAAAACATGAAAATAAGGAAGACTATAAAAGTATGCTCAAAAACCTTTGAAATCCCTTGATAGTTGCATGAACAGAGGTTCTACAAGGTGGCAAAGTGTTGAAAATGTTCGTACATAGGTTCTAGGCAAAAATCCAATAGAGGTTCGAAGTACAAAAAGCATTGTACCTATCTCTTGAGCTAAGGAGGCTCACTATATATTTATGGATCAATGTCATTCCAGGCAGATTGACCTTGATCATAGAGAATTGACATCTATTTTCCAAAAATGGGTGGATGTAATCTTTCGGCCATTCAAAAGGGTTGTTTACAAGGTAAAGATAGGTTTAACTAACATCTAAGTTGTTAGGTTGTTTAAACCATGAGATGGGTTTGTTAAGAGGTTGGGAGGGTTATTTATTTATTTATGATTTTATGGTTAGGGGTAGTAAAATAGGGTTAATTACTATTTGACTATAGTAATTAACTTAATTAACTCATGTAGTAAAGGTAAATGGTTAATTATTTCAAATAATTACAAATGGGGCCATTATGTTAGAGATGAAGGATAAATGCGATGATGAACCATGTTAATACACAAGGGTGTATAAAACTAGCATGTAAAACATGATTATTGATGTTTCTTTAGTTTTTAGCCTTGCCATCTTATTCATATTGATGACTTTGCTGACTAGTGATGTGCCAATATGGAAATACTCTGTTGAGTCATCTAGATTACACCACATATCATTTTGTTTAGTGTTTAACGTGGTTATTATTGAATAAAATAGGACTAAATCCACATGAATAAAACACACTAAATTATGCACTTAATTTTTTGAGGTTAGGCTAAGACATATGATATAATGGATAGATGTTGGGTAGAGCTATGAATTGGGCTAATTCTTGGGTGGAATGGGATTTTAGATGACAATAATAAATGGATTATAATGATGAACCCAACATAGTTATGATGTATCACATTATTTATTAAGAGTGTCCAAATGTGTAGAGATAAAACTCCAAGGTATTTTTGTGTCTAAGATAACAAGAAGGTGAATCTTATGATTAATACTAGGATTGATGAAATGGGGATGATTAGGATGAACAAATAGAGGGATGAGATCTTATCTATTAGGTTGACTATGCCCTATCAATGTCATACATCAGTGTGAATGATATATGACAAGGCTATACCTAAGGATTAAAAAAAGGGATGAGGTTGAATATCTAGGACTAAATCACATTATATTGATGACCTCAATTTTATGGGAAGATGATGATTGGTGGATCTAATATTTTATCTTATTCCTCTAGAACCTAAGAGAATTGAGGATGAGGTGGGGAATAAGTGTAGAATAAAACCTCAATTATCAATTCATCATGAATGCCTAATTGTGTGTTGATTATTGGACCAAGTGATTATAACCTAGGGAAAAGACCTTCTCTGACAAGATTAGGTGTCTTAGAAAGTGTCATCCAAAGGAGCCAAGGAAAGATATAAGTGTATGAGATTGTTTTGGATTTTTTTTAAAAATGAATTAGTATACTATTGAGTCAAGGTTTTATGATGCTTGTTCTTGGCTTGACAAAGCTTTGATAGTTTGATTATTTTTGTTGGTTTTAGGGATATTTGACTAAAATGAAATCTATTTACTTGCTAAAAACAAATAAATGAAATTAAAGAATGATAAATAACTAAATATAAAATGAAATTATTATTATTATTATTATTATTATTAATTTAATTTTCAATTCATTCAAGAAAAAGAAGTACAAACTAGTTGAATGATGTAAGTGTTGATTTTACTTTTCTTGGATGCAAGCTAAATGCAATTATTTTTTGTATGATTTTGTTAAATGATAAATGGATGAATATAATATGAAAAATATGTTTGTACTAACATTAAAGTAACATAAAATAATATTTGGTTCTTAAACAACAAATACTACTAAACACCCAATAATTATTTTTCTTATGCAAACTAAAACAAGTTTTAATGTTTCTAAATGAGTGCATAGTAGTTTGGATGATTTGTTTTGAATAAAAGTGAATAATTAAATTTTTATTTTCAAAATTATTAAGATAAAAATAAAATTTATAATTCACTTAAGTAAATAAAATTAGAATCAAGACAAACGTTTTTTGATTACCTAGGTTTGACTAGGGTTTTGCTCTTTACTAGTGTGTGAGTTTGTGTAAGAAATAACTTATTTTCAAACTAAAATTTGACAATGGATAAAGCTTAAAGTGTTTGATTTATTTTATAATATTTTGAATAGGGTTTTAAATCAAATATAAATTTTTTGAAATAAATATAATTAATGGTTACAATCAAATGAAGAAACTAACTAATATTTTGGTGCAAATATGGGAGAGAAAAATTCTTTTGCCTATCAAATTTGCCTTTTTCAACATAAAGATTTAAAATAATGTAGGAAATAGAACTAATATATTCTAATATATGAAAAAATAAATTTAACTAAAATTAGAAACCCCCAACCTAATTAAGGTGTAGACTGGATGAAATCAAGATAAGTATATGTTGTGTGGTCCTCAACATAGTAGCTTCTTTACTCAATAATAATTGAAGCAAATATCTAAATATGAGGATGATCAAATGGTATATTAAAAATGTAGTAAAAGAGAAAAATATAAATCTAAAAAAAGAACAATTTACTGTGGCTAAATAAGAACACTATTTGTAAATATTTAGTTACAAAAACAATGACTCTCTTTACTTGAAATTATTTAGTCAACATGAAAATGTTTAAATTAAATATTCAAAGTAATGGTAATCAGGCTGTGGTTGTAGAAAGCTTAAAAACTCTAGGGTCTGATGCATTTTTTGGATTAAAAAATAAGCCAAATTTGGCTTACTTATAAAAGATAAATAGAGGTTGCATTTAGTAGTTTAACTAAGTTAAACTAGGAAAAGAACTTAGGAGAGACTCAAAATTATTGGAAATAGAGGAGGGAGTGAACTGGGCCAACATGGAATTAAACAAAAGGCATAAAGATCAAGAAACGTAATAATAAGCATGCAAAACATGTCAAAACTTGAGTTATGGAAGCTAAATTTTAAAGATGGGGAGAATGTAACAAAATTGGCCCTTTTTATAGGGCTGATTATGAAAATACTAGTTCTTATGACATAAATACCCCAATAAACTATATCAATATATGATGCATATTGGATCTATATAGGGTGATGAACCCTTATGTATCTAGATGACCCCTATATGTGTGTGTGTGTGTGTGTGTGTGTGTGTGTGTGTGTGTGTGTGTGTGTGTGTGTGTGTGTGTGTGTGTGTGTGTGTATACACACATATATATACACACACACATATACACACACACACACATACATACATACATACATACATACATATATATATGTATGTATGTATGTATGTGTGTGTGTGTGTGTATATATATGTGTGTGTATACACACACACACATATACACACACACACATGTGTGTGTGTATATACATACATACATACATACATACATACATACATACATACATATATATATATATATACATATATATATATATATATATATATATATATATATATATATATATATATATATATATATATATATATATATATGGGGTTGAATATCAACCCCCATAGATAATCCTCCCCTAATTGGTAATTGGTAGAGTTATTCATAAAATTATTGAATTACTTATATCTTTCCATATGTAGTTACAAAATTTACACATATTAATTTAGAAGCACCCCATCAAGAACAATTCCTCTAGGGTGATTTACAAAACTATCAAGGAGATTCTATAATGGACTGCGATGGCTCTATCCTAGAAAAGGGAGGTTCTATCATTAACAAAAAGTTTTTAAAATGTGGAAAAAGAGATATATAAATGCAAATAAAAGGGTATATTTATGGGCCTAGGAGAGATAAAGGGAGGTAAAATGAGGAGGATGTTAGAGATAACCTACTTTGAGTATACATTAGGAGATCATTGCATCATCATTAGACATTGAACCAAAATTTTACACTATGAAAATTTTGGGTGCATACATATTTCACCTAGGAATGGTGCCTTACATTAATTTTAGTGTGTGGTCTTGATTATTTTCATGAAAAAATGGAAATATTTAGTTATATATACTCACCTTACTTACCTTAGTAGCATAATCAAGCCAACTGAGACTATGTGCAACATGTACACAAAAGATAAGACTCAAGTGAAATTTAAAAAAAAAAGAAAAACATAATATTTAATCAAAACATGGATGATATTACATATCATACATGTGGGGAATGCCATACTACTTAAACCATCCCATCTAGGGACTGAATCTAGTGCAAAGTCATTATGTACTTGTAAAAGCATAAACCATGCTATAAAGGATAGAAATTCCATTAAAATATTAGCATTAAAACATGAACCATAAAATATATAAATGAAATAAATTTTAAACATGAAAACATACATTAAATATGAAAATATGTCAAAATTAGAAAGTTTTCAAACCAAAACAATTAGTTTGGGGCCTATTATATTCAAAAACTTGTCAAAAACAAAATCATTTGTGCCAATTGATTTGATAATTTTTTTAGTTTTAGATTGCCTATGATAGATTTGAGTAAAAAAGTCATTGGTTATATTATCATGAAATTAGGATGGTTAATCTACCAATGAGAGGTGGATCTAGGTAGGAATAAATAGTTTTTTCTATGTTTTCCCATTTTGCCCCAATTTTGAAAATTTACTCAAAACATACTAAAAATCTAGTGAAATATAAAAAATTTAGTGTCAAAATGTTTGTGGAATGGGAAATTACAATTATTTAAAAATTTGGGAAGCTTAGATAATTTTTTTTGAATATTTTAGAAGGATGTGGCCAATTTATGAAACTATCATTTGGGGATGGAACCATTAGTCTTCACAGATCAATGATTACATAATTACCATGGTAGAATTGTAATTACCATGGTATCTGGGTTGATGAAGGTGAAAATAATACTATGTGATGGTTTCATGATCATTAATATTGGTTATGTAACTACCTATGGTAGTTTTATAACTATCATCTATAAATAGGGGTAGTTCCATTATTTGGAACCGAGAGGGTAAGATTATATTTTTGGAGGGTAGAATTGGTTTTGCACACTAACTTGGGGTATTTTATGATTACAAAGAGCTTATATCTACTAGAGTAGAGATTGGGAGTAGGATTAGTTCCCTTGAGTGATGTAACTTATGATAATGTATGAGATGTACATTCTTGATCAAGATGACATACTTTGAGTGGTGTAGGTGGGAATCATCTCTACCTCAAGTAAGTTGTGTGAACTTCTCACCTATTGGGACCCTAAAAAAAACTTTCATGTTCCTTCAATCCCTAGAAGAGTGGACCATCACTATCATGGATGTGTATAGGATCATAATTATACCAATGATAGGTTGGTTTTTATCCCTCTAGGAGGCCATGAGTAGGTTAATACAATAGGCTTGGATAGCCATTTTGATGATGTGGGCACACCCAAAGTTAGTGTGAAGTATAGAGTTAGGATTTATAGGATTGAGGGATTGATGATCCCCAATATTTAGAAGGTGATAACTAGTATCCTTACCTACCAACTAGTGGGAGATAAGGGTACAATCATACTACTACATATTTGGTCCCTAATCATCTTTTAGATAGAAGAGAGGGGAGATATTTTTTATTAGAGATAGGAAATCTTGGCTCACACTCATAGGTATTTTTACTACATGGCTAGACTAGGAGCACTCTTAATTAGTCACCACACACTCTTCATGAGTTAATTATATGAGAGGATTATCCCCTTCTAGAGGGGAGTAGCTATTAGGGATATATGGGCCATCAATGCCTCAATATATAAAGACATGACACCATTTCATGCTTTGACTTGAGTTGTTGGTAATCTTTTAATGATAGATTTGATAGCCCAACCCTACTAGGGCTTGATTAGGCAATGGGATGAGAAGTAATGATATCTCTTAATGGCTACTACAGCCACCTAGATATGAGACAAACTACTAATGACTAAGTTACACCAAGTGGATAGGGTGCCTCAATAGTTTGACATGCCCTATGTAAGAAACCTTTGCATACCAATGGTTGTATATAAGGGTGTGTGAGTGGAATAGACATGGAGACTATGATGGATGGTGTGGAACTTGATTATATGAGGGGCACCTACTACTCAAGTGATTTAGGTAAGAGTTTCATTAGGTAAAGGCCCTAAAAGGGTATAAACATGGATCTCCACCACCACCACCACCATAGTAAGATCCTAGTGAGTAGGATCTAATGCAAGAATAACAATGGGTAGGAGGATATGGTGAGGGTCCATAGTACATTTATATGGATGAGTAGCTTGATGTGGATGAGGATGAGGATACTGACTATGAATCCAATCTAGATTGACATGCAGATGACTAGGTAAACTATTAATTAATGTGATTCAAACTATTTTTTGATACACACTTTTAGGCTTGATTACTTAGTTTATTTACTTATTTGATTTCTGTATGATTGAATTAGATGTTGATTCTTATACTTTCTAACTGTAGATAATTCAACTAGATGGAATACCATGATTATGGATGCCCTAATCAATCTTTTTTAGTTGAGGATAGAGATGACCATAGATGAACTATTATTAGATCTTTAATTTTTTACTAAGATAGGCTAAAATAATGATGTCTTCACTCTAACCTACCATGCATATGTGATGTTGACTAGGTTGAGAGTTTAGATTAACACTCTTAAGGTGAGGTACAATAGAGTAGAGGCCTTGGTAGACATGATGGTATTTGGTAGAGCTCAATCTTATTTTAGTTGATGGATATGAGGCACAAACTCAAAAAGAGGCACCATTAGGAGGAAGGACAAAATCCTTTGGGTTGGAAAGATAGTTTCTCAGGGAGATACTAGTAAGAGATGCCATAGGATCCCTAGTCCCCATCATTATTATATGTTAGGACCTTACTAGAAGAAGAGGTTGGGATATTGATCTATCATGTATTTTGATATGTATCATTTTATTTTTATTTTTGAGATATTAAGCCACTTTGGACCTCTATGAAGGTGATTGTCTTAGAGACTTATGTTATACAAACTCAAAAACTATTATTATTATATATAGAGACATTCTGGTTTACCATCAAGTGAATTGTCATTATGTGTTATGGGAATTAATTTCCATGTTTGATTCTTAGTTTATGCACTTTATATGACTACGAATGTGATGATATACCATGTATTTCTCTATTTTTGATAAAATTCTATGGATGATTCTTATATATGTGAAAATAAAAGGTATGAAAATGATGTAATACGATGGTTATTTATGAAAGATATGCATGTGTGAATAACTATTTTACAAGTGATGACCTAGTTATTTTACTACACATAACACATGAATTTTAACTTGTAGTAGAGGAATGAAAAGGTAGATAGGATAAATGTGAGATGATAAACATATTAAAAAACATGAATATAAATTTAATAGGCAAAAGGAAGATGACCTAATCCTTATGGGAAAAGGGTAAAATTTACTTCTTTTTAAACTCATAAAAAAAACTTTATTGGCTTCATCTAAAGATAACTAGCCCTGATAGAATTGGTAAGTGGGATAAAGTTACCCCTTTTTTATCATAGGCATGTAGACATTCTTTCTAAATATTTTTTTCTTTAGACACTTTTTGGATTAATATTACTTTTGTGTTTATATTCTATTTTTATTTGTGACCCCTATATTTAGTCTCATGTGACTAGGAAGACACATGGGCTTATCACCAAAGGCTAGATGTAGGTGAGTAAGGGCACCTATACCTAGTGCTAACCCCACATAACTATTAAGATGTGATGGATCAACATCGAATGTTTTTTTAAATTATTGGTAAATATGGGTTTTGAAAAGGGACATTACCCATTACAAGAAACAAACATGCATGGTCATAGAAAATAAATAAAATTATGTCTATTGAAAAGATAAAAAATAACACAAAATTAAGACAAAAACAATAAAACAATAAAATAATAGCTAAAAATAGCTTTAAAAATATGTGAATGGGGATCAAATCAAAAGGTTAACAAGGGTGAGAGATATTGGATTTATATTTTGATAAGAGTGTCATTTTATTTGCTAGGAGTTTACCCCCAAATCTGAGCCTTGTATAACTAGTATATTGCAAGGGCTCATCATCGAAGACTAAGATAAGTGGGTAAAGTTACCTATTTTTTAAAATGATAATGTTCTACTTTAGAAGGCACCATAAGAAGGGACACTATCATGGAAAATATTTGGAATAGATTGTAGGCTAGAATTTTCCAAGTTTTTCAAGAATATAGAGGGAAAATAGGTGTAATCTCTTTGTAAGAACTAAGACAAAACAATATATATCTAATTTTGAAACTATTTTTCATAGGATAATGTGAATATGTAATGATTTGACATGTTATATTTTATAAGTTTCATGTTATGTAAAATAATAATCAAATAATCACCAAACATAACATTTGATATGTAAATGAACATACACACTATGAAAATGCAATGAAATGCAATGAGGGTAATGTGATATGAAATAAATAAACATAGAAATGTTTAAAGTGTAAATAATTCATATATTCATTTAAATACTATCCCTCCAATGTGAATAACTGATAGGATCCATTATTGAAATCCTTAATCACTAGGTAAGGGCCTAACAAGTTAGGTCTAAACTTTTGACCTTTTCCTTCTTTTTTGTTAATGTGCTTATTGATTCTAAGGATAAGGTATAATACATGTATTAGGAACACATGGAAATTTATTTATATTATCTTCCCATATAATAAACATAAGCAATATGATTTTTTATAACAACAAGCTGATGTTCATTTAAAGTCTCTAGCTCAACTAGCTATGTACTTTTTTATTATTCATGATCAAAGAGACCTTGAAGAGAAAAATATAGGTATCTCTACCATGAAGGGTATAATAACTAAAAATCCAAACACAAGGGAGTATGGGGTTCCCCCATAGACATTTTAATGGTTGTCTTATAATCCCAAAGTGTTAAATAGAGTTGTAAGTGCTAATTTCATTTATAATATTTGATTGTCTTGACCAAGATAAAATTTAGGGTTTTATTGGTGGCTTTGGCTTGGACATTAGCTTTTAAATAATAAAAGCACATAGAGTGATGTGATATGTAATTTTTTTTTCATAGTTTAGGGTTTTTAAAGGAGATCCATTATACATTATGATGATTATTAGAATGCTAAATTGGAAAATGATCTAGTTTAAGATAAATTTTATATTGACTAAACCAATAAAAATTATAAGAGGTATTACTTATACCCAATTAATGAAGTACTTGGTGGTCATGATGATGAAGTGGTGGCCATCCAAATAAGTGAGGAAAATCTTACCTATAAGATCTAGACCCTAAGAGGAAAAGGGACAAGGCATAAATAATGGGATAAATATCTTGAGGAGGAATGTGGATCTCATGAGAGAAATGTTGGCACTTCTCACATTCCTTGACATATTCGATGGCATCATGTTCAAGAGTGGGCTAGAATTATCCCATTCTATAAATTTTGTTAAAATTCATGTGGCCACCAAAGTGACCACCACAAACCTTGATATGATAATGTAAAATTACACTTTATGACTCTTCTTGGTCTACACATCATAGAAACATGTCATAAAAGTCATTATGGTAGAGAACCTTTTCTAACATGGCATATTAGGAAGTGATAACATGAAGACATCACCTCTATCGAGAGTTGGCCTATTTAGGATAATTATGATCAATTAAGTAATGAATGATGTTGGCATGCAGAAGAAAATAAACTATAGGATGTTATTATATGTTATAGATTAATTCATTATGAAAATTGGTGTCAACAATATCACTGACCTATAAGGGAGAGTCTACCAACCAATTAGCAATGTTTTGTCCCTTGATGGAATTTTGGTTGACATAAGTAAGATAAAACTCAATTAAGAGCATGATAAAATGCACAAACTTTTGTGAGAGGGATTACAACCTAAATATGACTCACATTTCTTTATTAATCATAGAGAGTCATAATTTCTTAGTTGTAAACTGATTTCTAAACACTCCTTCTATGCTTGCATGTAACATGTTTCATAATCCATGAGAGTGTGACTAATTAATTAAATGAAACATTATTTACTATTATCATCCTCTTGGGATAACATGTAGGTGAAAGGTAGCTCAGTTCACCTAATGAAAATTATTAAGGGCTTGTCTATATTAGGTGTCATGAGCATGGGCGGAGACATGAGGAAGCATTTTACTACTTCAAATGCATCTTGACAATCATCTATCCAAGTTAAGCCACTTTTCTTCTTAAGAAATTTATTCATTTAATGAACTACATAGATGAGGTCTATTATGAAGTTTTGAATGACCCCAAACTTTCTTAAGAATGACCTAATATTTGATGCATAAATGGGGGGAACATTTCCAAGATCACAATATAATGGTCAGGTCAATATCAATCCCATAATGGGAAATGATATACCCTAAGAGTTTTCCACCTTGACTCCAAACACACATTTTATAGGTTAAGAGTAAAACTATATTTGATCAAGCATGTCAAGATGGTGCGTAACATCCCTAATTGGTCAATTCATTGACTCAATTTCCATAGAAGATCATTTACATAGATATATAGTATCTCATGAATAAGATCAGGGAATATATGGGTCATGACCCTCTAATACATTGCCCCTACATTTTAAATACCAAATGGAATCTTTACATAACAAAAGGTTCCCCATGGTGTAGTAAAGGTCTTACTCTAATCTTTATCATAAATGTGGATCTAATTATATCTTGAGAAACCACCCAGAAGCAATAATAATTCACATCATGTTGTAGTGTCAATAATGATGTCAATGTAAGGGAGAAATAAGTAATATTTAGGACATTTTTTGTTGATATCTCAAACATATATACATATCTTGATCTTATTTTTCTTCTTGAGAATGCGGAAAATATTATACATCCACTTGGAATAGTCTATTGGCTTGATAAATATGAATTTCATAAGCTTTATACCTTCCTCTTTTACCATTAACATTATGTTTGGTTTGGTTTGCTTGAGCTTTTGCCTAACTAGCTTGGTTTTAGGTATGGTAACATGATTATAGACTGTAAACTCTTTCTTTATACCAACCATATTAGTGCAAGATAATGTGAAATCCTTTTATATTTCAATGAGTAGCTATTGGTGACCCTCCACTTCCTGAGTTGAAAGGAAAGACCCAAGCTTGAGAATTCTAGGACTTTTCTAAGTCCCAATGTTGATATCAATGGTTTCCTCAATTAGGGAGGTATTAAATTCCTAAAACATGTTAGGGGATATGGTAATATCATGATATTCACCCTTTATATTGAAAAAAGCATGCTCATAATCAAAAGATAAGTAATCCTTGACCTAGCAACAAGAATCATAATATTCACATCTAAGGGATGATGTAGGATAACAAGTGAGGGAGAAAAAAATCTTGTGGTGGAAATATATGAGGTCATTTTAGGCTCATAAAAACTCAAGAATAACCTCATCATTCTTGGCTAATTGAAGGACTAAAGAACTATCATTATTTCAAATATGGGTAATGATTTGCTCATTGGAAATATTATGTCTAAAGGTTTTATCCTAACTGAGACTATGAAATATAAATTTGATATAATAGGATCATGTTCAAACCATGATGATGAAACAATTATAAATTCATCAAACCAGTTGTTTTCACTAGGGACTACCTTTTGATGGTGAAAATTCTCAAATCAATAAATCAACCCTTTTACCTATCATGAAGGTCAAGGTGGAATAATATTAGTTTAGTCATATGGGATATATGGAGTTAAGAATGATCCTAAGATGTCCATAGGGTTTACTTAGTAATTCTAAGAAATTATCAATAAGTCAAATATGAATAGTGCATAAATTATAAATCAGAAATCAATATTTTCTATATGTGAATCAAATTATATCAATATGATCTAACCTATCTAATAAATTAAAGTATATAGAAATGATAATCTCTTGAAGGAAAGATCTCTAATTATATAAATTTTGTCTTGAATCAATTTATTTATATCTCTTGATATCCTTAAGCTCAAAATAGGTCAAAGGAAAATAAACAAAATAAAACAAAAGACAAATAAAATAAACAAAAGTGGAAACCATAAAAATTAAATGTAAACAAAGACTAACATACTAAGTAAAACATACATAAATAATTACACTGTAACTAAATAAGAAATGAATAAATAAAATAAAATAAATATCTATATCTAAACTATGAAAAGAAAACTATTATAGAAATAAACATAGAATTATCTATTTTTCAATATGCTCTAAAGCTAATGAATAAACCAAAAGAATAAATAGAAAGGAACTAAAATTAATCTAAAAAAATAATTTAATAAAACAAATAAATATGATGTATGTTATTTAATAATGTAAATACTAAATTAAATTAATCCAACCACCAACTAATAACTAAGAAACATATAAGAACATAAACTAATCACTTAGAGAATATTAATATTATCAAACTAAAATAATCTAAAATGATGACTAAATGAAAGAGCTCTAAGTTAAATAAGAAAATAAAGACCAATAAAACCAAAAAAGGTAAATGAGATTGAAAATGGGTAACAAACAAATAAATATTAACTTAAAGAACATAAATAAAAATTAGAATGACATAAATAACTAAAGTGAATAGAAAATTATAGATATGAATCGAAATGAAATGAAAAGAAATAAAGTAATCAAAATAAATATAAGCTAATTAGATGTAGAAGGATTGGTGAATTGATTTGGTTGTGCCCATTCACACCCAAGTTTGAATCTAAGAGGGTGTTTATATGTTGGATATGGCTGTTTACTTGATGGTTTCAATGCAATCAAAATGTTAATTGTTTATAATGGTTCTATAGTTATCTCAAGGACTGGGCCCCTAGTTTGTGCCCCAGAACCAGTTATAGCTCCGATAAAAGGCTATCATATATATATATATATATATATATATATATATATATATATATATATATATATATATATATATATATATATATATATAACTAAATTTATAATATAAACTAATTTAACTATAACTAAAATAAATAGGAAAACAAAACAAATAAAGATAAATAAATTTAAAATTTGTGAGTCTTGGAACAAGAGTCATCTTAGAATAAAATAAATTGAGATTTTATTGAGAAAAAATAATCTTTGAGTATAAAAAACATTTTAAAATATAATAATCTACAATCAAAATATCAACAAAATGGTGTGGAGGAGTCCTTTTCAACTAATTCCTCTTACAACTTGTATATACCCTATTTTAGATTGGCAGTCCTTATAGCCCTATTTAGAGTAGTTTTGGTCTTGAAATGAATTAAACACAAAATTTGAGGATATAATCTATCTAAAAATATTTAATCACAAGAGGTTAAAATTATATATCCTTTGATTCCACTTGAATGAGCTTAAAACAATAAATTGTCCTTAAAATTATGTGTTTTAAGCCTAATTTTCTATGTATCCACTATATTATGTATTTTATGAAATAGTAACATAATAAAACCTTTTGAATATATTATATAAAGTAAAATTAAATTATAATAAAAAAATTAAATAATTTTTGACTGGTGGAAATAAGAAATAAACATGTTTGAAATTGCAAACCCTAAATCAGGGTTTAACAGGCCTGTGACTGCTTGAGATCCTTCAAAAGGGGAAAGTTTGAATTCATGACATTTTCAACCATTTATAATAATTTATTAATAAATTTTACACCTTACCTTATATTTTTCAAAAGTTATTTTTCCTTGGACAGTCACCATAGGGCTTTAAATTTCAAATTTTTAGAGTTTTGAGTGTCACTTATAGGTTTGTGTCTACTTTTAAATGAAATATTAAATAAATTATTATGAATAGGAATTTAAAAAGTTCATATTTACAAAATATATACTATTTTATATTTATATGACTTACACCATTCAAAATCATTTGCATAAATCTCAAAAAGACATCACTAACCTATTTCTTGTGACTGTGTACTAACATAATTCCTTCATTTTTGTTTGTATTATGTAAGACAACTTTGTAAACTAGGAATTGATTGGAACAACATGGAATACCAATAAATAATGAAAAATATCACTTTAATATCATACAATAAAGTATCATATATCCTATAAATGATTTGTAAAGCTTATTTTCATTCACTCATTGAAGAAACAATACACAAAAATTACATATATAGTTAAAATAGAGTTCTCCTCTATTTCTTAGAACTTTCTTATTTTTAGTCAAAGATATTTTTTTCACCACCTTGGAATAAACATTATTATATTCTAACAACATTTATTCATGTTCTTATTCTCATGTAACTACACCTAAATCTTCTCGAATGTAGAAAAATACTTGATAAATTATCATGCGTAGGCCTTAACCAAGGTTAAAATATAAAAATCATGACCACGAGAGTGTTAATATATTAAGAAGACACTTAAACATAAAATACCCATAATTACATGAAATTGGATCATTTTTCACCTATAAAAACATATTAAAGTCACTATAGAGCTTAATCAAAATTTGAATTTCTAAAAGACTTGTTTTGGAAAGAAAGCCAAGAACTCAATTTTAAGGCCTACAAATGCATCCAAAAGCCTATAAATAGATATTTATTGATATATAAATAATTATGATACCAAAACACACCCAAAAAAACCAAAATCAATCTAATATCTACATGTTCCTACATCAAATTACTAGGATGCAAAATAACTCTTCATGAGCTTCTGCTCATGAGCTCTCTAATGATGCTACCAAGCTTAATGATATCTACAGGTGTCATCCATGTGAATTATTCAAGAGGATTGCCATTAAAATTGACCAATTATTGAAATTAGTCTTTTTCCCTTATCTTTTTTACCACTTTCTTATCTAGAATAGCTTCAAGTTGATCAAGTTGCACTATTGGCAACTATTGTTCCCACTAAATGGTCTGATCAATTATGTCTCTATCTATTTATTTGATTTTTACTCTTATTTATAAGGGCATAAATATAAAACATTAAAAATAGGGTAAATACCAATATAAAATGGGAGTTCTAAATCATAGGTATTTGTTGAAAACTTCCTTCTGACCTTACAAGGTCCAATTTTATTTAGTTTTAGCTAATTGTATTCTCATTTTTGGAATATTTCCTTCCTAAGGTGTTCTAACACTATGTATCTAACTTCAAAGTTCACTTATCTCATTTTAAAATCAATATGATTCTTGTACTTTTCTAAACTTGATTCTATTATTTTTTTTACTTGTTCATGTAACTCTTGCATAACTACTACAAAGTCTTCACCTTCTACACTTATCCTTTCCAATTTTCCCAAGTTTCTCAACTCATAAATCCCTCTTGATTGAATACCATATTCAATATGGAATGGACTAAGTCTTATAATCATATTTTGGGGGTCATTATAAGAAAATTACACATTTGTTAATACTTCATCCCACTACTTTGGTTGATCACTTACCAAGCTCCTAAGAATGTTTCCCAAGCTCTAGTTAATTACTTTAGTCTAAACATCAATTTGAGGATGGTATGTTGAACTGAAGTTTAGATTATTTTACAACTTCCTCTAGATAATATTATAAAATTTATTAATGAACCTAATATCCCTATTAGATATAATGCTTTTAATAATCCCATGTAGTCTCACAACCTCTTTGAAGAATAAGTTATCAATATGAGTTACATCACTAGTTTTTGTGCAAGGAATGAACTGAGACATTTTTAAAAACCTATTAATTGCCAAAAAATAGTATCATTACTTTTTTGAGTCTTTGGTAGTTTAAGCACAAAGTCCATACTGATGGAATCCCATGGCCTACTAATAATTAAAAAATGTTGATATAAACCTACATTTTGACTTGTTCCTTTGGCATACTGACATATTCTACACTTATCAACAAATTTATTCACATCTATTTGCATTCTAGGCCAATAATATTGTGCACTTAGCTAGGATAAAGTCTTAGATTGACCAAAGTGTCATGTCAAGCTACCACTATGCTTCTCCTTTAGTAGATTATCTCTCATGTAACTTTTTAGAATACACAACTAGTTTCCCTTAAATAACATACCTATCATGGCATGTATTGTATCCATGGAATCTTATCTTTGCTCACAGGGTTCTCACATGCTGAAGATGTTTAACTATGACTCTTTCAAAATAAAAATTATTTTTATTAAATCATCTAAAACCTTATTACTTTTTCCAATTTTATGTTTAATGACAAAACATAAATTTTTTGAATACTCAACCCACTTCATGTTCCTTTGATTAAGCTTATTTTGACTACTTATGAAATATAAAACATGGTTATCAGTGTACAATACAAACTCTTTAGGCATCAAGTAATGTATCCATTTCTTCAAATATTGAATGATAAAATATAATTATTGATCATTTGATGCATATATATTCTCAAATTCATTAATATTTTCACTAAACTAGGTAACTAGTTTGCTCTCTTGACTCAGAATAGCCCCTATGATAGTTCCACTAACATCCCACTCCACTTGGAAAGGTTTACCAAAATCAGACAATGCAAGGATAGGTTGTTTTTTGATCTTTTTATTAAGAATCTAAAATTTATTTTTATCTACCTCAATCCATCTAAATGACTAATTGATTCCCTTTATTATCTTTATAATTGGTGAACAAATAATACTAAAATTTATTATAAATTTTATTATAAAATATAGCTAATCCATAGAAGCTCCTTATATCATATGAATTATTTGGGGTAGGTCACTCCATTATTTATTTATCCTTTTCCTTATCAAATTTTAGTCCTTATTTAGATATGCAAAACCCAAAATAAACTAGTTATATTTGTAAAAAAATACATTTCTTGAGATTGAATAGTAATTTCTCTTCTTGCAACTTACTAAATACCATCCCAAGGTGCTCAAGTTTCTATTATTTTGATTTTCTATAAATTAGGATATCATCCAAATATACAATAAAAAACTTACCTATAAAGGCCTTAAGTACTTCATTCATGCGTATCATGAAGGTGCTTGGAGTGTTGGTCAGTCCAAATAACATAACTAGCCATTCATAGAACCCATCATTTATTTTGAATGTTGTTTTCCAGTCATCACCTTCTCTAGTTATGATTTTATGGTGTCCAATTTTCTATTATATCTTATAAAATTACTTATCACCACTCAAACAATCCATAAGGTCATCAATTCTAGGTAATGGAAATCTATACCTGATTGTGATTTTGTTTATAGATATTGAATATATACACATTCTCTAATCTCCATACTTATTTGATAACAAAAATATTGTAAAAAAATAAGGTCTTAACCTCTCTATAACCAACTACTTATCTAATAATTATTGCAATTATTTCTTGATTTCTTCATTCACTCTTGGATTCATCCTATAGGCTACCTTGTTTGGTAGGCTAGCTCTTGGAATAAGGTCTATATGATTACTAATATTTATCCTTAGAGGTAATTCATTTTTAAAGTCATATAAAACTATATCCACAAAATCCTTAAACATGTTTTTAACTTCTCTAGGTAGATCAATCAAATGACTAGTTGTAATTATTATTGTAAGCTTATAAATTAAAGTATAACATACCTCCTCTTCTTTGATAAGTTATAAGAAACATTTTCCATTGGTTATAAAAAATTTAGTATGGTCTTCAATTGATGAAAATTCATCTCTTAGTTGAATAAGTGTATGTTTCTTACCATCCTTTTCAAAGTTGTAAGTATTAGTCCTCCCATCATGAATACCTCTTTTATTATATTGCCAAAGTCTACCTAATAGAATGTGACAAACGTTCATAGGCATTATATCACAAAGAAATTAATCTCTATAGTTACCTTGGTATACCATCTTGTATTATTCATTCACTAAAATATAATGTCCCTTTTATAGCCATGAGACCTTTTAGGTTGTGGGATGAGCTAGCTTCTTCAAATTTAATTTTTATACCATTTCAAAAGAAACTAGATTATCAATGCTCACACTATCAATGATTACCTTGCAACACTTACCTTTTGTCTTACGAGTAGTTCTGAATAAGTTCTTTATATATTCCTCCTCTAATATCCTTGGGGAAAAGATATTATCTCATCTAATATATTAAAATTTTCCATTTACTCCTTCACTATCAACTCTTTTTGTTTTAGATTTTGAAGCCTCCTCAATAGATTGGTTTGGTATTTCTTGGGCCTAAATTTTACCTTCAATTTAACCACCATCTTATCCCATGAGTTCAACTTTTCCTTTCCTCTTCTTCTTCTTTCCTCTTGTACTTCATTCCACCAAAGGAATGTATGCTCCTTCAATCTCATGATGGAAAACTTAACCTTATTTGAATCATCCACTTCTTTATATTAAAAATATTTATCCATAGCTATAATCAAATAAAATATATATTTAACATTAAGTCTTTCCCCATATATATCACCTCAAACTTGGGTTTTAAAGTAACCCTCATGAATGCTCTTATAAGCCTCTCTTATACTCTACCTTCTTATCTATCTTCTACAACCTTCTATTAAGGATATTATTCCTCTATATCACTCACATCCCTTGTATCAATCTCTCATCTCTGAGCTAATTCCATATCTTTAATCCTTGCTTAAAAATTTATTACCTTTGTCACCAATGAATCCACTACTTGTAACCTCCTCTAAGTTGCTTCAATTCCACATCATCCAATTTCCATCTTATTCAAGGTTATTTTCACAACCTTTAAATTTCCTTACTAATGTATTCATTATTTAAGATTTCCTTATTTTGGATTTGATACCAAAATTTGGTGTGGAGTCCTTTTCAACTAATCCCTCTTATAACTTATATATACCCTATTTTAGTTTTATAAATCTTGTATCCTTGTTTAGAGTAATTTTTTCTTGAAATTAATTCAATATAAACATTGAGGCTATAAAATATCTTAAAGTATTCCATAATAAGAGGTTCAACTATATATCCTTTGATTCCACTTGAATTAGCTTAAAATAACAAATTGTCCTTAAAATTCTATATTTAGGCCTAATTTTTTATGTATCCACTATATTCCATATTTTATAGAATGTGACCATAATAAAAACTTTTTAACATTTTAGATAAATTCAAATTACATTAGATTACAAAATTTTAAGAATTTTGACTAGTGAAAATAAGATATAAACATGTTTGATATTGAAAACCCTAAATCAAGGTTTAATAAGCTTGTGACTGTTTGAGAGCCATCAAAAGGGGTAAGTTTAAATTATTTAAAATTAAAACCACTTATAATAATATATTAATTAATTTTACACCTTATGTTTTAAAAGATTTTTTTTCCTTGAACAATCACCATAGGGCTCTAAATTTCAAATTTATAGAGCTTTGAGTGTGACTTATAGGTCTGTGTCTAGTTTTCAATGAAATATTGAACAAAGTATTATTAATAGGAAATTAAAAATGTTATATTTATCAAATATATACTCTCTAAAATTTATATTACTTAAAAAATTCAAAATAATTTGAATAAATCTCAAAAAAACATCACTAACTTGTTTCTTGTGACTATGCACTAATAAAATTCCTCCTTTTTTTATTGTATTATGTAAGACAACTTTGAAAGTTTGGAATTGATTTTAACATCATGGAATAAAAATAAATAATGAAAATATAAATTTAATATCATATAATAAAGTATCATATATCCTATAAATGGCTTGTAAATCTTCTTTTCATTCACTCATTGAGGAAATAATACAAAAAAATTACATATATAGTCAAGATAGAGTTCCCCTCTATTTCTTAGAACTTTATTATTATTTATCCAAGATAATTTTTAAAAAAAACTTTGAATCAACCTTATTCAAGTCTCCCAATATTTATTCATGATCCTATTCTCATGCAACTACACTTAAATCTTCTCTGACAGAGAAAAAGACTTGACAAATTATGATGCTTAGGCCTTAACCAAGGTTAAAACATAAAAATCATTACCAAGAGATTGATAATATATTAAGAACATAAACTGACCTAAAATACCCATAATTACATGAAATAGGATCATTTTCCACTTACAAAAACATATTAAAGTCACTATAGAGTTTAATCATAATTTGAATTTTTAAAAGACTAGTTTTGGCAGGAAAACCAAGAACTCAATCTTAAGGAATACAAATGCAACCAAAAGCATAAAAATGGATTTTTATTGATATATAAATAATTATAAGAACCATAAAACACCAAAAAAAATAATCTAATATCTATATGTTCCTATATCATAAAATGTGATTTATTCATCACTATTAGGTCAAGTACAGGGAGTACTAAACATATGATTACATATGTAAAATCATTAAAAGATATTAAATATTGATAAATTTTAGATAATAAGTTTATAAAATAAATAATAACCTAGATATACTTTTGATAAACAAGAGGATCACTTCACTATAAAAGAATGTATTTTTTGGTATATTTGCAAATAGTTATTTAATCTAAGAGATGCTTGCATAGAAAAGGAAATAAGGATGGAAACCTTTAAAAGTTAATAAATATTGAGTACATATATTATGTATCCTTTTTAATATGTATTGTATCTCTTTATAAATTAATCTCTTTTATAGATAGTTAGGAAATAAGTTACAGCTAACTTTGGTTAGTGGTTAAGATTAATTGACATTTAAAAGTCAATTAGTTAACTTCATGACTTAAATCTATAAGTTAGACTTAAGTTAAGTTCAAGAGATAAAATTAAATTAAAATAATATACCAACAAAATTTATAAGGTTGGGGCCCTTTGACTCACTTTAATCATTTAAATAAACAACTATCTATGTATACACAATTAAATACTAAATAATACTAACAATTAAATACATTTAAATACTCCTAACATCAAAATCCATAAGCATTTACCCATAATTAAGTAAATGTGCCAAATAAATATATTATTCATAAAATATTCTAATTCCATATAACTATACTAAATACTTCCAAAATAATATCCACATGCTTAAAAAAATAGTATCATGACAAGAAGTCAAAGTATCAAACATGAATAGAAAATCAAATAAAAGTTCAATCTAACCTAGCATCTAAAAATGAATAAATTAAAGAGGAAACCTTATAAATTTAGTATTATGTGTACTCTATGGAATTAGTGAAAATATCAATCAACCACATTCCCTCAAAATCATCAATTTCCAACTTCACCTTTTTTAGCATCTGAATCACATTGGCTATGTTGTAGGGTTGCTAACACATTTCATACTAAAAGAAGAAAATATCTAAATTTAAAGTAAAGGGAGTATAGAATATAGTGTAACAATTACATTTGATTAAATAATATTTGAATTAAAACTAGGAACATTTTTAGGTTGATCATGCAAAGGATTATTATGCGGGCTAGATTCAATGGTTATATGCATATGTTGGGAAGATTCACTTGGAGTACCTAGCCAAGAAGGATGAGTTCTAAAATGTGCTCCCCTAAATCTATTAGTATAAAAAATCAAGGAATTATCATATAAAATATCAATTAGATTCCAAAAAATAGGATATGTAGCATCAAAGTGAATGGATACACATGGTCCATAATTAGAAGGCTAATGAAAGGTGTTAGTAACCCTATGAATATGAAATAATTGGCCTCAAGAAATACCGTATGAAGTAGTAACCTCATTATTTCTATCATCATTTTTACCTCAAAATTCTCTACCTAACCATGTAAATCTGTAGTCCAGTCTGACATAATAAAATAAGCATGCCCACAATAAGCATTCAAAACAAAAATGTATAGCCAATACATCATATTTTATTACTTATATATAAAAAATAACTAAGTGTTGATTCTAAAAAATATTATTATTATAAAAATTATAATTTTACATAAAATTATTATCATTTCAACTAAAAACTAAATAATAATAATCTTTTCATTAAACCAAATTTACACTAGTCATGCAAATATACCAAGTGCAATCACTACGTGTATGTTCTATATACTTAAATGAGCATTATATATATATATATATATATATATATATATATATATATATATATATATATATATATATATATATATATATATATATATATATATATATATATTTATAATATATTTGAACCACTTCATTTTAAAAGTGAAAATAAATAAATTATCTATGAAATTATTCCAAAAATCACTGTATAGTAACACAACTACCATATACCCTTTATTATTTACTTTATTAAATCTTATCCATATTCCCATACACTAATCAAAAGGACCAATGAAATTTAGGAAAGAAATTGAGACTCATATATATCAAATTTCTCATGCAAACCAATCAATTTTAAATTTCAACCTTTTATCAACAAATTGAGTAGTTTTATTTAAATAAGGTACAAATACAATCCAAGACATCAAGGACACTAAATGAGGAAAAAAATAAGCATATGGATTATACCTTAACAAATAACATAATGTAATCATTCCATATTTATAAATTCTATCAATATAAGCATTCAAAATAAATGGTTTTTGTTCAAAATCAAAACCTTGATATGAAAAATTTCTCCAAAATGTCCATATATTAAGTTAGTGAAATAAAATAACTTAGAATATATCAAAACACCTTATACCCTCCTCCAATTCATGAATTTCAATAAATTGATCACTGAATGAAGATGAAAACCCTAATATCATTATATTTTTATTTCAAAATCATGACATGAAAATTTAAAAAAAAAACCTTTTGGGCACAAATGCATGAACTTTGGGTACAACTTCTTTGAAAAATAATCCAAAAATCAAGTTCATGTAAGAAGAATACTATACACTAGACTAGCCAAGTTTGAAGAATGGAGAGATGTATTCAAAATAAATTTTAAGTTCCTATAGAGTCCTGCTATCCATCTCAAAGTCATTTTACAACTACTTAAAAACTTCAAAAATATGGTTGTTCCATATATTACACACAAAATAACAAGAATATTTATGAACTATGCATATCCACTTTATACTTAAATTATTTCTATCATGAACATATCAACACATAACACACAAAAAAATATTTTTGAACATAAATTTCATGTATAAGTGTTTATGATAAAAGAATGAACTCAATCAAAAAAACTATCACTTATCTTTTCATGAAGTTTGCCATGCAATTTTTCTTGACATAACCCAAAAATTAATAATCATAAGAATAAGAAATGTTTATAAATACTAGAACTTAGTTGGATCATATGGCTATAAAAATATCATTTATTTCTCATGCATTCCATTGAACCAAAATATTTGAGAAGAAAATACAATAATGAAATATTTCATGGAGCTTTACCATTAATTTTATGAGCATGCACACATGACAGGTGATTAAAATGAATTGAATATAAATATATGCCTCTTTGAAACCCATTTTATTTACAAAAACTTTCAAAATAATCACATTTTACATGAAATCACTATTTCAAAAATCAAACAATGAATTACATTCATACCTTGAGATTGAAAGCCTTAGTAATCTATGTCATTTATCATCTTCATTTTCTCTCTATCCTCTTCGGTAGTCTATTTATATTCTATCAAAGATTTTCTTCCACTAAAATTATTGAGAAATAATAGTGATAAATAAAACCATCACTTTAATATTATAATAACCATATCTTAATTTATCATAGTGGCATGTCAAATTGGTATTGGTTCATGTTTTATACCAATAAATTTAAAATGGCTCAGCGAAATTAGTCACCATGTTATCCATTTCAAAAACTACTTAACTATCCAGTCAAATTAATAACCAATTTCCTTAATCAAGGTGATAAGAAAATGAATTAAAATTTCATTAACCACCAAGTGCCTGGGATTGATAAAAATCCATCATCGAGTTTTGAGTAATTGAAATAAGCACATCACAATGCCATAGTGTTTGCACCAACAAGTGGAAATAAATGACCTTGGGTTACTTTGAACCTATTCCAAATAATCATGGTGGAAATTAAAACCTATCACCTTACCATGTCCATTAAACTATTCCCACCACATTTTATATCAATCACATCCCAAAAGGACCATTGATTTTAGGACTAACATAGACCTCATTTAATGTTACATGATCTAGGTCATGTTTGAATTTAATATTATGTTTTGAAATTGAAACATGAAACCTTCGAAGGTATAATAATTAAGTCATATATATATATATATATATATATATATATATATATATATATATATATATATATATATAAAATTTAAAAGGGATATCAATAAATCTAAGCAACGTGTCTTATCAAAATATACATCTATAATAAGGTAATGAAGATGAACATATGTTCCATAACCAATAATATCAGAATTCACATCAATGATCCATGCATATGAAATTAAATATATTGAAATATAAGTTATTAATGCAATATGATAGTTTATACTATTTTGAGACAAATAAGTTTAATTAAATAAATCAAGACAAATTAAACACTTGAACTCACCTTATTACCACCTTTATTTTTTAAGTCAATGTCAAATAAAATTGATCATATTTAGAACTATGATGTATGTCAATGCAACATTCTAGATGGAGTAACAAAATGTCAAAAATTGAAAATGTCTCAATGGTCACAAGTAATGAAAAAGAAAAAAAAATTAACCAATATTTGATAAATTATCAGATACATATCAAAATCAAATTTGCACAACTATGAACCTTTTCATAATGATCATTTCTAAAAAGAATATGCCAAACTACACTATGAAAACTAAAGCTAGATCATCCAATACTAAATCAAAAGGTAAAATATACTTAATGTATTGATTCATGCTACTAATCACTTAATTAATGTTACAAATAATAAATATCATTTAAATTAGTAATATTTCATATCTGCATACACACAAAGAAATGAATATTTAAATGAATAAGAATGAGTTGGCCCCCACTAATAGTTTTAGAATTTATGACCAATGTCATCATCATGGAAGCAACAAATATTGTCATGAATTTTATAAAAAGAGGTGATGAAAATAGGCATAATACTAGTGACCTTACTAGCCAATTTCACTTGCGAAAGTGTGATCCACACCATGGGGTTTAAGACCAAGTATCAGGACTACCTAGTTTGGTTGTGTAGAGTGAATACATGTAAAGTATTTAGATATAACAATAAATAATACATTCAATGGATTTAAAGTCTTGATTTAAATAAATGTAAGATATATTCATAAATAAAATAATATGGGATACATATGTATACAATGTGTGTATATAGAGTAGAAGCATAGAGCAAGCCAACTATGTTACAACTTTGTAAATGGAATTGATATGGCTGTGTTTTTAACTATTATTAGTTTAGATTAATATAATAAATATTTAACATACATAATAAAATATTAGTTATAACTACTATATAGTTACCAAGGAGGATGTCGATATGTACTCTAATCCCCTATTAGATGTTATAAATGGAAATGGTCTTAATAATTAATGTCCAAGTTGTATTCAATGATACCCAATCCTATGATCCTTAGGTGTTAGTTAAAATATAGTTGGGACACATTTTTAATCATGTAGTTAGATTAGTCTAACATGTGGTTACACTAATGTGGAGCCTAAAGAAATGAGTCTATGAGTAGATGCTCATGAGGTGCATATGTTTACAAGTTATGAGGTGCACAGTGAGGTGCATAGGCTATGATCTAAGGTGAATATTACAAAAAAATTTATGATTAGGTGTAATAAATATATGTAAGTTTATGGGAAAAATTTGGGTAAAAGAGTGCACATGATTATGTGAGAGGTTTAAACTCTACATAGTAGAGAAAATAATGAGTGTGTTCGAATGCACAATAACTATGCACATATCATTCACCCTTTTTTAAAGAGAAATTATCTCCATTACATAAATTTGAAGCTAAGTAAATTGAACTTGAATTTTATAATAAGTTTAACACTTATCTTGATTATCATATTTTCTAACCTTGACCACTTATAAAATTTGATATGTGCCATGACAAGTGCAGTGTCTATCACCTTGATGATCTAGTCCTTCTCTATGGGGTTCAAGTATTCAAGATAAAAATAATAAAGATGTTGTGTCATTTATGGATCAATAATTTTTGGAGTTTAAATTTTTATAATTTCCACATTTAATAATGAATGCATGCCCAAGTATAGAGATAAATCAAGAACAAAGGCATTCTCACTAGCTATGTGTAGAATGGTGTAAAGATTATAGTTTAGAAGCTTGATATTCTAGTGTGGAAATTTGAACCATTAATTATGAAGGTTTAAATAAAATTTATCACAAAATTATAATGCATGAGGTATTTTATGGGCATCTTGGCACTCCTTGTATTTTTCTTGGGTGTGAGAGAGAATCTACTAAACCTGCTAGTGAACAGACTAGATGTGTCACAAAAACTTCTCATCTTTGTCTACATTTCATTCCTATGTGTAATAATTAGTGAAAATTAGTGTGTAGTATATGTATAAATGTGATGAAGTTTGAAACCCAAGACATGTCTAGAATGGACTATGACAAAGAGCTATGAAGGGCTCTATTATAGGACTGTTGAATGTATAAGAGATTATCGTCCCAAGTGTGAGCATATGTGAATTTTTACATTAGTATAAGATGAATAAGTGTGATATTGACCAATTTTATTTACCAATATATCTATGGATGAAAACATTTTGACCAATCTAGTTGCATACCCATCAAATCCCATAATTCTTTCTAAAAGTGACTTATAAAGCCTAGATATTGATCAGAGATGATGGATGTGGAAGCCCAAAATGAACCAAAAAATGGTTGAAAAAAATTACATAGTACAATTTGTATCAATATATTTCTTAAAAGATACCATGATATCCATATTAGAAAACTTATCCACTATAACAAACATGACATTAATCTATCATCTCATCATAGGCAGCCCAATCCTAAAATCCATGTTGATAGATTCCCATGGTCTGGATGGAATCAATAGAGGTGTGTAAAGTCATATATTTTTGTTCATGGGCTTGGTGATGCAACAAGGAATATAATACTTGATGTGGAATTCCACCTTTGTGCACATGTGCATCTAGTAGAAGTGTAATACAATATGGCTAGAGTATTTGTCATGCTAAAGTGTCTTGAGGTCTTGGCATAGTGTACCTCCTATATGATTCATTAGTGAGGTGCACCATTAGGAACACAAAGATATTTGATCTTGTAAAGAAGTTGGTAATATAATTACAACCCCTAAATTTGTTTACCTTGTATTAGGCTAGTGTAAGTTGTTATAAAGTCTTGGTCAGTTGAGTAGAGGCATGCCTAGTCAATGAAGTTATGACCATGTGTGTCCAACATCATGATGAACACATGAATTAGTGGTTGGATAATGAAATATTATAAATTTTTATCCTTCCATTTCTTTTTATTGATCATGACATATAAATATTGTAGGTAAGTCATCCATTTCATGTGCCATGCATTATCTAGATTATTTTTCATATGTATGAATTGAAGTGGCTTATGGTTCAAATGAACAATTATACCCTTCTCTAGAATGTAGTGTCACCATTTATTAATTACTTTCATAATAACATATAGTTCTTACTCATAGGTGGAGTAACTTTGCACTGTGTTAATAAATGTCTTTAAGTGGTATGTGATCAAATGTCCATAGTACTTGGGCAATGTACCAAGTGCATAGTGAGATAAATCAATGTGAATTTCAAAGGAGTGTGCAATGTTAGGAATTATGAGAATATGCACTATGTAAAAGTGTTTATTGAGTGCCTCAAAATCAGGATATTGTGCATGATTCCAATTAAACTTGTATTTTCCATGTATTATCTTATTGAGATCCTAAGATATGTGCAAGAAACTAAGGACAAACCTATGGTAAAAGTTATCATGTCCATGAAAATTCATAAATTATATGAGATTGCAAAGATTAAATTGATTTTAGATCACTTTGATATTATCTAGATCTAAATTTATGCCTATGTAATAAATGATGTATCATAGGTATTAGATCTACACAACATATAATGTACAATTTACTAAGTTGAATTACAACTTATGTTGATGCAAGGTATTGAATACATGAAAGATGTTCTCTAGGTTATCCTCCCAAGTCTTGTTGGATATGAGGATGTAATCCATGTAGATGATGATAAAGGAATTGAGGAAAATCCTAAGTAGATCATCCATCAAGCACATGAATGTGTATGACACATTGGTTAGGTCAAAATTCATGACCAACCATTCATACAATCCTTCTTGTGTATTTAATATTATCTTCTAGACATCTTCATGATAGATTGGGCCCTAATGGTAGCATAAATTCAAGTGGATCTTGGTGAAGTATTTAACACCTTAAAACTCATCCAAAGGTCATAAATGCATGGTAGTAGATACCAATTCTTCATCATTATATTTTTTAGTGTACGACAGTCTATGTAGGGTCATTAGTACCCATATTTATTGGGTTTGAGGATTATTAGACTCTTTCAAGGTGAAGAACTAGGCCTAATCTTACCCTAATCAAGGATCTCTTTTATCTATCACAAATTTTTTCCATTCTCCCAAATTAATCTATGATACATGGTACATTTAGGAGAGGAGATATAGGGACCAAATTTATGTGGTCTTTTATTGCATAGTATGTTGGAAAGCTTTTAGGATCTATGAAGACTTCACTGCACTATTCCAATAACTTGTTAAGTTGTTACTACTACGATGTTATGCAAGTGCTACACACTTCTAGAGTGTGATTTTTCATCTACTACACAAGTGCATCAAGGTGAACCATGAGTAATATTAAATTATGTACATGTACTATAATTTTTTGACATTAATTAGGAGAAACTAAGGTGACTTTGGTCATTGGTGTTGACTCAAATAGGTGGTAGAAATGATATTTTGCATGAATAGTACAATGTTATGGCTTGACTTGGTATGTAGCTTCATGGTCATACATAAATGGTATTCCCATAAAGATGTCTCAGACCTTTATAGGTATGATGCAACAAGTGACATTATCTTCTATATGCTTGAATTTGTACTTAAAAGTTCACTATCACTGAACCTATATATCTTTCCCCTATTGTATCCACCCAAGAGAATATGGCTTAGATTATGTAGTATTAGTAAGACCACAATGTTGAGCTATGGATTATATAATTATATTCTTCTGATTTCCACTATCAATGATGATATGGAGAGGTTGACCCATCACCCAAAACTTGGTGTGGAAGAGACGTTCATCATTTTTAGATATATTGATGTCAATGGTGTTGGTGCTTAGATAAGAGGTATTTAGATTAGTGTTATCCATTAGTGGGGGTCCTAATGTAGATTATGTCATTAAGGACTAATGTTTATAGCATTTGGAGTCATTATGGGTAGATAAGTGATGGGTATGGAACCACTTATTATTGAACTTCTTCTTGACTTTATGTGAAGCAAAAAATATAAGAGCCTTTGAGTGTTATGTAGTCTTCTAAGGCTGCTCATTTTTGTGAGAAGGGTAATTATTCTACATAAGGGGATATGATGTGGAATTATGAGAGGTTTGGGACTTTCACACTATATCAGATGAAGAGGTAGTATGATTATTTATTTTAAACTTGGATTTAATCTTGGTGGCATTACAATATGCTTGTCCTAATGTGTGAGAATTCAAGAACTCCAAATTTTCATGGATATAAGGTGGTAATACATTTATGTACTTTTAAACCATATATTATTCACTCAATTTCTCTTGTAGGGCACATAGTAGCCATGAAATGTGTTGGTGTTGTATTCCACTAACTAATCATTACACTAGTGCAATTATTAGAACTTGATGTATTCATCTTTAAAGTGTCTGATAAGGTAGTATTCCTCCTTAATATCATCAAAAAAGGTCTTCCATGATTTGATTGTAATGCACTCTTGTGCAAACTATGCACTAAAGGTATCCTACTAGTGAACAAATAAAATAGACATCTTCAGTACTACAAAGGTGATATTCTCAACACTGGTGAAATAGCTAACTAAGAAGAACACCTCAAGTTGTCAAATCTAGGAATCCAATGCTTTATCATTGATCTTTTCTTTAAATAGAGGGATGCCAAGATTGACTTGTACTTTTAAGGGGGTTTATTGTTAACCATTATGGAGAATATTATTGAGATGAATGGGAAGGTGTTAAGTCAAGATGCATCATTAATTTGTATAATTAACTAAAAAATTGATGTGATATACCTCCAGTGCATCTGTAATGAGCCTTCAAACTTATACGACTACCTTAGGTTGGTTCTGGGCATCATCCATCTTGATTTTTATATGGAATTATTTTGGGATATTTTAAATAGAACTAATTACTAAACCTTTTCTTATTATGTTCATGTGGTTACATACATATAAATAAATAGAGCATAGTATTAATACCAATGATTCATACCATGAGGAAAAATATTGATTTTGCAAGGGATAACTAAGTTTGGTTGTGTAAAGTAAATGCATAATGAGTATTTAAACAAAACAATAAAACATAAATTCAATGGAGTAAAATAATTACTTGTAGGAAATGAAAATTCTATTCATAAATCAAAGAATAGGGATACAAATTACAATGTTTATTATGTGTGTATACAGAGTAGATATGCAAAGCATGCTAACTATGTAAATGACATTGATTTGGTTATGTTAACTATTTTTATTTAGATTTATATACTACATATTTAACATGCATAAAACAAGAGTAGTGATAATTTTTGTACAACTACCAAGAAGGATGTTGATAGGTGCATTGATATCCTATCAGATGTGATAGTTAGAAATGGTCTAGATAGTTAATGTCCAGACTATATTCAATGATTTCTATTTCTGTGATCCTAGGGTGGTGGCTAATGACTAGTTGTTCTACATTTGGAATCACATGGTTTGGGTAGGATGACACATAGCTGTGCTAAGGTGGGAATTCAAGAAGTAAATGAGTCTATGAGTAGATGCTCATGAGGCACATAATATTTTGAGTTGTGAGATGAGTAGTGAGGTATGTAGGATGTGATCTGAAGTGACCATTACATGAAATTTTACAAGTAGGCATGAAACTTGTGTGTAAGGTTTTGGCAAACTTATATAAAAGGAGTGTGCATGATTGTGTGAGATGTATGAGTTATTTATAGTAGAGAAAATGAGGGGTGTGTTCAAGTGTATAATCTTGCATGGATCAAAGTGGGTTACAAATAATTTACAATTAAGATCAATCTTGAAAGTGTAATCCAGGTTAAATTATTTCTCAAGTAGATATGTATGAACCCATTTTAAATATTAAAGTATTTATGGGTCAATTGTTTAACTAATATGGCATGAATAATAATAATAATTTAAACATGAAATTTTAGGATGGATAAATAAACAAACCACAACCTAGAATACAAATTTTAAAAATTAGTAATGCTGAAAACACAATTATATTTAGTACTAATTTATTCATAATGAACTATCTGGAAGATGATCATGTGGTAATATATTAAATAATTAAAAACTTACAATGATATATTAGATCTCCTAGATTCTTTTCCTTCATAATGATTAGTACATCACATTTGAATAAAACTTGATCCAAACCAAATAAAATAGAAAAGATAAACAATAAAACAAAAATAAAATAACTAACTAGAAAATAAAAGAAAAATAACAAAACACAACAAAATAATAAGAAAGGGAAAACTAATTATAAAAGAGATTTAAATGATGACCATTGACTAAATTATGAAACCAGGTACCATTAAGATATTTCAAATATAAATCATCTTCCCCAAGAACAATATCAATTTTAAAAGGACCAAAATAAAGGGAATCAAACTTATGATGCTTATTTGGGTCCTCATAGGCTTTATCCCAATATAAATCAAGATAACTAAATTTAAAATACTTTTTAGATACTTTATTTTCAAAGAATTATTTTAGATTCTCTTTAGATTTCTATAATCTCTAAAAAGTAGTATCCTTGATTTCATCTAAATCTAAAATATCATTAAGTCCCTATTCAATAACATTAGTATACTTTGTTAAGAATTGAATAATTGTCCTTGTAGAATAAATTTGTAATTCAATTGGCAATGTAACTTTAAAACCATAAGCTAACATAAGTAGTGAATAAGCTATTATAGCCTTTACCATTGTATTATCAACCCATAGTTCTTAACTTTTTTTAAAATGCTAATTTCTCATGTTCTCATAAACTAAATATTTCATAATTGAAATCATATGTTTGTTAGTGTATTAAACTTTTACACTCCCTTGAGGATAATATTTTGAGGAGTGACTAGAGATAATAGAATAATGTCCCAAAAATTCTAAGTAATCATTTAAAATAAATTGAGGACCATTATTAGAAATAATATCATAGGGTACACCAAATCTATAAAATATCTAATTTTCAAATAATGAAATCACTTCAGCTATAATAAAACTTTTTAAGGATTTGGCTTCAAGACATTTTGTAAAATAATCTATATAAGTCAAAATATACCTATGACCAACTAAATAAGGATGATTAATATCAAAGATAAAATAAATTTCCCACTTCATGAAGGGATTTTTGATAATAATTAGGCTGAAAGGCATGATAAGAATCTATCTCTGCCAATGAATAATTGGTAAGGCATACACACATAAACCAACTTATAAGAATATTGAAATGACATAGAAAAATAATATGTTCACAAAATCTTATAATCAATGGCTTTTGTTGCATAGTGACCACCACAACTATGTTCATGACATCATCTAAGAACCTTCTGAGTTTGATGGAGTCAAACATCATTATATAACTCCATCCCTTTTTCTATACATGATATAATTCTCTAATAGAATGAATTTTAAATATTGAATTCTAAGTTATCTTCTTTATTTCTTATCTAAATTATGAGGGCATGCTTAATTTTGAAATAGTAAACTAAATCATGATAACAATCATATTTATAAATCAAACATTTCGATTCATTTATTTCATGTCCAAGCTTAATATACTTAGAAAAATTAGAAACTTTCATTATTTTTAGCATGCAAAGAATCATCAATTGATAACACTAAAACATTTATACTAGAGGTCAAAATATTAGCTAAATGCTTCACTAAGTAATTTACTTTGATTATTCTAGATTTTCAAATTCAATATTAAATTTTGAATTCTTAAAATCCATTTAGCTAATCTTCCTTGAATAGTAGACTATTTTAAAAGATAATAAATAAAAATCATGTTGGATCTAAAAATAATGTTATTCCATATCAAAATATAATTAATTTTTATTAAAGAATATACCAATGAAAACACAAATTTTCAATCAATGGATACCTAGTTTCTGTATCCTTTAAAACTTGGCTCATGTAGCCAATAGGTCTTTATTAATTATTTTCATCATTTTACGTAATTACAACACCTATGGATTTTTAATTATAATTAACATAAATAATTAAAGGTCTATTTAAATCAGGTTTATCAAGTACATGTGTACTTTAAATGGCATATTTGATGATATTAAAAGATGAATTAGCACACACATCCCACACATAGAATTAATTTTTATTTAAAATCATTTGTAAAGGGTTATATTTATCAACAAAATCAAAAATAAGTTTTCATACAAAATTGATTTTACTAAAAGAGATCTAAGACCAGATTGCTCATTAAGGGTTGATAAACCCTTAATAGATTTAATAAAATTTGGATCAATTGAAATAATATTTTTATATATGATATATCTTAAAAATTTTCCTTTCATAAATCCAAAAATAGATTTATTGGGATTTAAATAAATACCATAATTTCTACACCTTGTGAAAATTTCATGAAGATGATCAATATGCTTATTTATTTTCTTGGAATGCATAGTGAGATCATATAAGTAGACTTGAATGACAATGCTAAATAAGTCATCAAAATCCATGGATAACTATTTAAAAAGTGGCCCCTACATTCATGAGACCAAAAGGTATTATGTTCAAAGTAAAATTTCCTCTATGTGTGGTAAATGTAGTCTCGTGTCTATAATCTAGATTAAAAAATCTCTAATTATAACAAAAATATATATTAATTAAAGAGATCATTTTAGATGCTACAACTTGTTGCAAAATATTATCAATTCTAGGAAGATAAAAATTGTATTTAACACTAACCTTGTTAAGATCTCTAAAATTTACACAAAGTCTAATATCACCATTTTTTATGAATATGAATTCAATTAGCTACCTAATCAAAATATTTTATAGGAAATATGACACCACCATTAATAATTTTATAAATATCCTTATTGATGATGTCTTCCAACATGGGGCTTATTTTTATAATCTTTTACCTAACAGGTTTAATATCAGGTTTGATAGGCATATCATGCTTAATTGTGTTGGTATCATAACTATTGACCAAATTTGACCCTGTAGGTCAAATTGGGACTCATATAGGTAAAAATTTGACTTTTAGATGTTTTATGAGTCTAATAATTTTTAATAGGGTATTTTATAATCAATTTGATGTTATTTAATGCCTTTTTAGCCTTAGTTATGGTCTAATAAGTTTATTTTCCATTTTAGGTCATTTAGTGGGATTTTAGGGTTCATAAATGCAAATGACACAATTCCAAAGGTGTCAAAGTGTCTTATTTTAATTTAAAGAATAAAAGAGGTCAGATTATCTATCAGGAATGTTAGTTAAATCAGAATCTTATAGGTTATCTAACTAAAATTCAAGAAACTAAATGAAAAAGGGGAGTTTGGCACTTATATGACCCTTGGGAGAAGGTGGCACATGGGAGAAGGTAATGAAACATATATTAATATTACTCACACTAATATAAATGATTTAAATTCTTTTAAAGTGATAAAAAATTTCCAAAACTATTTTTCTCCTTTATTTCCCTTTTAGACATGCATAAGTGATCAACAGGTTCATGCTTGGTATGGTCAGTCGAAGAGGTTCTAGGTCAAATGATTTTGGAAGGTGATATTAAAATTATATATATAAATTTAAATAATAATATTTATAATATTGATCAATCATGATTTATGAACCATCCTTTACAAGTTGTTTGTGTTTTTTTACTTGCCAGTTTGTGCACCCTATAGGTTTTGCTCCATTTTGGACAAGTTTGTACAAACCAATTATTGAGGTTAATTTAAATTGATGTTTTTTTCATTATATAATGATCCTTATGATTTTTTTAGTTCTTAAATATGTTTGGATATGTAAATAATCTCATTTTGAAAGAGGATACACCATTATGAATGATAGCCATGTTTCCACCATTTTTTAGAGTTTCATGCTTTGATAATGGTTTTGGAGGGTGGACATGATTCCATTACCATGTTTTAAATGTAATATAAATATCCTCACCTTTAAATTTCATCCTCCAAGGCAAAATTCCATGATTTTTCAATCATAACTATCATATAGTCAGTTTGTAGCCATAAATGTCATATTAGTCAACTAAGGGAAGTATTCAAAGCTCTGAGACACATCTATGGAGTTGTGTTAGAGGTAATTAAAAATTTAACAAATTATAATGGTATTATAAATAAAGGAATATTTTCACTTGTTATAATATGACTATGATAGGATATACATTCACCCATACAATCATATGATAGAAAAATACACTTACATGTGCTTTCATGAAGGGTTCTCAATGTTGAAAAGGAAGTAAAAGAGTTTGTTTTGAGTTTGAATCATCATGGAATTTAATTTAAATACCATTTATGGGATATTAATTGATTTTTTTAGGTATATTATTTCAATACATGGATTGTCTCATGCTCACTACTTGTATGAAACTCACCATGCACCTACAACCTCTCATGATGATGCCATGATAAACATGAGAGCCCTAGTTGTGATCTCAAACCATTTGAAGTGTGTGGAGTTTATTTTAAGGCATTGAGAAAAGCCTAAGACCTATTGAGATCAAATGTGATGCTCACTACCTATAGTTTTGCATTCTCTACTTGTATTAATAATAACCACCTATAGGTGGTACTAGTAGAGGTATGTAAGTCCTTGTATGAGAGGTTAGATCATGAAAAAATATTTCCTTGGAATATTGGTAGATGAAATTGACCATAAAAAATCTCATTAAATATTTAAATGGGAAAATGATAGTTATGACTACTTTCAAAGCATACGATGATTGATTCAAGGATCAAATCACTAAAAGCATAAAATAAAGTGCTTTGGTATTTTGATGATAGTTGGTAATCGGGATGATAAAGGATTTGAAGAATCTATATGGGTGTAACTTTTATCCCCTACATAATAAAAGAACTTGGAAAATTTTAGAGGGTAGAGGGTTGATGGATTTTGGTTTTTAGAAGCCTCAAAGATGTCTTTTAAGCACTAACTTTAGGTAGTGAAATCTATAGGAAAGAGCTCCAAATATACCCTTCAACCAAAGTTGAAAACCTAGACTATGTCACCATGGTGGACTGATAAAAATATTTTAAAGGAAATTTTTTGACATAAATTATCATAAATAGGATTTGATATGCAATGATTTGAGTCTCATTATCACCTACAGATATATTTTTAAATCTTAAAATGCACACCTACAACTGATTGTGAGAGCACATAGTCCAAGATAGAGTTTTGAGATGGAATCACTCTAGTTGGAAGATGTGAGATGTTTTTAAAAATTTCATGATATTTTATGATGATGTGTAACCTTTCAAGAGAAGAATATCCACCTATAGTTTTTCACCTTTCCCAACACAATTGACTAAGAAAGGTAGTGAGCAAAAGGGGGATGATTCTTAGTGTTGGCATTATCTAAACATGATACATAGGTTAAAATAATTAATAATTGACATAAAATATTCAAATAATTTATTTATTAACTAAGATAAATGTCTAAGTAAGTAACCATGCACCTATAAGAACCACTTTTGAGTTTAAAATAGGAAATATAGTTAAGAGTTGAAACATAATTTTGACTGAGTAAGGAGTATCAAGGGTATGTAGTAAGTTATAATGATAAAAAAAGTTTAAAACATATCCAAAATTATTTTTATACCTTTAAAGTGATATATCCAATGAAAATCATGCACAAGAAAGAGTTTAGACTAAGAAATGCACAGTTAGCCTTCTAAACCCTGCACAGTCTATTTTCACAAAAGTCTATTTTGGTTTTTTCAAGTATTACAAGGTCAAATGACATGATTAGAATTTTATTTTTGGTGTATAAGGTCATCACAACTTGTGGGGACTCCTAAAATATTTTTTCCTATAAAAATAAGGTAAGTGCCCTCTATTTTATCTTATAAACCCATGCATAAACCCTATAGTCTTATCAAGTGGAGAGAAATGGATAGAATAAGAGATAAGAGAACCTTGGAATGAGTTATTTGGAGTTATATGACACCAAAGAAAATATGAATAACCAATCATAGAGGGATGAATACCAATAGAAATTTATAGACCCTCAATGGTGCAGAGAGGCTCATAAGGCATGGTTATGCCAAGAGTCCAAACAAGAGGTCACTTTCACTTCTAAATCTAAGGGATTTTTCCAAATGATTGGATCATGTTTTTTTGGTAACTATAGATGTGATAAAACTTTTTTAAGTCATAAAATTTTCAAGGGAATCCATTTTGGCCCAAAGGTAACATTAGGCATGTGTAGATGAAAGGAAATAACTTGGTAGGTCAAATTTGAATGCTCATATCTCCCTTGGCACCTTAAATGGAGATAAAAGAGGTTTATAGGTGTTATTATGGGTCCTAAATATAATTATCATGGAATTTTTATGCAAGTTTAATGTAAAATTTTTATGAACAAAACCTAAGAGGGTAAAATAGGCCTAAACCTTCCAAACCCTTGTTAGTGACCAATTTGAGAAAATGAGGCTAGAGATGCATCCAAATGGACCAATTTACCTAGGATTATGATTATATTTTGTATAAGGATCTCTCAAGATACTCCCCACTCTTTTGAGTTGCACAAGATTATACATATAGGGTACAAAATAGGGTACTTTTGATTGTTTAATGTGTTTTGTAGGTTATAGGAGGTTTCAAGAGATGAAATAAATTTTTGGAGGAAGATAGAGACTTATTATAACTAAACATGGACATTTTATGACTTTTAAAAAATCCTAAGTTCCTCAACTAAAGCTTTCATCTCAGGTAGTTAAAATTGGCATAGTGAACATGGTGGTGAGAAGTGTGAAAAATCCAGGTGGGAGTGATTTTAAAGTGTGTCTGATGCCTCTTAGGCATGGAGAGACTTTAAAAATGTAATAAAATCCATTATATGAATTTTCATGAGAATTTTTATCCAAATTTGAGGCCAAGTGTGCAAGGTGTGGGAATGAGGAGTTTCTTAGACTATAGATGGTGATAGCTCATTTGGGGAAGGTTATAGATGACCATGAATACAAACATGCATGGAGATGCATGTATGAAATCCTTCCCCTTCATTCCAATCATTATAACTATCATTAATTATTTTTGGGATTTTCAAATAGAGGTGAATCATGAAGTCAATTTTTTGAGCTAGAATGAGAACTTTCACACCAATTTTCATGAGTTTCATGACTTGAGATGACACTTGTGCTTCCTAAACTTACATGGTTCATTTAAAATATATTTATAATACATATATAACCTCCTTTATTATCTTTACAAGTTTATTTGTGACCTTTGTACTTCTCTATTCTTCTTTTTCACTCAAGTTCTATAAGAACTAACCATTTTGGCCTTTGTAACTCATGCTCCACTTGAGTATGGTGAATCCCTAGTCATTTTAATACCATTTGATCAATCATACTATTTATTTTTACCTCTTACATGACTATTCATATTTTATTTTACATGGATGATTAATTTTTCTTAGTGATGACTTATTGTTTCCTTAGCATTGTTGTTTCATTCTCTCACCTCTTTGTAGTTGGAAAGCTTCTTCTTGCAGGGCACTAAAGTGTTCTAGGAAGTTTCATGGTTGAATGAGTTAGTCTATTCACTAGTTCCATTAAAGGCCTCTTATCTATTCATCCTAGCCTAAACATTCATCCATAACCTCATAATGTAATATTGATGTGAGAAGATGCAAATTAGAGAAGTGTATGTTTGGTTAGTCTATTGGTTCCATGTGTAACATGTAGTTGGTTGGAATTCATCAACTTATTTGGTGTATCACTTCCCTTAGGATATTTTTATTTCAATTTTCTCTCTACCTTTCCCCCTCAAAGTTTAGGTGTAGTAGTGATCCAAAGTAGTACATTAAAAGAACTATACCTATCTAGAGATTCACCTCATTCATAGGCTACCCACAAGCCTAGATGTATTTCAATTATTCCACTTAGATGATTAGAGATGATACATCTCCTCAAAGGGTGAAAATATAAGTGACAATAGTTTTTTTCATGCTCAATAGGAATCTTATTCCAAGAGGTTGAAATATTATTGGTGTTGTCTTTTAGCAAACAACCTTTGGAGGCATCTATCTAATCATCAATCACAACTCCAAAGTTACATCAGATGGTCAAACAACCTACGTATTCCTTTTGAATATTTTTGATAACTATTCCTTGTGTTCTTGTTTCCTAATAAAGTTCCGTTGTTGACCTTAGTTTTGAGTATTATTTTACACAAGTTGGTGAGGTTTATCAAGCTTATGGCATTCCCTATCAGCCCTGTCATGACCCTTACTAACTTCAATATGACCATTGTCAACCTTATCATGAGTTATATCATCCCATTCATGAAATATATCAACCCTGTAAGCATTATTATCCATATATTACTCCTATTCAACCTAGTCACTTCTCAAGTCAATCCATTTCCACCTTTAAACAAACACTTTTAGGCTATGAGAAGTACATGTTGGATCTTGACACATAAAGGGGATATGGTCTGGATGTTCCTAGTAATATTATTCATAAATCTAAGAGATTCATTAGATATGGATGCATTATATCTATTCAAAAGAGAGTGGGCACCTATTGAGAGAGCTAATTGGAAAAGTCTCACAAGTGAGATGCTAGATGTGAGTGGCCTAGTTTCATCCTTAGGCTAAAAATTTATGAGAAGTAGCCTCAAAAAACCTATCAACATTCATATCCACTTACCAAAGATTTATATCAGTCCTAATTTACCCCTATTCATGATCCCAATCAAGTTTATCAAAGCCATCCTTTTCCCAATCAGTTGGAGGAGAGAGTTGAAAAGAGAAACATTATTTTTGAAGCAAATCTTGATAGGTAGATTGAGTTGGCTAATATGAATATGAAATAGTCCATGTCATTAGTAAAATAATTGAAATTTAATCCCTCATTTACCTCTCTAATTTCATTCCCACCTTAATAACTGACCTTTATATATGAAATTCCAAGTTGGAGATAAGGTGGAGAACCCATGCCTAAGGAGATCCAAAAATTCTTGAACACTTCACCCACTCCTCAAAGTGAATAAATAACTCAATAAGATAATCATAATCCTAATATACTAATCTATAAAAATATAGTGGAGTCATGGGGAAAGAAAGAGGATAAAATCCTTGATGAAGAGTGTGAAGTTGAGAAAGAGCTTGATCATATGCAAGACCCTCCCACCCTTCCTTAAGAGACTTATTGTCTTCCATGTCAACCATTTTTTAATACTCATCATAATTATGATGCTTATTGACTTCAATTAATACTTTTCCAAGATAACCTATCCAAGAAAATTGAAGAGTTGGAATCAAGGATGAAATTGCTAAGTCAAGGTGTGATGGAAGGTTTAGAGCCAAAAGAAGATCATATGCCTAAACAAACCCCATATAACCTTACTAAAGAGAGTGTTAAAGATAAATCAGATGTAAATAAAGTTATTTTAAAATATAATGAATAAAACCAAGATATTTTATCCCAAGGTCTACCTCCCCTTAAGAGATTCCAAATGAATCCCCTACATTTCACTCTCAATCTGATTTTGAGTTCTATGTGCCACCTCCACTAGCTAGTTCATCTTGTCCTCACCCCATCACCATTTTCCTTGATGGACCTATGGTATGGGAACCTAAAGAGGAGAATTTTTTTTGATAAAAAATCAAAAATATTTTTTGAAGAAAGCCTAGCTCCTTGGTATCCTCATCAGACTAAGTCACATGACTTCAATATGCCTAGTCTTAGAATCACAAAGAAGGAGATTAAATATATTGAAGCCCTTGAGAACCAAAGTACTATTTTAGAGGTTTAGATGTAACTTGAGAGCCCTCAAGAGGTTATAAATGATAAATAAGATGTGGTATCTTATGTTGAATCTTTAGATTGGGTTGATATGGAAAAATGTTTTCCTTTTACCAAAGAGGAAGAAATGATCATTGGTTCTTCCATCACTATGCAAGATATCATGGATGGGAAAGAATAATCTATTGATAAGCCTTGGGATGAATTTTTTTCAATAATAAAAGTAGATTATACTCATCTTCAAATATGTTATGATCTAGTCAAAGATGGAGAAGGCAACCTTGGCACTCAAGTGAGTATACAAAGAAAAGGTAACTTGTCAAATCCATCCTTCCAAGAGGCATATGCATCTCATGATGACATGTTTAAAATAATAAATATGGTATATAATCCTATAAACCAATTGGGAGAAACACATCAGTTGTTAAAAGATGGAATAAGCTCCTATTGGCCTCAATCTTCTAAGCAACAAGAAACCAATCCTCTTGAATCCATGCCTATAAAGAAGATGCAAGTTAACCTTGATATGAAGAGTGGATAGTAGTATGAGGTATGTGTATAATTCAAAGAGGAATATATATAAATTGGAGACCTATTTAAGGATTATTTGCTTGAGGGCATATCAAGTGAAGTGTTAAGGAATAGGTTTGATCTACAAAGCATCTAATTCAAGGAGAAACATGTTTGGCACTATGATTCATCTCATGAAGAAGAAGATTCAAGAAACTCTTCTTTTTATAATAAAAATGAGGTATTATTATTTTCTATTTTTGCATAATATATATATTTTTTGATTCCCCTAAGTTCCTTGATCACATGTGTGTGTGTCTTGTTAATTTATTTGCTTTGTTTTATGTGTGTCCTTTGCTTTGTGTGGTTAAGGTAATAAATTGGTCTTGTATTGATCAATGCTTGTGGTCAAATTCCTATTTTTGTGTCTTAAAATTTATATGACTCCCTAATCCTAATGGATTGATAAGGCTACTAGTCTAGTTAGTATAACAGGCATACTACCCCTATGAGTCACTAATTTGTTGACCAAATTTGACCCTACAAGTTAAATTGGGACCCTTATAGGTAAAAACTTGAATTTTTATATGTTTTATGGGTATAATAATTTTTAATATATTATTTTATAATCCGTTTTATGTTATTTAATTCCCTTTTAGCCTTAGTCATGGTCTAATAAGTTTATTTATCATTTTGGGTCATTTAGTGGGCTTTTAGGGGTCATAAATATAAGTGGCATGGTTCCTAACGTGTTTATGTGTCATATTTTAATTTAAATAATCTAATAGGTTAGACTCACTATCAATAATTTTAGTTCAATCAGAATCTTACATGTTATCTAATCGAAATTCAAGAAACTAAATGAAAAAGGGGAGTTTGGTACTTGTACGAACCATGGGAGAAGGTGACATGTGGTAAAAGGAAATGAAACATATATTAATATTAATAATACTCATATTAGTGCTTAAAATTATTTTAATGTGATAAAAAGGTCCCAAAACCATTTTTTTCCTTTCTTCTCCTTCTAGACATGCATAAGTGATTAATAGGTTCATGCTTGGTACGGTTAGTAGAAGAGGTTCTAGATAAAAAAAAATTGAGAGTTGATATTAAACTTAGATAAATCCATTTAAATATAAATATTTATAATATTTTTCAACCATTATTTATGAACCATCATTTACAAGCTGACTATGTTTTTTTGCTTGCCAATCTATGCACCCTATAGGTTTTGCTCCATTTTGGACAAGCTGATACAAACTAGTTACTGAGGTTGAATCCAGATTATTTTTGTTTCCTTCTCTAATGATACCTATTATTTTTTTATTGATTAAATTTATTTGGATATGTAAATCATCTCATGTTACAAGAGGATACATCATTCTGAATGACAAATAAGTTTCCACCATTTTCAGAGTTTCATGCTTTGATAATGGTTTTAAAGGGTGGAGATGATTCCATTACCATGTTTTAAATGTATTATTAGTATTATATCCTTTAAATTTCATCCTCTAAGGCAACATTCCATGATTTTACAACCATAACTATCATATAGTTAGTTTGCATCCATAACTATCATATTAGTCAACCGGGGGAAGTGTGCAAAGATCTGAGACACATATATGGAGTTGTGTTAGAGGTCATTAAATGTTGAAAAAATTATAATGGTATGAGTAATAAAGGAACCTTTTAACTTATTATAATATGGTTTTGATAGTCTATACATTCACCCATACAGTCATATGATAGGAAAATAGACCTATAGGCACTTTCATGGAGGCTTTTAAACATTGAAAAAGAAGTGTAAGAAATTGTTTTGAGTTTTAATCATCCTATAGTTTCATTAAAACATAATTTGTTGGAGATTAATTGACTATTTTAGGAATATTATTTCAATATATGGACTATCTCATGTTCACTACATGTATGCAACTCACCATGTACCTATAGCCTCTCATGATGATGTCATGATAAGCATGAGAGCCCTAGTGGTGATATAAATCCCTTTGAGGTGTGATTTTAAGGAATTTATATAATCTTAAGGCCTATTGAGATCAAATTTGATGCTCACTACCTATAATTTTGCATTCTTTGCCTATATTAATAATAACCACCTATAGGTGATACTAGTAGAGGTATGTAAGTCCTTATATGGGAGGTTAGAGCATGAAAAAAAATTTACTTAGAATATTGGTAGATGAAACTGACAATAATATACCTCCTTGAAGTGTTAAATGTTCAAATTATAGTGATGACTACTTTCAAAGCATAAGATGACTGATTCAAGGATCAAATCCATAGAAGCATAAAACAAAGTGCTTTAGTGTTTTGTTGGTAGCTGGTAATAGGGATGATAAAGGATTTGAAGCATATATATGGGTATACCTTATATCCCATACATAAAATAAGAACTTTAAATTTTTTTGAGGGAATAGGGTTGATGGATTTTGATTGTTAGAAGCCTCAAAGATGCCTTTTAAGCACTAAACTTAGGTAGTGAAATCTATAGCAAAGGGATCCAAATAAACCCTTCAACCAAATTTGCAAACCTAGACTATATCACCATGGTGGATTGTTAAAAATAGTTTAAAATACCATTTATGACCTAAAGGATCATCAAGAGTGTTTTATATTCAATTATTTGAGTCTCATTAACACCTATAGGTATCCTTTTTACCACAAAATGCACACCTAGAATTGACTATAAGAGCACATAGTCCAAGATAGAGTTTTGAGATGGAATAAATAATGTTGGTAGATGTGAGATGTTTTCAAATGTTTCTTGATATTGGATAATTATGCGTAACCTTTCAAGAAAATAATTTCCACCTACAGGTTTTCACCTTTCCCAACACAGTTGATTGTGTTAATTAAGAAAGGTAGTGAGCATAAAGGGGGATGATTCTTAGTGTTGGAATTGTCTAAAAATGATACAAAAGTTAATTTTTTTTTCTAATTTACCTAAATTATTAAATTAATGTCTTTATACACTAATATAAATTCCTAATTGAGTAAACACGCACCTACAAGAACCACTTTTGAGTTCAAAACAAGAAATACAATCAAGAGTTGAAACTTAGTTTTAACTAAAGAGTATCAAGGGTGTGTAGTAAGTTGGAATGATAAAAAAGTTTAAAAAATTCTAAAACATGATTTTTATACCTTTAAATTAATATCTCAAATGAAAATCATGCACAATAAAGAGTTCAAACCAAACAATGCACAATCAACCTTCTAAACCCTGCACAATGTGTCTTCACAAAAGTTTGTTTTTGTTTTTACAAGTATTATAAGGTCAAATGACATGATAAAAATATTAATTTTGGTGTATAATTTCCTCAACACTTGGGGAGACTCCAATATTTCTTTTTCTTAGACAAATAGGGGACGTTCCCTCTACTTTGTTTCAGATAGAGGGCACTTCCCCCATGCATAAACCCTATAGTATTATCAAGTAGAGAGAAAGGGATTGATGAAGAGATAATATAACCTTGATATGAGGTTTTAAGAGTTATATTACACCAAATATATTATTAATAACCAAACATATATGGATTAATACCAATATAAAGGTCTAGACCCTCAAAAGTGCAGGCAAACTCATGAGGCATGGTTATGCCTAGAGTCTAAACAAGAGGCCATTTTCAATTCTAGATCTAAGTGAGTTTTAAAAATAATTGGATAATTTTTTTGGGGTAAATACAAAGGTGATCAAACTTTTTCAAGGTATTAAAATTTTAGGGGAATCCATTTTGTCCCAAAGGCAACATTGGGCTTGTGTGGATGAAAGGAAAGAGCTCGATAGGTCAAATTTGAATGCTTATATCTACCTTGGTATAGTTAATGGAGATACAAGAGGTTTATAGGTGTTATAATGTGTCCTAAATATAATACTTGTGGAATTTTTTTTCAAGTTGAATATCAATTTTTTATGAACAAAGCCTAAGAGGGTAAAACAAGCCTAAACCCTCTAAAACCCTTGTTAGTGACCAGTTTGCGAAAATGAGACTAGATATGCATCCAAATAGAGTATTTTAACTACAATTAAAATTATAGGTTATATAAGGATATATTATGATACTCCCCACACTTTTAAGTTATACAAAATTATACGGATAGGGTAAAAAATAAGTTACTTTTGATTATATTATGTGTTTTGCAGGTTCTAAGAGGTTTCAAGAGATGAGATAAAGTTTGGGATGAAGATAAATAATTATTATAACTCCATATGGAAATTTTATTCCTTTTCAAAATTCTTAATTTCCTCAACTATATCTCTCATCGTACCTAGTCAAAACTGGGATAGTGAACATGGTGGTGAGAAGTGTGAAAAATCTAGGTGGTAGTGATTTTAAGGTGTGTTTTATGCCTCTAATGCCATATAGAGCCTTTAAACATGTCATCAGCACCATTTTATGGATTTAAATGAGAAACTAAAGCCAAATTTGAGGACAAGTGTGCAAGGTGTGGGAAAGAGGAGTTTCTTAAACTATAAATGGTGATATCTCATTTTAGGAAGGTTCTAGATGATCAAGATTTTAACCAATGAATGGAGAGGCATGTATGAAATCCTTTCCCTTAATTATAATAATTATACCTATCCCTAATTAGTTTTGGTATGTTAAAATAAAGGTGAATCATAAAGGTAGTTTTTTGAGCTAGAATGAGAACTTTCATGCCACTTTTCATGAGTTTCATGAATTGAGATGACACTTGTTCTTCCTAAACTTACATGGTTAATTTCAAATATATTTATCATGAATATTTAACCTCTTTTCTCAGCTTTAAAAGTTTCTTTGTGACCTTTTTAATTCCTTCTTCTTGTCTCTCTCTCAAGTTCTAGAAGAACTAGCCATTTTGGCCTTTGTAAATCATGATTCACATGAGTATGGTAAAGCCCTTATAATTTTCATACCATTTAATCAATAAAAATATTTAATTTTACCTCTTCCATGGTTTTTTATAATGTTTTTTAATTGGATTATTTATTTTTCTTAGTGATGACTTGTTGTTTCCTTAGCATTGGTATTTCATTCTCTTACCTATTTGCAGTTAGAAAGCTTCTTCTTGTAGGGCATGTGAAGTGTTATAGGTAGTGTCAAGGTTGAGTGAGTTAGTTTATTTACTAGTTCCATTCAAGGCATATTGTCTAGTCCTCCTATACTAAACATTTATCCATAACCTCATAATGATGTGAGAAGATGTAGATTGGAGAAGTGTATGTTTGGTTAGTCTGTTAGTTTCATGTATAAGATGCAGCTAGTTATAAGCCATCAAATTATTTGGTGTATAACCTCCCTTAGGATAGTTTTATTTTAGTTTTCTCTCTCCCTTCCCCATCCCAAAGTTTAGGTGTAGTAGTGATCCAAAGTGGTACATCAAGGTAGCTAGCCCTATCTAGAGATTCATCTCATTCATAGGCTACCCAAAAGCCTAGAGCTATTTCAATTATGCCACTTGGATGAGGAGATCTGAGACATCTCCTCAAAGGGTGTAAATCCAAGTGACAAAAACAACCTTTTAAGTCTTTATAATAACAAGAAAAAATATAATTGAATTATTTGAACATATTAATAAGCTTAATGTTTCCTCAAGAGTTCATTAAATTTTGAAATAAATGTATTTAGAATTTTCCTCAGTATCAATATTGATGGGAATAGTATCACCTATTATTATCCTACAAGGTTCTTTAATGTGTGAAAATTTGGGTTGATCATTAGGAGTGAATATTGAATCTAAATTGACCAAACCATCAAAAAAAAAATTAGTACTTAACTATAGATAATCACCACAATTCAATACATAATCATCATAGTAAAAATAATTACCTTGAACAAAAGAATCAATATGCTCATCACAGTTGAAAACAAGCCAATTTTAATTTAAATGAAGCACCTTAGGTATAAAAACTTCAAAAAGAGAGAAGTCAAACATTGGTTCACTTTCACTTAGAATAGGATTTGAGGTTAAAACAACAAACTTATTAGCTCAAACATTAATTTCTCTAAGTATATGAGTGATATTAAAAACTTCATTTTTTCAATAAGTGGCCAATCCTTTTGGGTATATCTATGTATACAAGTTTGATTAGTTTTATAAACATTTCCAACTTGTCTAATCATTAGCTCAAAATAATTTATTACTTCTAAATTTTTGATATTATGTTCAATTGCTTTTTCAAGACCTAAACACAAGGCTTATAATTCTGATGTATTATTAGTATTATCAAATTAAAATTTATATGCATAGTAAAATATTTTACCAATATGATAAATTAAAAAAATTCTAGCACTAATAATATGTTGCAAACATGCTCTATGAAAATATAAAGATCATAAAATATCTCTAAAAAAAGACCTTTCTTGTTATTTTTTAGGTTCATCAAAAGTTAACAGCTCATATGTACCAATTCTAATTTCCATGTAAACAATAATGTTAGGTAGGGAATCTATAGGGTTACTATACCATTCTTCTCTTCATATTAAAGTAATTTCATTACCAACAAGAACCCAAGTTGTATCCTTGCCTATGAAAGCAAAGTTGCTTTTGACCAACCTATTTCTAAGAGCATAACATAATTTCTAGGAATATACAATACTTGAACATTAGTCTTACATCTAATTATTTAATCTTGTTTAATTTTGATAACAATATCATGGAAATTATCATAAATTTTGGTTTGATGAGAATCAAAACCCATGAGTTTCCTATTATCAATCTCGTAAGATATCCCCAATTGAACAATAATGAATTTTGGCATTATATTCTTAGAGGTGTATGTATCAATGATACAATTGTGAATAATTTAGTTAGAAAATTTAACTTAAACATAAAGACAGGTATATAATTAATAGGAAGATCATGAATCTGAGTAAAAATAGGAGAATTTTGTTATTATTGGTTTCTTCCTAAAATCCTATTATTTATTTAAAAATTTAGGTTTTTAATTGCACCATTAATTTTATCAAGATGACTAGGTAGACCGACAACCTGTAATAATGAAAAAACCACTTTAATAGTGTCCAAATAATTTATAATATTATAGGCACTAACCTAAGTATTATGAATGTGATTATAATTCTTGGACTTATAAGGATGATACTACATATTATTAAAACCAGTTGATAAATGGTTCTTTTATTGGGAAGTAATTATAACATTATCAGATGCAACATTATTCTATGTAACTTTACTTTTATATTAATTTTTAGAAGATGATGTCTAGTTATTAACTATGTTAGTATTATGTTTTTGGATACAATTATAATCTCTTTGTCTAATGTTGAAAACATAAACATTAGTGATTTTGATATCATCTAAAGATTCATCAAATATACACATGTTTATATTATCATCTAGATCAATGGAGATACTATCCTTTTCATGGATAAAATTTTAAAAATTTGCATAGCTATAAAAGTGTTATGATCATGATCTAATTCAAAAATACTATAATAATGAACCTTTTATTCATTTCTATTTTTATGAAGGTCAACAAATTTACTTGATGTAGAAGGTTTATCTTTTAATTACTATTTTATGATGACTGGGTCAATGCCAATATTATTAGTGGTTTTTAAAATATCTACATTAGAATTTAAACATGTGGTAGCTCTATCTTAAATACAACACATTTTAATTCATTTTCACATTCAGTACATAAAGTTACATTTTCATCATAATCTAAAATATCTTTGCATTCTAAATCCATTTTATATTTTAGATGCAAAGCATTAAAAAATATAATATAGAAATTTTTTTAGATGGTATAATATCATGGAGAATATTTTAATGCAATTTAGTGAATCTAGTTAAAAAATGGTAAACCATTTGACCTAAATTAATAAAAATATTCAATAATTCATCAACTAACTCTAAATCTAGTTTAGGTTTTCCAAAACAAAGTTCTAACCAATCTTATATATCTTTCCAATTATTAATAACACTCGTAGGATGACAAATAAAAACATAATAAGTTTTACCTTTTAAAGTTTATGAAAAGACTCTAAGATATATTTTCATTTAAAATACTAAGAGTAGCACAAACTAACTTAAAATAATCTAAATGGTCTTCCCAAGAATCACCTAGGCTTCCTGAGAATTTAAATACATTAAGTCCTTTAAATGAAGGTAATTTAATAGGATGGGCACCAATATTAATAGTATTTACATGAATCCAGGGATTTAGTAGATGTTATACTTTTTTTAATCAAAATATATTTCATTCTCAATGACTTCTACTCAATCTCTATTGTTTTGTAGACCTATAATCGGGTATCAAACTCTTTGCTCCATTTTCTCTTCCATTGGAAATTTCAATAGATTCCACTACTTGACTATGCTAGTTTAAATATGTAGTTGTATTAGATTCAATAGGGAGATTAAATTTACAAAGAAAAATAAAATTATTAAAAGGAACAACTTTAGAAAGAAAATAAACTCTACAAGGAGGATTATAAATTAAATTATATTCTCTTTCTTGATGGATTTGATGATTTTATTAAAAAATATGAAACTGAGTTTGCCTTATAATATTTACATGCCAATTAATTTCAAATTTTTCTTTGTCTTCTTCCTCATTTATAACCTCAATAATATAGGGTAAATACTAAGGTCTATTATACTAAGCAACGTGAGTAAGGTAAACAAACATATCTACTTGATATTTAACAATGTTAATAAATGGTTGGATGACAGGAGGTGGACCTCCAATGGTCATGGTAAAGAAAAATAGAAAAAGGAAATGAAACAAATTAATTTTTTGACAATTTTTTTGAGTGGATTTGCAAAATTTATTGATGGTGAAAATTGTCATGTCAATTAATTAACCCTTTCAAATATAATGAAGGTCAAGGTGGAATCATACTAGTTTAATTGTGGGGGATATATGGAGTCATGAATGATCCTAAGATGTGTAGATGGGTTTCTTAATAGTTTTTGGAAATAATCAAAATGTCAAATATATATAGTGCATAAACTATAAATCAAAAATTAATATTTTTTATATATGAATTAGATTATATCAATATGTTCTAGCCTATCCAAAATGTTAAAGTCTTGTTTAACCATAAAATATAGGTTATGGAATCTAGGGTTAAAGGGGATACAGATAGCCTAGGGCATAAGGGTGATAAATTATCTCTATATTAGGCCAATTAGTTGCAAAACTTAGAAATATATATATATATATATATATATATATATAATTTATTGTGTTGAGATATACTATAAATATATATCAAAACTATGCTAGATATTGAAATGACAATGAAAAAAATAAACTTAATTCATTATGATGCTAATACAAATATGGATTTAGAATATGAAGAAAGAAGAATAGATCTAAATTATAGATCAATCATTTGATGATAAAAATTATTATTTTGTATATGTAGACACTTATTTCAACCTAGGATGGTTACATCAGTGCTTATGTATAGAATAGGTGTATAATACAAAATAATTGATAAAACTGGATGTGACCCCTTGGACATTTTTGGGTTCTATTTCACTTCACTCTGGTGCATTCAAATCTGAGTCATGGACTCTAACTCCTTTATCAAATAAGAAAACCCTAGTTCTTCATCTTAATAATGGCTATGGGAAAAATGGGTTAGTGTAAACATAGTCTTGAGCTACCTCAAAGAGCCCTCTATCAATGAGCACTACCTACATATCTAGTAATCTTAAGAGGACCTAATACTTATATAGTTCTCCCCTACATGTTGGGTTATGTGTGAATCATGAAATATGTGATAAATAAGTACAAAAATGACCTGATTGTAACTTTAAAAATGTGGCTCATAGAATTCTCCTTCAGTACTTCAGACAGTAGATGTGTTGTCTCTATGTCTAATATGGAAATAGGATAAAATAGGGAATCCTTTCCAACTTGAGTGCTTGATTGAATGCCTTTAGGGAATTATCTTGTGATTTCTTTGGTCTGTGATAAGTGAGGAATGAATGAGGATTGATATTATATTTATACCAATCCCTTTGGAGAATATATTAAATTAAAGCACTTATATTGACCATAAGAACATGTTTTATTTTAAAATTAGATGATTTTAGGCACTAGAAACTTATGTCATAATAGGACATTTGCATCAACGTAGGTGTCTGACTAAGATGGAAGTGTTTCAGTAGTTGCAAAATAGGTGTAGGTCCAAAACCTTCAAAGATAGAAGATAAGTAGGTATTGATGATTTTAAATTTACCATAGGTGATTTTAGTGTTCAAAAAACACTACTCATTTTATGATTACAAAAATCTAGGGCATGAATTACATGTATTTGGAAATTACGATGCATGTAGTGAAATAACAGTAGAGTGAAGTAGACTGTTCTACAAATTTATATTATTTAGTGGTTGGGAGCCACCTTGGTTTGGCCTTTTAATGGTTTCTTATTAAAATATTGATGTTATAATAAATTAAATGGATATTTACAGTCAAATTTAAGTTATAGTGAATATTTTTGTAAAAAAAGATAAAAGAGGATAGGGTGAGTTAGAAAGGAAACAAATGTGATTACAAGTCTTTACCTCAAACATTATGACAAATTTTTAGTTTATTAAACATACATTTAAACCAATTTATAATTTAAAATAGATAAATCTCAATTTCCATCATAAACCAAGCCAATTTCTAAGGATAAATTAAAATTATAAGTAAAAACCAAGTTTACTTTTAATATTTTGTTTCTATATCTAAATAACTGATGCACATATTTGATATAGGACAAATTAAAGATGATCTTTGCAACTAACCTAGAAAATCACAAATTAATAACCCTATAAATGAGTTAATATAGTTTAGGAATTAAAGAAACCATTCAAATTTAATATCTAAACAAATAATTGAGAGAAAATCTACAACTATCAATATAACCAGATAGACAATCTTTGTAGAATACATTTAGCTATATTAATTAGTGTGAGTATAAAATTTTTCTCAAATTTTTTTCTTAAAAAATGGTAACACTGCCTATTTATAGAAAACATAGGTGGTGTACCAATCAGTTCTCAAGATACATATGTTTACATTAAGGATAGGTGTCCTTATATGACAATTCTATTATACACATGACCTTTTATGTTAGACTGACCCAAAACTATATATGCTAAAAAATAGCATATAATTATAAAATAGAATATTCCATTTTTATAAAATGTATTTAGAATTATAATGTATAGAATATTATATTGGGTTGGTGGTGGGCCTCCTAGCTATCATTGTCATAAGATGTCCTTAGCCTTAATATGTTGTTCATTGATCATATCAAGATCTTTTCAAGCTTCATCAAACATCCATTTTCTTGATCTATCAGTTTATCAAACTCTTTGTCATTCTATAAAATGGCCTCCATGATGATTCAGGCCTTTATTATCTTCTATCTTGAATTGAAGATGAGATCCATTACTTTGTGGTTATCACTGCTAGATTGGCCATGGATTCTCCCTTTTATCTCCTAGATGTTGGTAGTGGCTCTTTACTTGAACTATTCGTCATCAATCAACCCCATAGTAGTGGGTTTTGAAGATTCTTTCAACATTATTCCTAGGAGTTTTTCAATATTGTTGATCAAAGCTCCATCCTCCCTTATGATCTCATTGACATCATTGTGCCATGTGCTCAATTCCTGCACCTTTTCAACAATAATGCCTAAGATGGAACCTAAGTGTCAGACTGATAGTCCTATAGTCTAGGATCTGTCTCTTTACTTTTACATTGATGAAATTGACAATTTGGTACTCTAAGGCCTACCATTGGATGACCAAAGCCTTAGCTACTTGAGCTTGTTGTATTAAGGCATCATCTCTAATCTTCATGGACTTCAATGCCTCAAACATGCCAAATAAGGATTCACCAATAATATTTATCATTTCATCAAGAATAGAGAGGATGGATTGGGTCTCAAGGTTTTACTTCTCCATATTCAAGTTGTTAATTTGTTGTTTCAATCTATTAATTATAGCCATTGCCTATGCTAACAGGACTCCAAATAGGCTCTCCACATCCTCTTGATGGATGGGATATTCTCTCACTACTTTTCCTCCAACTAGAGTTAGGCCTATAAAAGGTTCCACCTTTTAAAAGGTGAACTCCTTAGTACCCACCACAACTTTCCTTGTGGTGATCTTCTCTATGCTTATGGTATCTGAATTAAATAAAATGGTAGTGGTAGGCTTATTTAGCTAGGTGTATTTTATAATTTCCACTTTGGTTTCATTGGATTCTCTAGGAGTATCCATTCTCTTACCACCAACTCCTTCTACTTCCACTATTCTTCTCTCTTCTTGCTCCATCATTTCCACAATCCAAGAATAGAGGTCCTCATCAATGTTGATACTTTTAGTTAATGACCATGAATGGTCCATAATAGGAATCTTTTATAACTTCTCATATATGAACAAATCAAAAATGATTGGCCCATGAATGGGGAATTCATCACTAAATATATTTATTACCTAGGTTAGGTGTACAAAGGGGAGATTTGGCCTTTTAGAACTAGTGAAGATAATGGAAAACTAAACCTTCCTCTTCCTTTGGTTAGGTGTTATGAATAAAACTTGGTCATGTTCCTTCTCTTTCTCTTTCTCATCCTCTTCCAATTATCTAGGGGCCTCTACAAGTTGCCCTATTTGGGTAGTATGGTCTTCCTATATTTCTTCCTTATGTGACCCATAAATGTCTTTAATATCCTTGAAGACTTCCTCTACTATCTCATATGGCTCAAGAGCCACCATGTCTACATGCTCCACCAAAGGTGGAGGTTGTTGGAGAGGACCTGAAGATGAAGCTCCCTCTCCTATTCTTTCTTCTAATTATTGCTTACCAGGGTCCTAAGGAGGTGGCAAAACTATCTGAAGGGGTGTTTATGATGGTGACACCTTTGCTTGGGAAGATCCTTGAGTTGGTCTTGAGGTAGAAGGTATCAAATGATATTGAAGAGGGTGAATTTTCTAAATTTCCTCTATTGGATTCTACTCATGTGTTAACCTATGCTCTAGTTTGGCATTGCACTCTCTCAATCTTGCCAATACCTCCTCAAAACTACTTTCCCTAGTGTAAATGTGGTCAAAAACTCTAAGTTGATGCTCATATACCTATTTAAACATATTCTTGTCTTGAAAATGATTATTTACTATTCCTCTAGGGTCCCACATTCTAAGTTCATCCATTTGGAAGATAAAGGCTCCTCTTTGCTTGGACATGATGTCTATTTTCTTCCAATCTTGTAGTGTGGTCCTTGAAATTATAATAGGGAAAGGATGGAGGAGGCCCTTCTTCTTTTATTTACAAACCCCATAAATACCATTGATGAGCTAGAAGGTGATTTATTACTCAAAAATCTTGGGTGGCACATAGACAGGGATTCTAAAAGGTGAGGACATGGTTTCCTCAATCCTTATCATAATGCAATATGGATAGTACCATACATCCCCCATCATCTCTAAATATCTCTTGATGAGGGGGTGCATCCTATGCATGGGAGAGTTAATTATAACCTCAACCAAGGAGGGATATATGACATCACAAATGAATTACATGTGGTTTCTATATTTAAAGATATGGAGTTTGGAGTAATGGTGAGAAATTAAGATTCTACTACTAGGAGACCAATTCTTGATATGGGGGAACTTGGTGGAGGTTAACAAAACATCAAGCAGGTAGGACATCATGAAAAATTATTTGCTGGTTTTTCTCTTGATGGCTACGAATTGCCTACCAAGGTGAATACTTATCATTTCCCTAATGGGAGAGGTGAGTTATCGTTCAACTAGAAAGTATACATATGAAACCAAGGTAGTGTTGACATAGGTAGTTGTGGCAGCTCTAGATATTATATTTAGTAAGGTCATAATAACCCCAATATCTACCCTAATTTAGGAAATTAGAATTATACCTTGGAAGTCTTTGAAAATAAAGTTTCCTTGATTGAGCCAAGGTCTAAGGATGGTATCTATGTCATTTTTCGTGGTCCAATCCTTAATTATGGGAAAATCCACATGGGAATGAGGGAGCTTATAATAAACCTCAAAGGTTATATGGGTAATATAAGATACTCTCTTGGAGGTTCCATCCCTAAAAATCCAATCTTAATCTATTCTAAAATCAATAAAAATATGATCAAACAAATCTATGCAATGAAGTACTTTTGGTTTGGTAATCGCATGGTGGAGACTAGCTAATCGGATCACTACCAAGTCCTTGTATTTGATGTTGATTACTTCAATTCTCCTCTCATTATATATGAGGGGTTGAATTTTGTTGATTGTGAAGAAGAGTTTGAACCAATTTTTGTACCCATTTTTTAATTCCTTGGTATCCAACTTTGTATCCCTGAAAACTCTTCTCAAATGGTCTATGGAAAGGTAGAGTTTGACCTCCTCCTACCATTGTTGCCTTCCTACTTACATGACTTATTAACCCCTCAAAAATATTAGCACTAACTTGATAAAAACCTCTAGATTACTCTTTTATGCTTGAAATCAATTACCAAGTTTGAATTACATTTAGAATACTCATAGTTTCCCTTTTTATGTAAGTTTTAAGGCTTTTGGGAGCTTTAATGATGGAGGTGATTGGGATTAAGTCTCACTCATGTCTCAAGATCTGATTGAGACTCACTTTTACAATTTTGTATTTATAGGTGGAAAAAATTTGAGTTCTACCATCTTTTTCCCATGTGGATCTTATGTGGCCTCCATTTAGCTTCTTTTCATGGAAATTTTCATATTTGTTCATGTGGGAACTAGTCATTGGTCTTTGAATTATTCCTTTTATTTCACACTATTAGATCAATATTCATGGCTTCAACATGGATCACTGATTGAATTCATAGGCCTTTTTATATTATTAGTCACTATAAGCTTCTAATACCATAATTCTACCACCTGGCATATTGTCGTGCCATTGATCCCCTCTCTCTAAAATTGCTCCATGTGTTAAGTGCTCAGGCCTTCCAATTTTTACTTGAATATCTCATATCATCATATCATTGGATCTAATTGGTATGAACAAGTGGAGGTCATTAGATCCTATAAGATACATGATGATTACATTAGTTTGAGGGTCTAATAAAGATTTAGGTTAAAAAATTTATCCTAAGTTTATTCAAAAAATAAATACAAGACCCATTGAAACTTAGAACATGCCCCCATTGCTTAGGCAAAAATATTTGTTTATCTTAACTTTGACAGTCACACTTACATCATAGGCATATTCATTGAGGCCAAATGATGTGATTATGAATGTCAAATTTAAGTTCATGAAGTACTTATGGTCAAATGTGAGAGTGCCACACAATGTCTTCATGAAGCTTCCCAAGGTCATATACTCAATGCACTTTATTGGATTAAAAGAGTGGTATCCATTGGATCAAAATTCAAGGATTTGCATGTGATTTGATGTGTTAAATATGTGGGACCCTTGCTAATGTAGTTAAGTGTGAGTGGTTTTCACTTGGAAAATTTATGGAGCTTTAAATTTTCAACCCTCAGCTTGCACCATCAGATCAAACCTTATGATGAAGTGTAGATGGTCGTATCTCCCTTAGTTGTGCATCATTAGATTAAAATGTACAATCAAGCATGGGTGGTTAGATCCTGCAAGATGCATGATGTTTAAGTTAGGAATTTTAGTTAATAAGCTTAGCCTAATTTTTTATTTTAAGGCCCCATTTGTATTAATAAATACAAAGGGGTCTTAGGACAAAAACATAGGCTAACTTGAAAATAATAAATGGGTTTCAGCTTAGGAAGTTAGAAGGGGGCTTTGTCAAGGGATTCCATGGGGTGGTTAGGACAAAATGAAGATATTTAAAAGAATATTGAAATACTTATTAATTTTATATTAAGGTTTAGTAACATTAATAAATGAGACTAAGCCTTAATATAAAAATAAAGCGTAGGTCCAAAATATTATCTTGAATATTCCTACTAAATGATTCCCTCTCAAAATTTAAATTCAAATTTTGAGGGTTCCATACCTAGCGTTTTAAACCTGAAGAAGGGACTAAGGTTAAGATTTAGCAAACCACTATGAGCAAGAATTTGGTCAATCATTGCTTGGTAAAAACTAGTATTTTTCTTGAAACTTGAATTGCTTACAAAACTAGGTGAAATGTTAGAAGCATTAAGCACACTACGGTTTAAGTGAAAAAATACACCTTATTAGAATGGATGATTTTCAAATTCTAATAAAACCTAGGAGTAAGGTAATATTGGTAATAATAAGGTTTCAAACATATCAAGGGCCCCAATTTTTAGAATTAGGGGTGTGTTTGTCTCAACAAATGGAGATTCATGAGGGGAAAATTAGCCAAATGTTAAAACCCAAAGACTCTAGTTCAAGTCAATAATTAGGTCCTTTACTCTAGAAGATCTATATAATTATTTAAGGTCTATTCATGGTTAACAAAAACTTTTTACCTACAAAATTGAATTTATAAAACTAAGACATAGTCATGTTATGTGTGTGGTTTGATTCCATTTACTATTTTCCATGGGATTTAGGGAACAACTTCCAAGTTTCATGCCCTTAATCATTTGTACTAGCTAGTAGTCTTATTTAGGCATTTAAGGGGATTGTTATTTTAGTTCAAGAAGGCTTGGGCATTACTATAATACTAGCCAATCAACTATAGCCCTAATAGAGATGACGTTGGATCCACTCAAGGCTTTTTTCCACTTCTAACTAGGCTTTTATAACCACAATGGAGATTACCTAAATCACCTATACTTGAAAAGCTTCAAATTTTACATCGAATTCTTTTTTTTTTTGAATTTTTTGAGATATATTTAATTATTTTATCAAGGTTGGGAGCTAAGGTATCTAGGTTTAATGAGTGTATCCTAATGTTTTAATTTTAAAAAATCACCTGTAGTTGTCACTATTGTCCCAGGCAAGGATGTCTTGTTAAGTGCAAACATGGGTTTATCCTAATAGACTAAGCTTTATTTTATAAGTTAAATTATTCTTTAAATCCATATTTATATCCCCATAATGTCTAGGTTTTCATAAAACATGGGATATCTTCATTGGCCTTTACCAGTTTCCTTTTGTTATAACACCAAGCTCACATTTTAGGTTTGTGGTCATCATATGTATGGGGTTCATACTATAATTAGTGAAACCCTGGGAATTTTAGGGAGACAAGATATTTTTAGCACCAAAATATCTTTAGAAAGACCAATTAAAGCCAAGGAAAAAATAAAGAAAAAAAATAGAAGCACCAAAACAAGAAATAATAGGAAACAAAAAAGGCAAACATATATACACAAATAAGATAAGAAATAAAAACAAAAAAGAAACTAACTAGACTACCTACTATAGATTAAATGGTATTACATATATTATTCCATTAATACCCCTGGTGGATCTACATCAAAGTAATGCTTGAGATATTTCCAATTGGTGGGTAAGGTAAACTCTACTCTTTGAAGGTCTTTTAGCTTAAAGGAATTGTTTCCAAGTGTGTCGGTGATTTGATATGGGCTAGTCCATAGAGGTGTGAATTTTCCATGATTGCCTTTGGGTTTAGATGCCTTGTCCCAAAAGAGGACCATGTATCCATATCTAAATACTTTCAATTTTGACCTTTTATCAAACCATCTCTTAACTATGGTTTTATGCTTACTAAAGTTAGTAAAGGCTTCCTCCCTTGTATCCTCCATCTGAACAATGTCTAGAAACCTAGAGTTTGTAAGTTCTTAACTCTCCTCCATGTATTCTTACATAAAACTAAACATGGGAAACTTGAGGGTGATAGGGAAAATAGGTTCATGTCCATACACCAATAGGAATGATGATGCCTGTAGGGCTTGTTGAATTTTGATCCTATCTACCCATATAACATATTTGAGGAGCTTGTTCCAAGACCTAAATTTATGTTAATCTAATTTTATGATTTCCTTGATCAAATTATTGTTAGTGGATTTAGAAACTCCATTTCACTAGGAGTAATTATTTGAAGAAAACTTTAGAGAAATGCCATTATCATAGGCCCATTTTGGCATTTGTATGGACACAAAATCTAATCCATTATCACACACCAAAGAGATTGGAGTTACAAATCTGATGCAAATGTTTTCTTCTAGGAAGTTGGTCACTTCTTCCATCCTACATTATTTGGTGGTTATAGCTTCAATCCACCTTGTGTAATAGTATGTATCAGTTAGGACATATTTATGGCCTCAAAAAAATTGGGGTTGATTACTCTTATGAAATCTAATCCCCATTATACAAAGGGATTATCAATCATCATTGGTTATAAAGGCATGTCTGCCTTTAGTTCTTTGGTGCTAAAGACTTCACAAGAATGACATTCCATACCATGCTTGTGAACATCCTTAAAAATGGTAGGCCAATATTAACCATCCCTAAGGATTTGATGGGATGTTATTATTCTTGATGGATGCATACTACCTATATTTTCATAGAAATTACTCATGAATTGAGAAGCTTCTTCTTTGGGAACACACCTTAAATAGACTCCTTCAAAGTATTTTCTATATAATACTCTATCCTTGATTAAATAGTGAGAATCTTTGAGTCTTAGGGCCCCCTTCTACTCTCTTGTAAGTTTGTAGGACAAAAACCATTAATCAATAAGTGAATCAAGGAATCATACCACTCATTGGGTTAGAAGTCTTATTGTTCAACCTACATAATATGTAGCTTAAGGCTAGTGTTGGAAATCATCTCGACAAGGCCTTGACACCTTACCAGCTTAGTAGTTTTCATCTCTATATCATACTCTTGTAAGATTGACATCCACTTGCCTCTATGCTCACCTAGTTAATTTTGACTCAACATGAGTTTTATTGCAAGGTCTGGTAAGATAACATGCACTTTATTCTTGAGGATGTAATTCCTAAACTTATTTATTTATTTGACTAGTACATATGCCTACTTGTTAATTAGGGAATAATTTTTTTTAGAATTCTTGAAATAGGTTCTTATAAAAGCAATTGGGTGATCATTACCATCAACTTTCTAAATTAGGACTATTGTCATGGTGTGATTAGAAGCAAATGAGTACAAATAAAATTCCATTGAAAAGTTTGGACTTATCAATATTGGGGCTTCACTGATTGCTTCTTTGATGTTGTTAAATGATTTTTAGGACTCCTCATTCCAAGTAACCTTGGCATCCTTCTTAATCATGTCATTAAATAGTTTGACAATTTTAGCAAACCCTGAGATGAATTTCCTCACAAAGTTCATCTTGCTAAAGAATTGCTTTAGTTATTTCTAACTACTTGGAAGCTATATCCTAGAGATGGCTTCTACCCTTTCAATATCTAAAAAGATTCCATCCCTATTGATAACATGACCTAACAACTTCCCTTTAGTAAAACAAAAGATTCTTTTCTTGGGGTTAAGAGAAATACCATATCTTCTACATCTCTCAAATACTTTCTAAAGGTGTGTGAAATGATCTTCTCTATTTTTGGAGAATAATGTTAGGTCATTCATGTATATTATGATTCAATTGCCAACTAGACCCTAAAAATCATAGTCCATGGCTCTTTGAAAGGTAACCCATCCATTGATTAGCCTAAAGGGAATCCTTTTGTAAGTAAAATTTCCCCACTTAGTGGTAAATATTGTCTTCATTTTGTCTTCTCCATTGACTAACACTTGGTTATACCTTGAGAATACATCAAGGAAAGACATCATGGCTGATCCTAAAACAACATGTATTACTTGGTCTAGAGAGGGCAAGGGGTAATTATCATTTATAGATGCTTTGTTTAGGTTCCTAAAGTCAATGCATAACCTAATTTCAACATTAGTCTTTCTGAATGGGATCATATTGGCAACCAAAGTAGAGTGCCAAATGGGAAACACAATCCTTACATATAATATCTTCTTGACTTATTTATATATCATGGGTTCTAAGACAGGGTTAACTAGCCTCTATTTCTGCCAAAAGGGTTTACAACTATCCTTGAGGGGTATAATATGGGTGATAACCCTTGGATAAAAGATATTTGTATCATCATAAGACTTGGATATTACATATTTGTACTTGGTGAGTAACTCTCTAGATTTTATAGCCTTCATTTATGTGCAATCCTTCCCCACATTAACCTATCAGGGTTAATCTTGGGGTCAATATTCATTGAATTGTAGTCATTCCCATTTACCTTGGGGACCTTAGGCTTTTCTATGAGTTTGTCTTGGTCAAACAATATTTCTAGTGAAACCATCCCTTTAGGTATCTTATTATCACTTAGCTAGATGATCTTGGTACTTAATTCTTTTTTATGGGTATCCTCATCAGATTCATCAATAATATGAGTTTCAAAATATCCTGAGTTAGTCATAAATTCTAGGATCTATTGATCATCATTGAAGACTTGGAAGTGGTTCACATTATCTAGGATTGAGGGGTAGGGTAATAGCTCAATACTAAAATTAGGATAAGATTGATTAGGCATGAGGTTGGTTGCATCAGAAGCTAGCCCACTAGTAGTTTTGTTTTCATCTCTAGGGATAGAGAGGATGTTGAATGCCTCAAAAGACTCTATTAGGTCCCAAACTCTGAACTTATACCTCTTGAGGAATGATATTTTTCATTTATACTTTCTTTTCACTTGGTTAAATACAAGTTCAAAGTCCCCATAAACTATTAGCTCTTTGACTTTATTTTTAATATCAAACTGTAACCCCAAAATGAGAGCCTCATATTCATTCAAGTTATTGGTGAATGGGAATTATAGTTTATAAGATGTATGATATTACTTATTAGTGGGGTCTATTAAAATACTACCAAATCTAGATCTAGACTTGTATTTAACACCATCAACATAAAGTTTCCACAAACTAGGTACAATAGGAGTGTCTTGGGAACCAACCACATATATAGTCTCTAAGGTTAAGAATCCTAAGTCAGAATCAAGAAAGTTCACCATTTAATTAACAACATGGTACTCAATTATCATGTGTTTCATATTTGGTTCTCTTTTCACTCTTATCTAATTTTTGACACCTTTCCAAGGTAGCCATAGGTGTGAAAAAGTAGTAGACATATATCCATTCAGGGCTTTGGTCCACTCTCTATTTAAAAGTAGTCTATATGAATTGGGGATGTATAATACTTAAATTTCAATAAATTATTACACTTTGGGTTCACTGACCAACTACATGTGTACATTTAATAGTTTCCCAATGGCTTTGACCTTTGACTTGTCCGATTGGGTAACCACCCTATCAGACTTGATTGGAGTCAGTCCTAGTTGCTCACAAATTATTACAGGTATGATATTGGTTAAAGCCCCAAAATATAGAAGGAAATTTTGGATATTTTTACTAAATATCTTGGCTATGAGAAGGAATGGGGGGATTCTTCCTTGGTTGCTTTCATGGTTACATTTGCACTATCAACCTTGGGTGGCTTCCCAGGTTTCTTAGACAAAGACTCTAACAATTAGTCTCTTTGTTTAGTAATTTGAGTTAACTAATGTAATTTAATATTGGCCTTGATTTTATTCATGTCTTCAATAATGTTTTTCCATTCTTACTTGGTGAATCAGTACTAGGCTTGGAGGAACTTCCTTTTGGTGGCTTAGGGTTATTCTTTGAAGTAGTATTAAGAGGGGTCCCATAGTTGTTAAGAGGATTTGAAGTGGTCAAAGGTTGCTTCTATTACCTATTCCTTAGAGGGTATGTCTTCAATAATTATTATAATGCTTGAATCTCTTTAAGAATATTCTCAAGTTCATTATCTTCTTGAAAAGGGAATTGGAAGGTTTCTACCATGTGGAACTGGTCTAAACACTTGGAGCCAAAAGCATTTGTAACACTATATTTTTTAGGGACCACTTAAAATTTATCTATTTCTTCCTAAAAGATTCAAAATATTTTCATAATTCAATGCAATCAACCTCACCATGCTTAGCAGTAACATACACTCTATAATAGTCAGGCAAAACCATGTCTGTGAGATTAATGTCCATGGTTTTGTTACTAGAAGAGGGTTTATTAGTCTTGGTTTTATTGTAAAATCCATAATTTTAAACCTATTTCATGGTATATTGAAATTTTGGAAAGTAAAGTTCCTTCCAAAAATTTCACTAGTATTACTAACTTGTTTTTGCAATTGAAAGAAATCAGTACTGAGCTTCCAGACCATTTTTAGTATAGATTAATTTTTTATCTTATGGGTCTTAAAATTGTGTACCTAATTATTTATTGAACCAAGAGCTGGTATTAAGTCATTTTTATCATTAGTGGAAGATCCATTAGTGGCTTGGTGACTCAGGAATCCTAAATTTTGATTAAGAGTAGGATAACTAGTAGGTAAAATGTTTAGGGTTAGGATTTGATTAAGAGCTAGAGTGTTTTGGTTATTATTTGAAAAAAGTTTCAAATTAGGAATTTTTGGGTTAAAATTGGGAATGGAGTAATCCATTTGGCCTTGTGGTTGCATTTAATCACTAATAACCACTACCTCAGAATAGGCTTGGGCTAATGAAGCTATAATTGAGATAGATCTCTTTAGAAATATAAAAGTCATAGGATTTACTACATCCTTGTAGATCTATAGGGCTATAACATCATTAGGTTTTTAAATTTTTATAGTCTTGCTATAAATTTTTTGGAATATGGCATTGAAATATCTTATAAGCCCACTAGCATCTCTCTTGATGGTTGTGAATTGATGATAAATGACATAAGGACTAATAATTTTACCAAATTTATTATTCAAATTGGTGTTGAAATCATTCTAGGAGGTAATGCAATCATCAGATGAATTGAGGAACCATTCATATGATGTATCTTTAAAAGTAATTGGAAATAGCCTACATGCTATGTCCTCATGTATGACATTTAATAACCTCAAAGTAGCTTTAAAAGAATTAACATGTTCCTCTGTAGTTATGACACCAGTAGGACTAAATATGGGAAAATAATTTTTAGGATTACATGGTAAATCATGGACTACCCCTTGTACATTAATGGGGGAACTCCCTAACAAAGCCATACTTGGATGGGGTATGAATGCAAAGGTCCCTTGAATAGGAGAAGTGGGTAAAGACTTGTAAAGTCTTCATCTACATTTATCATGCCTAGTTCTTTGATGAATTTTTAGCTTAATTAAAGTCTCTTTTGTTTCTAAGCATGATTTGGTATGAATTCTAGGTAATTCTAGATTTGAATATTTGATATCCTATTTGAAATATGGTGTATTAGGTTAGTCTTTACAAGAAGTAAGGGCTAGACATGCACACTAGGCTAATTCTACAAATATCTACATAAAAATGATAAAGGACATCAAATTTACACAAAGGTATCTCAAGGATGCATCTTATTGTATAAATATAATTGATATTTACAAGTTTGGGTTTGAGATGAACAACAATTTTCTAGGGATCACTTGATCTTTGATTAGAATAAGCCATTTTAATTTAAAATGCTACAGATCTTCAAATTCAAAGTTATATTTACTAGAATTAGCAATCATTTATCAAATAACTATGATATTTGACTTAGAAAAGCACAAATATATGTTAGAAGCCTCCAATATTTCCAATATTTACACTTGGGATCAAAGATATATCTAAAGGCATAAAGATGACACAAATTCTTGGCTAATTAACACTCATGCCCTCCTTTTAGTGCTACTGGAGATTATCCTATTGATGCTTCTAAATATACCACAAGTGATTTTAGTGTTCAAAAAACACTACTCAGTTTAGAATTCTAATAATTTAGGGCATGAGTTGTAGGTATTTGGCAATTATGATTCTTTTGGTGAAATAGTAGTAGAGCAAAGTAGACTATTCCAAAAATTTATATTATTTGGTAGTTAAGAGCCACCTTGGTTTAGCATTTTGATGGTTTATTAGTCAAAGATTGATGTTATACTAAACTAAATGGATATTTATAGTGAAATTTAAGCTATAGTGAAGATCTTTGTGAACATAGAGAAAAGAGGAGAGGGTAAGGCATAAAGGAAACAAATGTGATTGAAAGTATTTTCCTTAAACATTATAACAAATTTTTAGTTTCTTAAACATATATTTAAACCAATTTATAATTTAAAATAGCTAAATCTCAATTTCCATCATAAACCAGGCTAATTTCTAAGGATAAATTGAAATTATAAGTAAAAACCAAGTTTAATTTTAATATTTATTTATATATCTAAATAGCTGATGCACATCTTTAATATAGGACAAATTAAAGTGAAGCAACTCATGATCTTTCCAACTAACCTATAAAATCATAGATTTGAAACCCTATAAATGAGTTAATATAGTTTAGGAATTAAATAAACCATTCAAATTTAAGATCTAGATAAACAATTGATAGAAAAGCTACAACTATCAATAAAACCAAATATAAAATATTTACAAAATTCCTTTAGATATATTAAATGGTGTGAGTATACAATTTTTCTCAAAAATCTCTCTCTTACAAAATGGTAACACTACCTATTTATAGAAAACATAGGTGGTGTACTAGATAGTTCTCCAGATATATATTTTTACATTAAGGATAGTTGTCCTTGTATAAAAATTCTATTATACACATGACCTTCTATGTTGGACTAACCCAAAACTATATATGCTAAAAAAATAACATATAATTATACAATAACATATTCCATTTTTATAGAATGTATGCAAAATTACAATTTATAGAATATTTTGTTGGGTTGGTGGTGGGCCTCTTGGATATTATTTCCATAGGATGTCCTTAGCTCTAGTATGTTGTTCATTAATCATCTCAAGATCTACTGTAGGCTTCATCAAACATCCATTTTATTGATCTTCCAATTTGTCAAACTCTTTATCATTTTGTAGCATGGCCTCCTTGATACTTTGGGCCTCAATTATCCTCTCTCTTGAATTGATGATGAGATCCATTAGTCTATGGTCATCACTACTATATTGGCCATGGCTTCTAAATTTTATCTCTTGGATGCTGATAGTGGCTCTTTGCTTGAACTCTTAATCATCAATGAACCCCATAGTAGTGGGTTGTGAAGGTTATATCAACAATGCTTCTAGGAGTTTCTCAATCTTGATGATCAAATCTCCATATTCCCTTATGAGCTCATTGACATCATTATGCCATGTGCTAAATTCTTATACCTTGTCAATAATAATGCCCAGGATGGCACTTAAGTGTCCTAGACTGATAGTCCTAAAGTCAAGGCTCTATCTCTTTACTTGTATATTGATGAGCTAAGCAATTTAGTCCTCTGAGGCCTTCCACTAGATGGTCAAAGCCTTAGTTTCTTAAGATTATTACATTAAGGCATCATCTTTGATCTTCATTGCCTTGAAAGCCTCAAACATGTCAAAGAAGTATTCACCAAGCATCTTTATCATTTCATTAGGAATAGAGAGGATGACTTGGGTCTTAAGGTTTTGCTTCTCCATCCTTAAGTTGGAAATTTATTACTTCAAACCCCTAATTCCAACCATTACCTATGCTAATTGGGCTCCAACTAGGCTCTCCACATCCTTCTGATGGATGGAATATTCTCCCACTATTTGTCCTCTAACTGGAGTTAGGCCTGTGAAAGCTTTCACCTTTTGAAAGGTGAAATCCTCAGCACCCACCACAACTTTTCTTATGGTGATCTTATCTAATCTTGTGATATCTAGATTTAATAAAATGGTAGTGGTATGATTAGTTAGCTAGGTGGATTCTAGGATTTCTACTTTGGTTCTACTAGATTTTATGGGAGAATCCATTCTCTTTCCACTGGCTCTTTTTTCTTCCACTATTCTTCTCTCTTCTTTCTCCATCATTTCCACAATCTAGGGCTAGAGGTCCTCATAAATTTTGATACTTCTAGTTAATGCCGATGAATGGGCCATATCAATAATCTTTTGTAACTTCCCATATATGAACCAATCTGGAATGACTAGCTCATGAATGGAGAATTCATCATTGAATAAATGTATTTCTTAGGTTGGGTATACAAAGTAGAGATTTGACCTTTTAGAACTAGTGGAACCAAGGGCCAACTCAGTCTTCCTCTTCCTTTGTCTAGGTATTGTGACTAAATCTAGTTCATGGTCCTTCCCTTTCTCTTTCTTAGCCTCTTCTAATTATCCAGGGGCCTCTGCAAGTTTCCCTATTTGGATAGTAGGGTCTTCCTCTATTTCTTCTTTATGTGATCCATAAATGTCTTCAAGAGCCTTGAAGACTTCCTCCAATATCTCATATGGATCAAGAGCCACCATGTATACATATTTCACTGGAGGTGGAGGTTATTGGAGAGGACCTAAAGATAAAGGTCCCTCTCTTGGTCTTTTTTCCAATTGGTACTTACTAGGGTTCTAAGGAGGTGGTAGAACTATCTGAGGGGGTGATTGTGATGGTGGAACCTCTTCTTGGTAATATATTTGAGGTGGTCTTGAGGTATAAGGCATCAAATGATTTTGAAGATGGTGAATTTTCCAAATGTCCTCTATTGGCTTCTATTCATGTGTCAACCTATGCTCTAGTTTGTCATTGCACTCTCTCAATCTTGCCAATACCTCCTCAAAATTGCTTACCTTAGTGTAAATGTGGTAAAAAACTAATGGTTGATTCTCATATACCTTTTTAAATATTTTATTGTCTTGAAAGTGATTATTTACTATTCATTTAGGGTCCCACGTTCTAAGTTTATCCATTTGGAAGATAAAGGCTCCTTTTTGCCTATATATGATGTCTATTTGCTTCCAATATTGTTGTGTGGTCCTTCCAATTATAATAAAGAAGGGATGGAGGAGGCCATTATTATTTTAATTTCAAACCCCATCAATCTCATTGATGATTTGGAAGGTGATTTCTTTCTTAGTAAGGTTGGGTAGCACATAGATAGGGAGTCTAAAAGGTGAGGACATGGTTCCCTCAATCCTTATCATAATGTAATTTGGATAGTACCATACACCCCACATCATTTATAGATATATCTTGATGATGGGGTGAATCCTAAGCATGGGAGAGTTAGTGATATCCTCAACCAAGGAGGGATATATGCTGTCACAAATGAATTACATGTGTTTTCTATATTTTAAGATCTGGAGTTTGGAGTAATGGTGAGAAATTGAGATTTTGCTATTAGGAGACCAATTTTTGATATGGGGGAACTTAGTGGAAGCCAAAAAGGCATCAAACAAATAAGACATCATGAAAAATTCTTTGCTATTTTTTCTTTTGATGGCTGTGAATTGCCTACCAAGGTGAATACTTATCATTTCCCCAATGGGAGGGGTGAGTTGTTGTTCAACCAAGAAGTATACATATGAAACCTAGGTAGTGTTGACATAAGTAGTTGTAGTAGCTCTAGAGATTTTATTTAGTAAGGTCATAATGACCTAATCCCTTCCCTAAATGGGGTAATTGGAATTATACCTTGGAAGTCTCTGAAAACAAAGTTTCCTTAATTGAGCTAAGGTCTAAGGATGGTATCTAGGTCATTTTTGGTGGTCTAATCCTTAATTGTGGGAAAATCCACATGGGACCAAGGGAGTTTATATTAAACCTAAAATTCTATAGTGGAAATATAATATACTCTCTTAGGGGTGATATCCATAAAAATCTAGTCCTTATCTACTTTGCAATCAATAAAAAGAGGAGTAATCACTTCTATGCAATGAAGTACCTCTAGTTTGGTAGATACATGGTGGAGACCAGCCAATTGGACTACTAATAGGTCCTTGTATCTGATGTTGATTACTTTAATTCTCTTCTCATTTTGTGTGAGGGGTTACATTTCATTGATGGTGAAGAAGAGATTAGACTAGTTTTTGTACCCATTGTTCAATGCCTCGATATCTAACTCTATATCCTTGAAAACTCTACCCAAATGTTATGTGGAAAGGTAGAGTTTGATCTCCCCCTACAATTTTTGCCTTTGAATTTTCATGACTTTTTAACCCCTTAAAAATCTTAGAATCAACTTCATATAAACTTTTAGATTAGCATCAACTTGATAGAAACTTCTAGATTTCTCTTTTGTGATTGAAATCAACTAACAAGTTTGAATTGCAATTCAACTACTCAAAGTTTCCCTTTTTATGTAAGTTTCAGGTCTTTTGGGAGCTTTAATGGAAAATTTGATTGAGATTAAGGATCACTCATGTCTCAAGATCAAATTGAGACACGCTTTTATACCTTTGCATTTCCATGTGGATAAAATTTGAGTTCTACCATCTTTTGCCCATGCAGATCTCATGTGGCCTCCATTTGGCTTCTTTTCACAAAAAAATTCATATTTTTTGTGTGGGAACTAGCCATTGGCCTTTAAATTATTCTTTTTATTTTACACCATTAGATCAAGATCCATGGCTTCAGCATGGACCTTTGATTACAATCCTTGGATTTTTTTATTATTGGTTGATATGAGCTTCTAGTACTATAATTATGCCACCTAGCATATTATCATGCCATTGATCCCCTCTCTCTAATATTTCTCCATGTGTTGAGCCTTTAGGCCTTCTAATTTTTTCTTGAATATCTCACACTATTAGATCTAATTAGTATGAGCAAGTAGAGGCCATTGGATCCTACAAGATACATGATGCTTATGTTAGTTTAAGGGTCTAATAAATATTTAGGTTAAATAATTTAGCCTATGTTTATTCCAAAAATAAATACAAGATTCATTAAAACTCAAAACATTCCCCCTTTTCTTAGGCAAAAATATTTGTTTATCTTAAATTTTATAGTCTCGCTCGCATCATAGGCATCTTCATGGAGGCCAAATGACATGAGAATGAACATAAAATTTATGTTCATGAAGTCATTATGGTTGAATGTGAGATTGATACATAATGTATTCATGGATCTTCTCAAGGTTATGGACTAAATGTGTTTTGTTAGATCGAAAGAGTGATAATCATTGGATTGAGATTTAAGGATTTGCATGTGATTGGTTATGTTAAATATGTGGGACCCTTACTAATGTAGTTAAGTGTTAGTGGTTTCCACTTGGTGAATTTGAAAATATTTGACCTTTCAACCCTCAACTCACACCATTAGATCTGGCCTTGTGATGAAGCATAGACCTTCAAATCTCCCTTAGTCATGCATCATTGGATCAAAATACACGATTGAGTGTGGGTAGTTAGATCTTGAAAGATGCATGATGTTTAAGTTAGGATTATAAGTTAACAATTTTATGCTAAGTTTTTATTGTAAGGCCCCATTAATATTAATAAATATAATAGGGTCTTATGATATGAACTTAGGCTAACTTGTTTAAATAAAAAAGGGGTTTCAGCTTAGGAAGTTAGAAGGGGGCCTTGTCGAGGGATTCCACAGGATGGTTAGGAAAAAATGAAGATATTTAAATTAATATTGAAATACTTATTATTAATTTTACATTAATTTTTAGTAACATCAATAAATGAGTCTAAGCCTTAATATAAAATTAAACTTAGGTCTAAAATATTATCTTAAATATTCCCACAAAATAATTTTCTCTCAAAATTTAAATTCAAATTTTGAGGGTTCCATATCTAGGGTTTTAAAATCAAGATTTATTAGGAAGGGACCAAGGTTAATATTTATAAAACCACTACTAGAAAGACTTTGGTGAATCATTGATTGGTAAAAACTAGTATTTTCTCTAAAACCTACATTGCTTACAAAACTAGGTAAAATGTTAGAAGCATTAAACACACTAGGGTTTAAATGAAAAAATCCACCTTATTAGAATGGATGATCTTAAAATTCTAATAAAACATAGGGGTAAGGAAATATTGGTAACAACAAGGTTTCAAACATCTCAAGGGCCCCAATTTTTAGAAATTGGGGTATGTTGGCCCCAACGGTAGGTTTATAATATTTTGAGAATGATAGAAGGTTTGAGTCATCAAAACAACATTGGTTAGACTATGAGATAAGATATAAGTACTGAGAGATAGTGTATGCAAGACTTTTGATAATGGGAAGTATATAGAAGCTATAGGTATATCCATGATATGTATTTACCAATTGTATAAGATTGATGTGCTATATAATTCATAAATAGTGTATTCATTCCCCTCCTTTAATATAGTAAAGAAATTTCTAGTCTAAAATAAAATATATGAATTCATAGGTATGTATAACACGCCTTGAATTTGTGTGAGCCTAAATTTAGTACTTTTTTAGTGACTGGCTTGCAACCAAGAACATGTTACAATTTATAGTCAGTGTATATAATATTAAATTTAAAGCATTTTAAATTATTTAAATTGAAAGAGAGAAAGGTTTAGTACATGTGTATCAATTCGATCACCTTGCCTTTTGGAAATTTGATTTGAAAATATGAAACATGTATCATTATGAGGCATTAGAGTTGAGATTAAGAAAAAATATAAATCTAGAAGTTCATATATATAAATATATTGAAGGAAAAAAATTTCCCAAATCCTTGGAGCTAAAGGTGAGTTTCCACCCAATACATAATATTATCTCAATCATGTAACCCAATCATACTTATAACATGGGGAGTGTGAGTGAACCAAGTCAACCCAGACTATAAATATGGTGAGGTTAGATGATGTAATAAAGCCCAACTTAGAAACTTGGAAAAATTGAATGATTTAATCAACTAAACCATACCAAAAATTGAACCAAATATTGCAATATATTGGTTACATATAGTTCATAACAGTCTAACCTAGTGAGTTAAAATTTATAGAATACTTTTAAATCTAAACATTGATTTGATTTGAAGTTTTGGTGATCTTTACAAAGAATATGCACTTTATGTATGTCTCATGCTAAAACCTAGATATAACATGGTACTAATTTATATAATTTTTCCACAAATGTGTATCTAAGTCATATAGCTATGTCATTTGGCCAATTTTTAAATTGTGTAAGTGTGGAGGACATGCTTATAATAACATGTCACCACTATATATGGTAAATCTAAAAATCAATATAAGTGCCAATGTGCATGACATGTTTAAAAAACATGCCCCACTATAATTTGGGAATGATGGGTACTTAATAAGTGTGTATAACATGTTTCCAAAACATGCTTCCATTGAATCTAAAACTATGAAGAATGTGGAGAACATGTTTTCATAAAATGCCCCCACTGTAATATGAATATGTGAAGTAATGTGGAAGTCATGACTCTATAGAATACCACCACTAATATTCCCCCTTTTTTAGGTGATGGAAAGTAACAATTGGTATTTACCTTACCTCAAAAGGATAAGATAACCATGTAAAATGTGAATGTACCATGTATCATTTAGAAGGAACATGTCTAGGTATATGTACCATAGAAGCACAAAAAATATGATTATATCAAAGCATAATGTGTATGATATAAATCATGAAAATGTCTATAGAGTAAAAAAACAAGACCAAAAATTAACTAAGTACACACATAAGAGCTCTCAAAATCAAGTCAAAAGATAATGGTCCAAGAAGACCTCAAGTAAGGGGCATGTTCAAATGCCATAAAATCTAATAAACATGACTTAGTCTAAAGTCCACAAAATAAATAATGACATATTAAAACATCAACATATAATAGGGGATGACATGTTAAAATGTCAAATATGTAAACAAAGGAATGGGGGCTACAAAAAATGGAACATATTCAGATTATCAAACAAACAAAATAATAGCAAGGCAAGACACTCAAGGAAGTGCATGGATGAAAGCATAAGAAACCAGCATAAATACACCATAATAGTCCATGGATCATATGTTTTAGAAAAAATATTAATTACATAACATATCAAGTAAAATGAAAAAGATATAAGCATGTATAAAAGCATGTGTAAGTATATAATCTAAATAATGATAATGTAAAATGACCATAAAATGATATAACTTGGGTGTATCATGATGAAATAAGTGTATACCCATAATTTCCACATGACATGAGTAAAGGTAATACCCAACATCTAAAAATTCATATATCATGTATATATTTATGCTTAATTACATTCAAAATATTTGTGATACACGTGTACATAGAAATATATGATATGATATCCACTAACATGGAACTAATAACATAAATGCCAAGGAGATAATACAAAATGTAAATTTTAAACATATTTTTGGATTTTTTTTTATTTTTTTGGTATTTTTGGAATATGTGAGACCTTGAAACATTAATTTATATAATTTACATTGTTTGAATTATGGTTTGATAGTTGGAAATGGTGCCTAGCCTATTCCTCCCCACATTTTACAACTGCATTAGAAGAACCAATGCTATCATTTGGAATATGGATAAATTTTCCTTCATGAGAAAAATAAGCACTATAATTATTTTATTTAAGTTTTTCATCCATTGATATAACCAAAGGTTTCCCAATGTAAATGCATATGGAGATTTTTTGTGGCATAACCCAAACCCATGTTTGAATCACTTTAGGACCACAATAAATTGGTAGTGTTATATTTATAAATGAATATTTAAAACTTCCTTTATTTTGTAATTAATTTAGATCAAATCCAAGATTTCATATAAATCTTATATTGCAAGTACTTTTTGTTTGTGTAGGATCAATATGGTTATGCCAACAATAAGCACCACCCATGAATAATGTGATTATTAAATTTTTTTGGCATGGATGATTTTTGGGTTATTCACCTTGGGGTGTTTAAATATGTTTTTAACCTTATATTGGTCCCATATTGAGTAAAATTTGTAAATATCCCATATTATGGTTAGGAACACCACATTTTTGTTCACAATGTTCATTTGGTAATTTATCTCCTACTTTTATGAGGGATAAAAAATTGGTATTTATAAGGGGATATGTTAAACTCATTTGGGTGAGTAATTAAAGATGCATATATATGCACATACATGCATAAATGGGTAATCATATTTATGTAATGTTCTTTCTTTTAATGGAGAAATAATACCTCTACTAAAAATTAATTGTAACTCCAAATCTAAAGGTCTAAATTCTAGATCATATGATGTACTTTTGAATCAAATGGTATAATATTGAAGGGATTCATCATCACATTATTTTAAATTGTGTAAATGTTCTAATGTAATTTTTGAAACCTTATGGATGTTTAAAGCCATGAATAACACATCTTTTAATAATGAAAAAGTGGTTAAGGAACCCTTTGGTAGGCTATAGAACTAATTATGAGCTTCATAAAAAATGCTCATGTGGATTACCTTCAGTAAAAAAATGTCATATTTTTCCAATTGACCAAAAGAATGTATATAGATAATCATGTGGTCTAATGGGTATTTAATAGAGGTAAATCTGATAGTTTAAAATATTGTAGATATGGGTATTCAAGTATACATTTTGCAAGAGGTTGATTGAATGAGGTAAAATTTACATTAGTATTATGGAAATAAATTTGTATTTGAAGTATATAAACCTACTTTTGAAGATCCCTACTAGTGATCATCATAAAAGTAAGATACGCCATGGAAATGTTAGAACTTGGCATATGTGTCATCATTGATTATAATCTACCACATTTCTTGAATCTAGGCATATGAGTGTCATCATTCTTATGGATAAACAAGTGAAAGATCTAAATCACTAAATTTAAGATACTTTGGTAATTGTATCAGATCTCTAAATTATGGTACCCTTGGTTTATCATTTGAATATCTTAGTTCATTCACATTTGGTAGAGATATAATAATTGGTATTTGAGGAAGTTTTGGTAAAGGTACCTCTTTTGGTATGGTAGATACCTTTTGTATGAATGAATATTTTGTAAGTTAAAGATATATTGGTTTGAAAACTTATGTTGATATTTATAATAGTGTAATATTTATAACATTAGGACCCTTTGGCACTTTAGGTTTGTAATTCTTCCCTCTTCTTGGTTCCTTAAAGTTACTTGGTAAAGATGCCATGATGTTTTGGTTAACGTTTCAAAAAAATTCAATATCAAATGAAGTTAGAAAATAATCATCACCCTTAGTAAGGGGATACTATTTAGTAATGTTAATTGAAATCATTTTACTTTAATTAATACTCCTTTATTTGTAATTTGTAAGTTGGCCATAATTTCCTTATGTAGATGTAAAAACTTTTGATGATTATATGAAGGAGTATCTTGGTCATATGTATTCATTTTTATGGTAGAATTTGCATGAATGGCATGATTAGATGATTTACATTATTGGTGAATGATACCATGGATCAAATAATCCCATATAAACTATTGGTTCATAGTGGGTTTGGGATGGTATCTAGAAGTGCCTTGAATACATTTTAAAGTTTAGGCATCGCATATGCCCACTTGTCTTCATATGGTATTATTTGATATCTTTGATTGTCAAGGGATATAAATTGAAAAATATAAATTTTGTATCTTTAAATTTCATCCCTTAGTTGGGTAATTTTTTCCATGGAGGAAATTTTTAGTTTATTTTTTGAAAATTAAGGGAAGAGATAAATCAAGAATAAAATAAAAAACCCTAGGAAACAACACCATAGAATATTTTAAATTTGTGTAGATTGGGTTCACCAAATGTTTAACCCTATAATATATATTAGGGAGTCTAGAGTTAGAGGAAAATAAATAACCTAGGGCACAAGGTTGACAAACTATCTCTATAGCAGGATAATTAATTTAAAAACTTAGATAAACATCTAATAAATTTATTAAGATAAGATATGCTAAAAATAGAAAGTATAACTATGTTAGATATTATAATGATAATGAAAATAAGATGCTTAGCTGATTATACTATAGATACAAATGTGGATCTAGACTATCAATAAATTAGACTAGATATGGATTCTATGTCATTTCCCTAAATTTGGAAATTGCACTTTTGTAGCTATGGACACTTGTGTTGACTTGGGACATTTTCATTGACACTTTTGTCTAGATTAGATGTAGTTATCTAGTATGTAATACTTAATAAAACTATATGTGACCACCTATATGATTATGGTTTATGTATTAGATTCACTCTTTTGTATTCATATTTGGGTCATAGACTATTATTCCTTATCAAATAAGTTAACCCTAGTTCTTAATATTCATAGTGGTTATGGAAAAATGGGTTAGTGTGAACATGGTTTCAAGCTACCCCAATGACTCCTCTATTAATGAGTATTTCATAAATAGACAATACTCTTAAGAGGGTTTAAAACTCATGTATTTCTCCTTTATGTGTTGGCTTGTGTGTGAATCATGCAATTTGTGATAATCAAGTAAAATAGTGACCTACCTTGTAACTTGTTAAATATGGTTCATGTAATGCTCCTTTGGTACTTTAGAGATATATATTTATTGTCCTTATGAATAATATGGAAATAGGAGAAAATAGGGAAGTTTTACTCACTTGAGTGTTTGATTGAATGCCTTTGGTAAATTGCCTTGTGAGTTATTTGGTATGTGTTAGGTGAGTAATAAATGAGGATTGAACTTGTATTTATACAAATCCATTTGGAGAATATATAAAATTAAAACCCTTATGGCCACCATAAGAATACATTTTGTTTGTAAATTGAATTAGTTTGGGGAATTAGACACTTGTGTTGTAATAGGACACTTGCTTTGACATAGGCATCTAATTGGGATGCAATTGTTTAGGTAGTTAGAAAATAGATGCACATCCAAAACTAATAGAGATAAAATATAAGTAGGTTTATAATATTATAAGCATGATAAAAGGTCTGAGTTATCAAAATAACATTGGTCAGACTAAGAGATAAATAATAAACATAAAGAAATAGTGTATATAGGCATTTTGGTATTAAAAAAGGCCTATAAGCTTAAGGTACATCCATGATATATATTTTACAAGTGTATAAGATTGAATTTTGTATAATTAATAAAAAGTGTCTACAAGTCTATGTAAAATACACTCTCTTGAAGGAAAGATTTCCAATTCTATAAATTATAATTTGAATCAATTTGTTTATATCTCTTGACATCCTTAAGCTCAAAATAGGTCAAAATAAAATAAATGAAATAAACTAAAAAATAAAACAAATGAAAATAAAAGCCAAAAAATGAAATGGAAACAAAGACTAACATACTAACCAAAGCATACATGTAAGAATTACACTATAACTAAATAAAATAAAAACAAATAAATTGAACTAAATATCTAACTCTAAACTATGATTAACAAGCTATTTTATAAATAAACAAAGAATTATCTAGTTTACAATCTATTCTAAGGATAATGTATAAACTAAAACACTAATTATAAATTGATTTAAAAAAAACTAATGATGATTTAAAATATTTAATGTTGTAAATACTAAATTAAATTAATCTAAATTTCAAATAATAACTAATAAATATACAATAACATAAAAATAAACACTTAGAGAATATTAATATTATCAAACAATAATAATCTAAACCAATGAATAAATGAAAGAGATTTAAGTTAAAGAAACAAATAAAGACCAATTAAAAAAATAAAAAATGGTAAATGAGACTGACAATGAGTAATGGATAGGTAAATAAAGAGTAATTTAAAGAACAAAAATAAAACTAAAAATGATATAAAGAACTAAAGTGATTGTAAAAGTACATATATGAATCAAACTAATTTTAAAGGAAATAAAGTATTTGAAAGAAATAGAATCTATCTAACTAAATATAAAATCTAAACTAATATAAATTTTAAAAAAATAAATAGGAAAAATAAATAAATAAATAAAGATAAATAAATTTAAAATTTGTGAGTCTTGAAATAAGAGTCATATTATAATAAAATGAATTGATATTTTATTAAGAAAAAATAAATTTAAGTATAGATATCCTTTAAATAGACAATAATTTACAATCAAAATATAAACAAAATGTCATAAAATGTGATGTATTCATTATTATTCAAGTCAATTACATGGAATTTTGCTCATGTGACTACATATATATAATCGTAAAAACATATTAAATCCTAATACATTTTAGATATTCGGTTTATGATATATATATATATATATATATATATATATATATATATATATATATATATATATATATATATATATATATATATATATATATATATATAAGAAACCTCGATATACTTATGCTAAACAAGAAGATTACTTCACCATTAGAGAATGTATTTTTAGGTATTTTTGAAAATATATATTTAATATGAGAGATTTTTTCATATAAAAATGAAATAAATATGGAAATATTTCAAACTTCAGAGCTCTTGAGTACATGTAATATTTCTCCTTTGTAATATATCTTTGATCTCTTTATAAATTAATATCTTTAAATATAGTTAGGAAATAAGTTACAAATTAACATATATTGGAATTATATACTAAGAGGTGGGGGGGGGTGGATGAGTTAAAAATTAATTTATATTCAATTAAATTTACAATTTCATGAATCATACATTCACATAAGATCAAACAGTGCATAGAGAAATAAGCATAAAAACACATCACAAGAGAACACAAGAGATACATGGGAAACCCTCTTAGGGGATTAAAAAAATTGAAAATTCACATGGAATAATATCATGTAATTTAAATATTCAAATTTTAGTGAGGCATCAACCCTACAAGGAGTAACAACCCCTCACTAGTTAGGTACCAACCCAGCTAGTCCTTTAGTAAGCTCCAACTTGCAAGGAAGCTCCAACCCCCTAGGAAACCAAGCACAAAATCAGATACCTTTGATATAAAATAATAATTTAAAACATTTTTATCACTAAAATTATTATTATATTCTTTGTTTTCACTCTTCACCCTTCAATCACACTCAAATAGCTTCTAAGGCTCACTTGCTCAATTAGCCTCTTCTAGGCTTATTAGGTCCATTGACTTGTGTATCCACATACATAAAATTGGTTAGATATGAATTAATTAAATTATTAACCATATTATGGTCATAAATTAACTACATATAATCCTTAAATGATCTATTTTCTTCACTTAAATCCTTATACACTCAACTAGTTCAAATAGGCCAATTAGGTCTTGTCTTTATACCACACACTTCATCTAACCCATCTTGGTCAGAAAATATCCTTAACACAATTGGATAAAAATTAAAATAGGTTAATAAATAAATTAAATATGATAAACAAAAACTCCATAGGTTTTTTATAACCCATAGAGGCTAAAACTCAAATAAGCCTAATAGACACCTAATGGAATTAACCCTTCACACCCACCTGTTACACTTGTGACCTATTAGACCACATTTAGCCTTAAAAAATGGATTAAAAAAATAAATAATTAATAAAATACACCATTTATCACTCCCAATATGTTCATACCACCTATAACTCCAACACACCACTTGAACCAAGTCATTTAGTCTACTCGCCATTAAGCCTTGAAATTGCCCAAAAGTCTATCATATAGAAATGAATCAAGAAAACAAATTTATCACATAACCAACTTAAAAAAATAAATTAATATATAATTATTGAATTCATAAACCTCTCTATGTCCATTTTATACCTTAACTTAGGCTCTAAGCATCCAAAACCACCTCTACAACAAGACCACTCAGATTATTCAAACACATTCAAAGTTCATTCATGAACTCTTTACTCTCAAATATTGAATATGAAAAAAAATACTTATAATTAACATTTGATAATTAATTTACATATTCAAACTAATTTTTTACCTCAACTCTAGTCAAATAACTTTAAACTCACTTCTTCAAATTGACTAGTCAGATTACCTATAGCCTCCAAAAACATAGTCACGAATAAGTTCTTGTTTAACACCTTTAAAAGTGATTCCAAGACATAAAATTCACATAAATTGTTAATTTTTTTATCTATATATAAATATAAATTAGATATATCACATGTTATAATGTTACTCATTGGTCTTATAGACCAATTTCTCAAGCCACTAACTCACACTTAACATAGTTTGATAAGCCAGTTTGGATTTCACATCTCAACACTTCAAAGTGACTCTCAACCTTATATAAAGAGTTAATTTTTAATTTAAATATAAAACCACAATAATATATTCATTTTAAGAATCAATGTATGTCATACGAGTTGAAACTTCTTAATTTCTCATGGTAGAATTGGAACAATCAATCTGACTCTAAATATAGTCATGGTGATCATGAATTATCACACATATATGATAACTTACTTGAAATAAAAATTCATTTAAAATTTCCTTAAATATAATTATCACATATTAAAACACTAAGACATATATTTCTATGGTAAATGTAGAACATATAGGTCAATTCTTGACCCTTACTCCTTCAATGTCTTCACTTACACAAACAAGTCACTTTGAAGGCATCTTCTTGATTGTGTATGAGAAATATCAACACTTACCAACAAAATTAACATGAGGAAATAATATTAAAAATATAATCCAAACCATTTTATCCATCCCTAGTCACCTAAAATTCATCCCTAAATAGGTTCTAACTCAAGCCTAGTTTCTTTCACTATTTTCACTATCTTTAATCTAACAATAGGTCATATTTTATGACCAAAATGATTGACATAGAGTATGAAAATTTATAAAATAACTCCATGAATATAAATAAAAATCATTGAATTTTAACCTCTAATTATTTGAATGCATTGACTTAGAGAACCTTGTTTGTAGCACTAAAATATTTTTAAACAAGCCTTTTTTGGTACCTTCTACTCACTGCCCTAACACACCACTACCACCTAGAGATTATTTTATTATTTGTATACAAAATTAAAAAATTAAAAAATATTTTCCAATCCATTCTAGTCACTATACATCATGTTTTATCTAATTGGGTCTAGAGAGGGTTTAAGACTAGTTTACATTATTAATGAATGTTCATAAGGCTTTGTCCCTTAGATGACTTCAAAATGATTGTAAATAATTATTAGGACCATGTGACATATATCCAAAAATTATTAGGTCACCATGAAAATTATACACATGCAAATGAGCATCAAAACTTTCTTCTTGAGCTTAGAAACCTTTAATTTACATGCATATGAGACCTTCCAACATGATTTCTTACCTTATCCTCCAATCCATGACCTCAAATTTGGTATAAATTATTGAAACACCATATAATACCTCATTACATTCTCAAATAGACTTGAAAACCTTGAAAAATAAACTTAACCCTCCATTTGGACCTCATTAGATCTCTATGCACATTAGGTCTAGAACCACCAGTCATAATTGGTCCTTGAAAACACTTGGAAACCTATTTTATTTCTCTAAATACATAATAAACATGTCATAAAATGATCACAATATGTAAACCTTATTTATATAGGTCACATGCTACTTACCTCAACAATTTTCCAAGCTTGTGCCTTCACACTAGGTCTCTCATACCAGAACTAGACCTTAAGATTTAACCTTCTTGACACTATAGATGATATTTTAACCTTATTAATATGTTTAAAATATTTAAAACATATTATATAATTTATTATAGTAGTAATTTTCATAATGCCAATCTCATACATACATATATCATCATTTCCATGCCTCTGGTCTAATCACATAGACCTACTAGGTGTTCTTCCTCTTAGAGTCATACTGTGAAACATACATAAGTAGTTAAATGCCTTAATTAAATGTTCAAATTTACTTAGTCATCATATTATGCCTCTATATATTCATCTCCTAGATCCATCATGCTCCTTCTTGCACCATAATAGACATTACATGCTTAAAGCCTTCTTGTCACTTCATGATATCATCCTTCATCAATGACATCACCACTTTGTCATTACCTTTGAAATTAATTACAACAATTTTTCCAATAATTTCCCCCTTTTTCATTTATATAAACCTCTTTTTCTCCTTCTCTCCCTTTGTCATTAATGACAAAGTGGACTACAAAACAAATAAGCTCCCCCTAACATCATGCATGCATTCAAATATACTTTAGGTGCTCAAAATACTCACCTAACTTTCATTCACATGGATGAAAAATTTATCCCCCTTTTAAATACACATTTTTATCATATTTTACCAAACCTATACCTTCTTGTTCTTTTACTAGGTATCTTGTCTTTGGATTCTTGTTCTCATGATCAAGCTCATTATACCTTCTAATGTATCACTATGATCTGATGCTTCATCATTCACCAAAATATTTCTCTTTATACCCTATATCAGTCTTCATGAATTAAATTACATATAAATTTTATTGATATTTATGAGTTAGTTCCCCCTAACTCCATGCTTTACCTAGATCATGAAATCTTGAACAAGTCTCCTAAACCAACTAGGTCTACAAACAACTCTTCAAACACTATCCACACATAGTAAATACCTTCATGGGAATACAAATATGTCTCATATGTTCATTATATATATTATATATCTAAATCAAATAGGTCTATCTCCTCAAGGAACCACCAATGAGACTCTATGGCCCATATCTTGAAGACTTTATTAGTCCTCATGCTTTTAATAAGTCCTATGGAGACCTAATACAAAAAAGTTCACTCTTTATTGATTACCTCTATCTTCTTGGATAAAATTGAATGTTTGAAGTAGTCATGGATAACTCTCATATGGATCTTATAGTAGAAAATAACCAACCTTTAATATTCACAAGCCATCATGGCTAAGAATACTTTAAGACATCTTTAGGGAAGCATATAGTCATATAAGTCTATGAAAAAAAAATTCACTACAATAGACCTTTTGTCATAACCTATCTTATTTATGATCTTCAAATAGGAGCAAACCAACATGCTTGCAATAATTCAATGATCCTTAGATCATTTTACCTCTCATGAAACCATTCATCTTCTCAGCAATCACATAGTCAAAAATAGGTCTATGAGACCTCATTCACTTTGAAAATACTTATATAATATTTTGACTCATTAATTATATGTTAAAAGAGACAAATCAATAAGTTTCTTGAGCTATTATGACCTAGAGTTCATCGTCATGTATAAGAGACACAAGAGCTTCTAATGGAAGTTCTTCAAAATAGTCAATACCCTATAATAAAACACATATAACTTCAATCACCTTCAACCATTGAATATCTTAATGGCACTTAAAAAAAATAAAATTATTCTATTATGACCTCATGAGGTCATCATGACTTTTATAGAACATTTCAACTCATGATATAGCCTTGAAGAACACCATAGCAACCTTTTTCATTCAAATCACTAGCATCTTGATATGTTATAGGAAAAAATCACCTAAATAAATTTTATTCTTACTTTCACGGCAGATATAGCATGCCATAATCACTCTTGGAACATCTCTAGTCCTTACAACTTAAGAAAAACAATTTTATCAAGACTGCCAATGGTCTCATAAACCATTCTTCAACCTACCCATTTCAATATTTTGAATCTTGTTTCTTTCATACCATCTTGAGCTCATACATGCATTATATTCATGGAAACTAATGAAGGAAACCTTTAGATTAATAAATACACAAATTACAAATATCCAAAGAACATGAATGAACTCATTTGCCTCATTAGAGCATACCTTAGGGTTTGTAGTCATAACTCATATTGAAACCCTCAAATCACTAAATTTCATGTCTTAGGCTTATTATTAAAATATAGGAATAAAATAAAAATCCTTATAGAATATATATGATCTGCATGACATCAAAAAAATATACAAAAAATTTGTCCAATCATATTGATAATTTAAGATCACCATTCAACTCAGCAAGTCACACTAGTCTACCATTTCATAAAGATGTTGAGACACGGTCAACTTTCATGGAGTTTTTATTGCACAAACACACACTTCCAGATCTCTCTCAATGAACCAAACCTCATCATATACTTTGTTTCCTTTTTATATGAGTATTATCCATGCATAAGTATCCACAAACCATTTTCTCTTACATATAAATATCCATTAACTCTCATACCCTCATTAGGTCTAATGGAGACCTAATACAAAATAAAACTATCTTTAAACATGTATTCAAGGTCCATTTTGTCTATAAAATTAGGTTTATTCTTATAATTATCTTTAACATAATCCTTATTCTTCAACCTTTATAACACCATCATGCAAACTTATATGCAGATCTCAACCATGATCTTCACAAACTTATTCATTACTGTAAACAAGATGAACATTATCCTCATCACATTTTAAGTTACTTAGGATCATGTGTAGGCTATCAATCCTCCTCTAAATATCTTGATATGATACCAATTATTGGAATTAAGTACTAATAGGGTGGTTGAATTAGTTATACAACAATGTATATTTAATTCAGTTTACCATTTCATGAATCATACATTAACATAAGATCAAATAGTACATAGATAAACAACCATAAGAGCACATCACAAGAGAAAAAAAGAGATACGTGAGAATAAATATTTGGGTATAAAAAAAAATGAACCATGTACATGGACCACTATCCTATAATGTCAATATTTAACTTTTAATGAGACACCAACCCCACAAGGAACACCAACCCCTCACTAGTTAGGCACCAACTAAACTAGTTCTTTAATAAGCCCCAACTAACAAGGAGGATCCAACCCCTTAGGAAACCAATAACCAACTCAGATATATTTTATCTATGATCATATTTGAACACCTTTTTCTCACTCAACTTATGACGACCTCCTTTTTTTGCACTCTTCACCCTTCAATCACACTTAAAGAACTTTTAAGGCTCTCTAAGTTAGTTAGCCTCTTCTAGGATTATTAGGTCCATTGAATTGTGTATCCACATACATAAAATTTTTTATATATGAATTAATTATATTTTTCACCCTTTTATGGTCTTTAATGATCTATTTTATTTACTTAAATCCTTATACACTCAACTAGTTCAAAGAGGCTAATTAGGCCTTGCCTTTATACCATACACTTTATCTAACCCATCTTGGTTGGACAAGATCCTTAACCCACTTGGATCAAAATTAAGATATATCCATACATAAATTAAAAATGATAACCAAAAACTCCATATGTTTTCTATAACCCATAGAGGCTAAAACTCAAATAGGCCTAATAGAGACATAATGGAATTATCCCTTCACACCCACACATTACACTTGTGACCTATTGGACCACCTTTTGCCTTCACCAATAGATGAAACACATAAAAAATTCCTTAAATATACCATTTATGACTCACACATAGGTCCATACCACCTATAATTCTAATTCACCACTTGAACTAAGTCATTTAGTCTACTCACCATTAGGCCTTGAAACTGCCTAAAAGTCTATCATATAGAACTAAAGAAAATAACCAACTTTATCACAAAAAAATTAAAAAAAACATGATAGATAATTAATTAATTCATAAACCTATCCATGTAAATTATACACATTAACTCAAGCTCCAAGCATCTAAAACCACCTTTGCAATAGGGCCACTCAGACTGTTCAAACATAGTCAAAGTTTAGTCAAGAAATCTTGACTCTCCAATATTGAATATGAAAAAAAAAATTACAATTCATTATAATTAAACTTTTATACTTCATTTAAATATTCAAACTCATAATTTTCCTCGAATTATGTCAAGAAATTTTAAACTTACTTCTTCAAACTAACCACTCAAACTACCTATAGCCTCCAAAAACATAGTCATGAACAAGTTCTTGTTTAACACCTTTAAGAGTGATTACAAGACATATAATTCACATCCATGGTTGTGTGTGTGTGTGTGTGTGTGTGTGTGTGTGTGTGTGTGTGTGTGTGTGTGTGTGTGTGTGTGTGTGTGTGTGTGTGTGTGTGTGTGTGTGTGTGTGTGTGTGTGTGTATGCATATATATATATATATATATATATATATATTTCTATACACACACACACACACACACACACACACACACATCACATCACATGTTATAATGTTACTCATTCGTCTTATAGACCAATTTTTCAGGCCACTAACTCACTATCTTAACAAAGTCTGATAAGCCAATTTGGATTTCACATCTCAACACTTAAAATTGAATCTCAACCTTATATTAATAATTAATGGTTCATTTACATCTCAAACCATAATAATATATTCATTTTATGAATCAAATTATGTCATATGGGCTCACACTTCCTCATTTATCATGGTAGACTTGGAACAGTCCATCTGGCTCAAAATACAGTCATGGTGAACATGAATTCTCCATATAAGATCACTTAATTAAAATATAAATTAATTTAAAATTTCCTTAAACATATTATCACATCTTAAAACACTAAGACATAGATTTCGTGTGGCAAATGTAGAACATATAAGTCAATACTTGACCCTTATTCCTTTACTGTCTTCACTCACATAGACATGTCACTTTGAAGGCATCTTCTTTATTATGTATGAGTACTATCAACACTCACCAACCAAATTAAAATGAGTAATGGGTATTAAAAAATACCCAAAGCCATTTTATCCATCACTAGTCACTTGCAACTCATCCTTAAATAAGTTCTCACTCAAGCCTGGTTTCTTTCACTATTTTCATTGTTTGTAATCTAATGATAGGTCATATTATATGAAAAAATAATTGAAAAAAAGGATAAAATTTGAAAAAATAACTCCATGGGTCTTAATAAAAAATATTTACCTTCAAACTCTAATTATTTGCATGCATTGACTCAGTCAACCCTGCTTATAGCACCAAAATATTTAGAAACAAGCCTTTTGTGTACCTTCTACTCATTTCCTTGACATACCATTACAAATTTTAGATGATTAGATGAGTATTGTAAAACATAAAAACATCAAAAAATATTTTAAAATCCATTATGGGTATTATCCATCAAGTTTTCTCAAATCAGGTCACTATAAGGGTTTAGAGAGGGTTAAAGACCAATTTACATTCTTAATGAATGTTCATAAAGATTTGTCCCTTAGAACACTTAAAAATTCTTGTAAATACTTCTTAGCACCATTTTAAATCTCTCTCAAAAGACTTATGTCACCATGAAAATTCTACACATGCCAATGAGCATCAAAAGTTTCTTCTCGAGCTTGGAAACCTTCAATTTTCATGCATAAGAGACCTTCTAATGTGATTTCTTTCCTTCTCCTCCAATACATGACATAAAATTTGGTCCAAATGATTGAAACACCATATAAAACCTCATTCCATTCTCACATGGGCTTCAACACATTTAAAACTCAACTTTACCCTCTATTTGGACCTCATTAGGTCTCTATGCACATTAGGTCTAGAACCACTAGTCATGTTTGGTCCTCAAAAACACTTGTAAACCTAATGTATTGATATTAATACTTAATAAAAATTTCATACAAATCCATACCATGATAAAAATATTTAAACCTTATTCATATAGGTCACATGCTACTTACCTTAACAATCTTCCAAGATTGTGCCTTCACACTAGGTCTCTCATGCTAGAACTAGACCTCAAGCTTTGACCTTCCTACCATTGTATATGCTATTTTAACATCATTAATATGTTAAAAATATGTAAAAAATATTATAATCATTCTTCTACCACTAATTCTTATAATGTCAAGCTCATACACACCTATATCATCATTATCATGCCTCTAGTCTAATCACATAGACCTACTAGGTATTATACCTCTTGGAGTCATACTACAAAACATACCTAGGTATTTAAATGCCTGAAATACATTTTCACATGTCCTCAATCATCCTCTTATGCCTCTTTAGATTCATTTCCTAGAGCCATCATGCTCCTTCTTGCACTAGAATAGACATTCCATGCTTAAAGCCTTCTTGTCACTTCATGATATCATTTTTCATCAATGCCATTACCAATTTGTCATTACCTTTGACATCAATGACAACACTTTTGACAAAAATATCTTTAAACATAGTTAGGAAATAAGGTACAAATAACTTTGGTTAGTTGTTAAGATTAATTGACTTTAAAAATTTAATTACTTAACTTTATAACTTAAATTTATAAGTTAAACTTAAAATTAAGTTTAAGATATTAAATTACATGAAAATAATAGACTGATAACATTTATAACTAGTTTGTCACTTTGACTCACTTGACATCATTTAAATAAAAATCCATTTATGCATAAATAAACACCAAATAATACTAACAATTAAATAAATTTAAATACTCCTAACATCAAAATATATTCTCATTTATCCATAATTAAAAAAATATGCCAAATAAATCTATTATACATAAAATATTATACTACCATACAACTATACTAAATACCACAAAAATAATATCCACATGCTCAAAAACTTAGTGTCATAATAGCAAGTCAAAGTATCAAATATGAATATAAAATAAAATAAAAGTTTAATTTGACTTAACATCTAGAACTAGATAAATTAAGTGAGCACCCTTATTAGTTTGGTATTTTGTGTGCTCCATATATGTAGTGGGAATATCAATCAATTGAGTGACCTTAGAATCATCAATTTCTAAATTCACATTTTTTAGCATCCAATTTACCATGGGATATGTTTTATGGATACTAACATGTTTCATTCTAGAAGAAGTAGGTATCTCTAATTCAAGTGAAGGGAGTCTAGAAATCAGTGACACAAATAGATTCAATTGAAAAATATTTGCATTAAATTAGGAACATTCTTAGGTTGATCATGTAAAGGAGTATTATGTAAGCTAGATTTAATGATATTATACATAATTTGGGAAGATTCACTTAGATTACCACATTCATAAGGATGAGTTATCCAATATGCTTCTCTACCTCTATTACCTTGAAAATTCAAGTAATTATCAATTAAGGTACAAAGTAGATTTTAATAAATAGTATATGTAGCATCAATATTAATGGATACATGGGTTATATGGTTAAAAGGTTGAGGAAAGGTGTTAAAAACCATAAAACTATGAAAGAATCAACCTCGTAAACTACTCCATGAAGGAGTATCCTCACTATGTCTATTATCATTTCTATTCCAAATATTTCTACCTAAATCATTTGAATTTCAATTTCTACTTGACATTCTAAAATAAACATACCTACAATAAGCATTGAAAATATACTTCTACAACCAATACATCATATTTTATCACTTATACTAAAAAAACACTAAGTGTTTATTTTGAAATCTATTATTAATATAAAATTTCTAATTTTCCATAAAATGACTATCATTGTAATTTAAAATTAAATAATAATCATCTTTGCATTAAACCAAAATTACACTAGTCATGAAAATCTACCAAGTGCAATCACTGTATGTATGTTTTGTATACTAAAATAAGCAATTCAGAATATGTTTGAACCACTTCATTTTTCAAGTCAAAAAAAAAACTATCGATCAAATTATGCCAAAAATCACTGTATAATAACACAAATTATACTCATTATTTAATTTATTCAATCTTATCCATATTCCCATACACCAATCAAAAGGACAATGAAATTTAGGAAATAAACTGAGACTCACATATATAAAATTTTTCATGCAAACCAATAACTTTTGAATTTTAACCTTTTATCAATAAACTAACTGATTTCATTCAAACAAGATACAAATACAATGCAAAAAATCAACTAAACCAAATGAGGATAAAAATAAGCATCTATATCAAATCTTAATGAATATCATAACTTAGTCATTCCAAATTAACAAATTTTATAAATGTATACATTTGAAACAAATGGGTTTTGTTCAAAATCAAAACCATGATATGCATTATCTCTCCAAAAAGACCATATATTAAGTTGGTGAAATAAAATAACTAAAAATATACCCAAACACATTATAACCTCCTCTAATATATGTAGTTCAATAAATTTATCACTGAATGAAAATGAAAACCCTGTTATACATTATATTTTTATTTCAAAATTGTGACATAAAAATAAATAAAAATAACTTTTGGGCATAAATACATGAAATTCAAGTACAATTTCTTTGAAAACTAATCTAAAAGTTAAGTTCACAGAAGAAGAATATTGTAAACCAAACTATCTAATTTAAAAGTATGAAGAGAAGTATTCAAAATACATTCCATGTTCCTATAGAGTCCCAAAACATACTATTCATCTCAATCATTTTAAAACAACTAAAAATCTAGAGAAATACGGTCATTCCATATATTGCACATAAAATAATAAGAATATTTAAGAGCTATGCATACCAATTTACACTTCCATTGTTTCTATCATGATCATTTCAACATAGAACACCCAAACAATCTTTTTCAAACATAACTCATATGCAGAAGTGTTTTTGATAAAAGAATGAACTCATTGAAAAAACTATCACTTATCTTTTCATAAAGTTTGCCATGCAGATTTTATTAACATAACCAATAAATAAATTATCATAATAATGCAGTGACAAAAAATATTGGAAATTAATTGAATCACATGGCCAAAAAAATATCATTTATTTATCATGCATGCTATCTACGAATTTTTTTTTAGGAAAATAGAAGATAAAATATTTCACAGAACTTTACCATTAACTTTACTAGCATGCCACATAACAAGTGATTAAAATGAAGTTAATATCAATATATTACTCTAAAAAAATCCACTTTATTTTTAATTTTTTTTGAAAACATCACATTTTACATGAAATAACTATTTCTAATCTCAAATAGTGAATTACATGCATACCTAACAATTGAATGCCTCAACAATCTATGTCATTCATCCTCCTCAACATTATATCTAGTAGACCCTTTCTTATGATATAAAGATTGACAAATGATATCAAGATACACAAAATTTATCACATTTATGTTCTAGTAACCATATATTAATTACTTATAGTAATGTGTCAAATTACTTTTGGTTCATGTTCTCTACTGAAAATTTTAAAATAACTCAGCCAAATTAATCAATATGTTATTCATTTATTAAACTAATTAAATATCTAGATAAATCAACCACCAATTTCCTTAACTAAGGTGAGTAAACAATGCATTAAAATTTCATTTACCTCTAAGTGTCAGAGATCAAGAAAAATCCATCATCAAGCTCCAAATAATTAAAATAAGCATGTCATAATGCCACAATGGCTGAACTAAAAAATGGAAATAAGTGACCTTGGGTTAATTCAAACCTAATATAAATAACCATGGTGGAAATTAAAATCCATCACCTTACCATATCCATAAAACTATTCCCACCACCTTACATATCAATCACATCCTAAAGGTATCTTAGGACTAGCAATGACCTCATGTAATGTTACATGATCTAGGTCATGTTTGGATATACTCTTATGTTTTGAAATTGAAACATGAAAACTTCAAATGCATAAACATTAAGTCTTCAAATATATATATATATATATATATATATATATATATATATATATATATATATATATATATATATATATATATATATATATATATATATATATATATATATATATATATATATATATATATATATATATATATATTTACAAAGGTATATCAATAAATATGAGAAATGTGTCTTATCAAAATATACATCTAGAAATACATGTTTAGGTAATGAAGATGAATAGATTCACCATGACCAATAATATAAGAATTCACATCAATGAACTATACATATGAAATTAAATGTCTTACAATCTGAATTATGTATGCAATATGATAATTTATATTTCTTTGAGACAAATAAGTGAAATTAAATAAATCAAGATGAAATAAACACTTGAATTCACATTAGTACTACCTTTATTTTCTAATTCAATGTCAAAGAAAATTAATCATATTCATAACTATGATGCATGTGAATGTAACATTATAGCTCCAGTATAAAAATGTCAACAAATAAAAATGACTTAATGGTCATAATTATCAATAACATCAAATTAAATTATTAGTAGGATTATCTATCAACTAAGAAACTACATTGTAGGTATTTTAGAGATGATTCTATTACCGTAACATCATAACATTCATCTATGTTGAAGGAAAAAAGAATTATACTAATTAGAGCTATGGTAAGAAAGAAGTCTTTAAAAAGATAAATAATGACCTGATTAGAGAAAGGACATGTCTCACATAAACATGACCACTGATTTGTGTTGTTTTGGCTTAGTATTTATACCATAACATATTGTGATAGATATAGAAGATAGATAGGTAGAGAAGAGTATAGAACCATAGAGATAAATTATATAAAAATTATAAAGTAGAATAACCTATGTATTTGTGGTATAGATTAAAGAGCATATAAACATATGCATTTAGTGTATATGTGTGTGTGTGTGTGTGTGTGTGTGTGTGTGTGTGTGTGTGTGTGTGTGTATATATATATATATATATATATATATATATATATATATATATATATATATATATATATATATATATATATATAGAAAAGAGTTAGAATAGGAAATTAAATATGTTTTATGTATTGTGTATGCATTACTATAAATATAGGAACTACTTATTTTTAAATTAAATACTAAGAATCTAGCTATTACTAACCCTTTTGATACATTATTTTCACTAAAGTTAAACTACTTAACATAAAGCTATCTGCAACTAACTATTTCATATTTTATGTCAACATTTGGTGGTACTACATAGACTTTAATAAACTAATGTCTAAGGGGAAGTATCATTTATAATTTTGGAATCCTAAATTAATATAAATAGAATAGTGGTGGGAATAAATACTATTTTTTTCAAATAGAATTTAAAAGAACAAGGGAATCATTATCAAAAGTTAAGGCAATATTATTTTAATCACAAGAAGAAGAATTTTGGGTCACTTTTGTATAACTATTATGGCCTTGGATATAACAACAAGACAAACATATATAAGGATGCCAAATTCATTCTAAATACTTATTAAATGGATCATGTAAAAGTTTGATGTGCTTCAATGCCTTGATACATCATTAACTCAGGTTATTGATCATTAGTTCGAGATAACTCTTGATTCATTCATCATAGTTTAGACTATACAAAGTTAGACAAGTTTCAACACTAATAAATTCAAGTTTTTTGAAGGTTAAAGGTATTTTTGTTAATAAATTTCCACTCTTCTGTAATCTATTTATGGATCAAGGGTTAGTCTAAGAAAGTAAATAGTTCCTTTAGGGCCATACACCTAAGGGATGGTGTTCAGAAGAAGAGGGATCCTCAAAATATGTGACTACTCTAAATATATGGTCTAAATAGTTGGGGAGGGTTAAATAAGTGGATATGAAATTAATCATCATGTAAAAATAATTTAATTATGAAAATAAGAGATAGTAGTGAGAGCATAGATTAATTATAGATAAGAAAAATAATGAATAAGGAGATGAAGAATCAAATGGAGAATGAGAAAATTCAATACAAAATAATAAAATAAATATAGAAAAAGGAAAAAGAGGAAATAATGTTGAGAATAAATAAAACAACAAATAAACATGATTTGACCTCAACCAACAAAAGTGTAAATATAGAAAATCTTGATGTTATCCCTCTACCAATAATGGACGAGTTAGTATTTACACAGTAGGGAGTTAAAAATGAAAGAAGTGAAAGAAGTAGAATAAAAGAGATGTTATATCATACAATGGTTAAGGTGATCAATGATATGAGATATGGATTAACATAGTTATTCACACTATTTTGAACACCCAAACTATTCTAAACCATGGGTGTAAAATACCAACTAGTTACGAGTAATTTTGTACATAGTGGATGGAACATAGAAGATAGTAAAAGAAGTGATGAAATGAGGATTAATATAGGAGATGTTAATTACATAATTTAACCAAGGGAAGATATATTATTCATATAAAGTATCCGAAAAATAAGTGAAAAACATGAGATTTTACAAATAAAATAGAAGAATAGATAAAATAAAATAAAGATGATAACCCACTTGATAAGGGTAATCTAGAGATAAATATTATTAGTCATAATAAAGAAATACCATAGAAATATAATGAAGAAGATAATTTCATAAGAAGAGGGTTAGCTAGTGGAAATATGGGATAATAAGTTAAATTTGAGATAGACTCTAAAGTGATATGATCCCCCAAACCCCAACCATAAGAGACCCTGAGATAAAATGAACCCTTTAGACCAATTGTCATCCTCCATGCTACTTTAAATTGATGTGTACATCCATCATTTTGAATAAATATATTTATTCGAGATGAGGTATAAACAATATAAGAAACACATTCAAGATATAGATAACATTTAATAATTTTTAAGGAACTAGGTATAATTATTAGGAAGAAGATAATTTTAGGAATAATTACAAAGAGATAAAGGTTTTCATCAAAATTTGGTTTGACAATAGAAATATAAGAAGAATTAGCATAACAATAGTATTATATGAACAAGTACTATATATTATCAAATGAATAGTGATTCTAATCCTATCAACGATATTATTAAAACCTCTCAAAACACTAAGATGACATGAAATATTATGAAACTACCATTGTTCGATAAAGACATGAAAGATGTGAAAGAACATCTATTTGTATTGGATTCATATTGGAGGAGTCACAACATTACTAATGAAAGAGTAATGTTATTTTATTTTATTGGGACATTAAAAGATGATGCACTAAAATGGTATATGAATACTTAATAAAGACATTCCATGGAATGGGATGATGGATATAAAGTATTTAATGGTGATTTTCATTACCCTCAGATATCGACAAAAAACATTAGTAAATTGAGGGTACTAATTCAAAAAGACAAGGAATCTATGAAATATTATGATCAACAATTCAAATCCATAATGTAGAAATTAGAAGATCCCCTCAATGAGAAATAAAGGATAGAATGGTTTATATCTATCTTGATTCCTTGCCTTCACACAAACATGGATGGAAAAAAAATTAATACATTTGCATAAATACTGGAAATGACATCAAGGCTAAAAGCACAATCCTGGATAAGAAATATTGATACCTCATTGAAATAGACCATAAAAAGGTTAAAAATAGAATTATATCAATTAAGACTAAAATAAGAGATACAAATGAAAGGGGAAGATTTCATGGTACCAAATAATAAACATACACCACTGTGACCAAGAATTTGGTGTACTATTTGCTATGTAGGGGCCATTCTAAGATAGAATGTCCCTATAGTGATATGGAAAAAAGAGTAGCGGTAATATGATCAACATAAACATAGGTAGAAATTACACCACCAATTTATTAGGCCATATACGATGAATGGATTTACTACAAAATATGTAGAGTTTATGATAAACATCTTTATCACCTATGTCCAATGATGGAAGTTGCACCCCTTACATATCAAATGATGCATTACACCAATTGTGGGTATTTTAACCATTATAATCATATTTTACCTACTATAGATACATTCGAGGATGTAAAAGATACTATCCCTATAAAAGCAGTAACAATTTAATAAATATCATCACTATAGTTTATCATAACCAACACTACCATAATGCACCTTCACCAAACATACCAAACATCACTGGTAATTAAAAATACACAACCCTAATATTATAAAAAAAATAAGGAGGTTATAGAGGAGGCATTCAAAGAAGTTACAGAGGAAGATAAAATATAAGGGGAAATTACCAAGGTGGTAAAGGATACAATCAAAATTACAATCAAGGGTGTAATCTAGAAAGACCCCTTGTAACATGTTATAAATGCAAAAAAATTACACATATCACTAGGAATAATGATGAGGAACAAAAGATAGAGTGTAGATTTTTCCATGAGAAATTACCCCATGATTAATTTTCTTACCCAAAAGTAACACAATTACATAATAATGACACTACAAAAGCTAAGGAATTGGTAGAATCTCTACCTGGAAAAGGGGCTAAACACTTATGAAAAGTAGCAAAAGGCTAGGATATGAAAGAACTGTGTAATGAAATTTACTATAGAAAGGAATAATATAAAATAATAAACAAAAAGGATGATTCATCCTAGAGGGTAACCATGATATATAAATTAGACAATATAAAGAAACCATAAAGGATCAATAAGAGAGACCATACAGAAGGCTATATATATTATGTAGGATAATTTACAATTATGAGTGGCAATAACCACTAGAAGTGGAATGAATATGGGGAAAAAAAGAGTGGCTACTAATTTTAGTACATGTAGACACTTCATTTTCACCACTTTTGTGTCTAAACTATGATCGAATCAAATTTTTCTAGTCAAATACAAATTTAGCCAAAGATCATTAAATCAACCCAATTCCCTCAAACTTTTGATGTATGTATTCTATGACACATTGGTACATCCATAATCAAGGTAGTGCACTAAATTAAACTATTAACTTTGATAAAAAATACATGAACTCATTACCTTGTTTATAAATTTCCTTCCATTTAATTAACTAAATTCTTCTATTATCACATCCTATCCTATCAAATTCACATCACTTTACATTAGTTAATCAAGAACAAATAATTAGTTGATCTTCTTCTATAAATGAGGTTGCATGGAATGCACATATTAAAAATATAGGAAAATAAACATTCATATTTATCCTCATCATCCAAACAAATTTCCGATTTAATATTCAAACAAATGGAAAAGTGCATCCCTTCTTACAAATCTTATTCCTTCTTATAAAGCCATTCCTTTTCTTAGATGCCCCATGTTCCTCATAATAAATATGTAAGATCCATTTTGGGACCTTAATACTCATATTGAGATGAATTTTTCTCATCATTTTAACAAGTATATAAATAAAAGTCTAATTGGTCAGTATAGACAAGCTTATTCACTTAGACTTACTATGTAGAAATCACAAGAGAGCTTCACATTATTCAAACTCTTTCTAATACAAATCAATATTAGACAAGGGAAAATGCTACCTATGTGTGGTTTCAACATTTCCAAGGACCTATATCTTATAATTTGAGCTCAACCTCTTCAAATCAGCTCAAAAGTAAATCTTTCAAGGAGGTCTAAACCTTGTTTTTGTATTCTAATTGCATTTCTTGCTTGTTTTCCACATAGCTTAACCTAGGGATTAGGATTGAGATGCTAGTTACTAAAGTTCATTTTCATTTTTTTTTACTAATCAATTGACTAACATATATTGTATTCTTTATCTACACAATGGCATGTCCAATTGGACTAGTTTGTGCACCCATTCTTTCCTTAAAATTTTATCGATGTTTTTACTTGTAGAAAAAATAAAAAAGATGGTAAAATTACTGTAGTTTCTAATCTATTTACCCTTTTTTATAATTTTTTATGGGTTAATTTTAATTTTCTTATAAAACACCTAATTTTTTTTGTCTCAATATGATTTATAGTTTAGCAGATATTTTTGTTTTAGTCCCTATTAGTTTTTATGAGAAAAATGATGATTAAATGATCATAGTTTCTAATATATTTACTTTTTTTCTTTGATTTTTTGTATGGTAGTTCATTATTATATGTATGGTGGATTTTTATAATAAATATTCCTTTTTATTTTTTTAATCTATTTTATTTTATTTACTTGTTTTCTAAATTTTTATGTTTATAGGTTTATTTTTCATATATATATATATAAAATTAAATTGAAGGTATTTAGTATTTGAGATATTTTAAGTGTTTTAATTTTTCAAGTTTGAATTTTCCAAGACCACATAAAATTAAAAAAACAACTAACTAGTTTGATGCATGACCTTGGCCAAAGAAGTGGTATTTCAAGTCAAAAAAATCATTCTCACTTTACATTTCAATTTTGGGCACTAAAATGAATCCAAACTTTAATTTGGGTTTTTTATTTTGAAAGTTTTTTATTTTATTACAAGTATTTTTGGTTGATTGATTATTTTGTGGGGTTTTTCTTGATATGTATGCTCCCCCCTTTGGGTGACTAAGAAACATAAAAAATACTATATAAATTTAGCCTATTTTTCATTTGACTTAGTGGGGTGGATTTCATCACCTTCTCACAAGTCTTTAAGAGTGTGTTTACCTAGGAAGTGACATCCTAAAATCATACCAAACCCCACTTATCTGGTGTGGTATATAAACTGAGGAATGTGCCATCATGAATATCTACATTTGTTCTTGCATAAAGTCATGTGAGGAAAGTAACCCCATGGAGTTCTTTCTAATATTTAAGTCAATGTGTGGTACTCTCAAAAGGAGAAATCTTGGCAATAAGATTGAAATTATTCATTTAAAACATTTTACCCATATACCATGAAGTATATAAGGACCATCTATACATCTCATTGTAAAAAAATAATCAAACCCCAAATCTAATATCACTTCACTAAGACCCTTACAGTTGAAGTGGTTGTAAAGGGATAAGAACCTATCATGAATGGTTTGATCTTGGATTTCTTATTTGATGCTTCTTTTACCATGAATCATCATTGATGTAGGGGTGTAAATTTAATATCCCTTGAATATCACCTTAATCATATGATATTTGATATAAAAGGGGAGTGTAAAAACATTACCAATAATCATAATAATTTTTTTAATGAAGATTTAAACTTTTAATCCTCTCTCAAGGAAATTATTTCATAAAGATCAATGGATGTGATGAAAACCCACATTAATTATTAAATATCCTTGTAATACTTGTGTGTTGTGTCAAAACATATTTTACACTCAAGACCAAATTAAACAAACCAAGTCCAATTCAAAAACCATTTTGTACCACACAATGAGGCATTATTCTACCCCAATTCCAAGTAAAACCAAAGTGACATGTTATAACTTGATCTTAAATACTTTCCTTGCTTGTTCAAACCATGTTGTTCGGCTGACAAATTTAAACCAAAATCCTTATCTCAAACCAAATGACATTTCAAACTAAGTCAACTTTCTTTGCAAAGTTAAATGAAATTCCAAACTTCTTGTTTATTTTATGCCATTATGACATTGATTTAATTTTAAACCAAGTTCCAATTCCTATACAAAATTATTTTCAAGGTCAAACCAAATATAAATTCAAAGTATAATTTCTAATACCATTTCCAAGACCAAATTAAATTCCAAGTTTATATTACTAATTTCAATTCCTTTTGGAAAGTCAAGCATTTGAAGTCTAGTTCAAATATTGATTTACCATTATCAACAAAGACCATTTATTTTGCCAATGTTTACATTTCTAAAATTTATAAAGTGTTTCAAATAGGTCAACTTTAATTTAATTGTTCAAAAAAAAAATCCAAGATAAAAAACTTTTAAAAACAAAACCAAGTGAAAACCATTTCCTAGGTTTAAACATTGAGTGTTTATAGTTAAGTTCATTGTACCCAAACTTGTTGATTTATAATTTCATAAGCACCTTTGAACTATTTACATTGATAAGCCAACTACCAAGTGATATCCCAAGGTAAATTACATACTTAGTCTAGACATAGTCCTTAAGGACTAAAGACCCTTTCAAGATGAATATTATCAATATAGACATGCCTAGGTATACAAATAGTGAGGTTATTTACAAGCCTTCATTTGATGAATAGGTAGTCTAAAATCCCTATATATATGATTCATATGTGGAAGATGAATAAAACCAATAATGCCTTACTCATGCAACATTTAATGTTGAAATTTAGAAACATAATATGTACATTCTAATTATCTCACCCAATATATACCAAGGTCAATACCAAACTTATTTACCATGTGCCTTTTGACACCGAACATTGGCCTAATCCAACATATTTTATCAATCCACCACTTAGTGATGACTATAGATAAGACCAATTTGATCACCAATTATTTGATAATAAATATGAACATCTTATTAGGATATTTGAGATGGGTACAAATTTCCCCGTAGTGTTCCCATTGATAATTTGTGATACTTTTTTATAACACCCAAACAAACACCTCTTGTTTTGATAGATAACCAAGATACGTTTAACCAAGAAAAAAAATTATGCCAGCTTTTATTCAAGCTCTTTTTATGTCAAATAAAGGTAAAGGTCAACTCATTGATCAATCTTCCCAAATAAAATTTCTTGAAAACCAAATCTAACAATCTAAATAGGTTTTGTCTAATCTCACTAGCTCCCTTGCTACATTGGATATTCAAAATACACCTTTAGTGGAGTCCCATCCTCCAATAAAGAAACCATTTGAATTATCTAATTATACCATTTATAGTCCAAATCTAATTGTCCCCAAAACCTATTTGCATATGTGTTTAACATACCCCTAATTGAATCCATTTTAGGAACTAATATGGATTCAAGTCTCCCTATATACTCTACTCAAAATATTTTGGATAGCTCTCACATAACTTATTATAACCCAAATCAAGTTCTATCTAGTGTACACCAAAATATTATTCCATCATCTACATGGAATTACCATTATAATGCCTTGAAAAAATGAATTTCAAACCCATTTGATCCATAAAAACACATTACCAATCCCCAACTTCAATAAGTGGTGACTAATCCCCTACCTCAATAAGTGGTGACTAATGTTCCACCTTAATAGGTACCAATCAATTCCTAACCAACATTTTTGAACTAACAATTTGTTTCTATAAGTCATCCATTTATCACTCCTATTCAACAAGGGGAATCTTCTAGCCAAAAACATATTATTTTTAATCAACAATTTCCTCCTATGCATTAAATTCTTAGTAATCAATAACAACTTCCCCTTCAATCCCTTCAAGTTACATTATATACTCAATATAATATTCCTCCATCAAGGCCTAAAACCCCTCTCAATTAACACTACACTCAAAAATAGGTGTCATTTACCTAACAATAAATTCTTTATCAATAATATAACTCTACACAATGAGTGAATATTCATGGTAGAACTATCTATATTCAAATTCCTCAATATTTTATACCACCTCTCTATTCAGGTCAAGGTACTATACCTTTGACTACCTAAAAAAATCTACCCACTTCTTATTATATCCCTACCTTGCAATATTTATAAGAGGTCAAATATGTAGTTTCTACCATTCAAGCATGAATCAAAGCAACAAGTTAAAATTAGATTCCATATACAACTATCCTTTTGACATGAGCTATCTTCAAATACATTTTCTACATCACTTTGAGATGCATATATTTGAATATTAAAAAATAAAAGGTAGTCCTAAGGAACATTTGAAATAATTTTTTGTTGCTTTTTATGAAGTGGCGTATAGCCCAATATACCTACTTTATTTGATCCCCCACAATTTGATGGGACATTCTTTAAAATAATTTTTTAGTCTACCCAATAATTTTATCAATAAATTTGATGATTTGTCAGAATTTGTTTACATTAATTCTCCTTTAATATAGAGTATGAGATGACCTTGGTAGGCTTATGTCAAACTAAACAAAAAGGAGGAGAAGGCTTTGTAATTACTTGTAATGGTGACATTCTTAACCTAGTTAAATTCCACACAATATCCTTGACAAGTAATTGACTAATATGTTATTACAAATCTTCAATTTGACATTGATCATGACCTCAAACTTATTTGTGTCAATATATTTGAATAATTTATCACCAAGGGGATACTAATTTAACAATTTCTTATTGACAAAGGTATAATTAAGCTTTATTCTCATAATTAAAATTAGAGTAAGGCTCAAGTGCCAATTTTTGTGTCGACACTAACTAATAAATCAAAAAAATTGAAGAAATTTAATAGAAATAGGAATGTTGTAGGAGATGGGATGACTGAATCACATCATGTAAAAATGGTGAAATCATTACCTATTTAACCAAACCCACCTAATCAACCTATTATTTTAAAAATTCCACCTCTACGAAGAAGCCATTATAGTGAAATATTTTTTAGTAATCTCTATGAGCCCATTGAAATTGTCATACAAAATCTAGTTTCTACCAACATAATAGTTTGTCTAGTACCAAGACCATTTATTGAAAACCAACCTAAGATAAATTGGTACAACGATAATGACTTTTATGACTATCATTAGTTAAAAGGCCATCCTATTCATAAATGTGTTAATATATGCCATATTATTCAATATTTACTTGAAAGTGGAGAGATAACATTGGATAATGTTTCCATAATACCTAATAAATAATTGGGCATCTATCAAAACCCTTTTCCACAACACAATGCTAAGAATTAGAAATAACCTCCTCTAAATCAACATTAGAGACAAAAATAAAAATAAAAAATTTAGAATCAAGGTCAAGATTCCCATTCTAACCAAGTTAATTAAAATAATGTCCATTATAACTACAATGTTGTAGGTTGCATCATGAGCAAAAACATTTACAAAATTAAGAAAAATCTTTAGCTGAATCCTACAAATAATTGAAGAACTTCATCATCCATTATAGGACCTCCACCTCTATATGTTGATAATCTTCCTTTGGTTCATAATGGCGTAAAACTAAATCAATAACCAAGAGTTACCATTTCAATCCATTATTCCCTTTATCCTAACTACAATAACCCATAGCTAACTCAAAATTGCACAATTGTGACTTAATGCTCAAAGGTTAATATTTAAGGACATCCATCTCCTTCCAAAAATACCATTCAAGGTCCTCCACCTAAAAATACCAAGCCAATTGTTCCTATGCATGATAAACCTTATTATATTATGGAAAAATTGCAAAAAATATTGGTACAAATTTCTATCTTAGATATTTTGCATACATCAATATCCACAAAAACATATTGAGTGAGCTTTTAATCGAATCAAAAGTTCCAAGTGACATTGCACTTAAAAAGTTTCAAACACTTGTGAGTCATCTAACTCCATTGCAATAACTCACTTTTGATCAAATAAACATGTAATCCCTTGAAACTTTGTTAAAAAATCCTCTCTACATATAATCATTCATTTTCAAGCACAAGGTCAAAAGAGTATTCATAAAAAATGGGTTAGGGCTCAATATTCTAACATTGAAGCTAGTCAAGCATTTGGGTTACACATCAACTGACCTACATCTAGATACTATTACCATTAAATCTTATGATAATGAGGAAAGAGAATCTCAAAGAATAATTTTCTTACCTACCATCATGGGGTCTCTAACCCATGATACTCTATACCACATATTTGATCTATAATTATCATACAATTTTCTCCTTGGGTGGTATGGGATCCATGAAGTTCATGATGTGCCTTCCACTCTTCATTAGTGCATCAAATTTTCTCATTCTAGACTAAAAGTTACCATTCATGATGATTTCCAATCGTATCAATTTTGAAAACATATGGAATTAGAATATGAGAGAGATAATTATCACTTCAACATAAAACCTATTAAAAAATGGGTAAAGAGGTAGTTGATCAACCACTAGAATCGAATTATGTGGATCCAATCACACTAGCTTCCACCTCAGCTACCCCACCTACAAAAATGGCCAATCACTTCACTACTCAAGTCAATGGCCTTAGGGAATATAAAATTAGAAATGCATTTAATATAGAAAATTTTCCTAATATGTGTAGAGTATATAGCATGCCTAAGAATCAAACTCCTAAAATGAAATGGCACAAGAAGAAAAATTCTCTTCAAACATGACCATTGGTTTTTATCAACACTTCTCAAGAGCAAGAAGAAATGACTATTTATGATGACTTGTGTCTATAAAATGATGATTTTGCTACCTGTTACCAAAATATCAAGTATCTTATTCCAAATTAGATAATGGATAATCAATCATGTTGATGTACTTATTGTGCTCATTATGTCACTAGGGAACAAAGGGAAAGTGAGAAACTCAATTTTATGTCATGAAAGACTTGGGTCTTAAGTTTTTTATACAAATATTGTTGGGAATAGTAAAAATAATAGAGATATGGTTACCACTTTAAAAATATTCAAGTAGACCCTACTATAGGGACAATAAATGTTTATGTAGTGACAAAGTTTCTAGCTAATCTTTATGAATTACTTCAATCTTTTCCAATTATTACCCAAAATATAAACAAATAGTGGATATTTACAACATGAAATAAGATAAGGTGATTCATGGGTGGATCAAAGAGTAAGTAAGGTAAGGTAGAAAATATAATGTGATTAAGATGACCAAAGATATCAATTTTGCTAACTTTTAAGTCAAAAACACATGAAAGTAGCACCTACCAACTCTAGAATAATGATCAAAGATAAATAAATGTAGTTGAAGATTTAGAGGAAGGAAAATGAATATTTATAACAACATACTTCGCATAAAATTTCTCACTCATAGTAAATGACATAACACATTCATATGCAAATGAAAAGAAACAAAGTAAGTATACTATAGATTTGTCAGCCTGGCATCAAGATCAAACTAATAGATGTATATATAAAATATAAAAATTAGCTAGAATAAAATAAAATATTATTCATCTATAAGCATGAAAATATAGAAATCATAGAACACACACAAAAGATTACTAGAAACAAACTCTCAAATTCTTTGGCTCTTTGTATTAATTCTAATAATAATTATTTTTTGATTATAAATAAGGGGAAGACCCCTATTTATAGGATTTAAAATTACTAAGACAAGTTAAAGTGGGCCCACAAAAGGCACCCATCTATAAATAAGTGGATTAAAATGTTACATATATAGGAATATTCTACAATTGAACGTATAAAATTAAACTAAATATTATCTAGGGCCCTAGAAGTGCTTATTGGCTGGCTTGCTACTGCTATTGTTCTCTCTGATTCTTCTCAACTTCCTCCTTGGTCCATACCTCAACACATGCCTGGTATTCTTAGTCAATCTAGGCAAAGTCTAAGATTATGGACCTAAACAAGTCAGGTATATCCTGGATGACCCTATCATGCTCTGCTAGTATTAGCCTTAGTGCCTCCTCAATTGCCTTTGCTTTCTCTAGTATTGATTGGCACATGCCATAATATTTATTAACTCTATAGTAGTATTTGCAATAATTACATCTTGATGGAATTGAGAAATAAAAACCTTAATTTTTGCTCTAAATTCTTGATCATCCATGAAGGAACCATCAAGCTTGGTCACTCTAGTGATCATGGCATTCTTTAATAGCAAGGAAATCTTGAATTTAATTTTCTCAAAGGATGTATTTGCATCCTTGAGATAATCAATCCATCCACTAAAAATCCCCCTCCTATTCATGAGGATGGTCTATATAGTAATAATGTATTCAAGAGTAGAACCTTGAGGTCATGAAATTTATTGCTTCTTACAACTCTAGCCAAGTTTGTCAACTTGGCATCATAAAGTGAAAGTTTCTAGTCAGGCTTCATGACCACTCTAGATTGCTTGATCCCATATTATTGTATTTTATTCATTACCTTATATAGGTTTAATATATTGATAACTAAATTTATTACTAAAATTATAGTGTTGTCTAGTAATATTGGTAGTGTTTACTCTTTCAACCTCTTTAATTTGTATTGTATCCCCTTCATTAAGGCAATAGTAGATTTTAATTATGATTTTACTATAGACATAGGGTCCTCGACATAATATTGAACTGATATAGAGATAGTCTTCTTATTTATAGTTAAGGTGAAGAGGGAATCCTAACTCTCATGAATCATAGTTGAGCTTGACTGACTGCTCCACTTGTCTTTGCATTATCCTCTTTATAGTGCCTATGGTAGGGTCAAACCTCATCTTAGTTCTAGGTGAAAAAAATACCATATAAGGTCTCTCTTTCCTTGCTATCTGTATGATTTTATTCACCCAATTTTGGGAATCTATAGATGGTGTCTATGTGAGAGGTGGTTGAAATGGGAGTACATAGGTAGATGATGAAGAAGCCAAGGTTATGGCCAGGATGAATAAATTGGTTTGGTCTAACTGGACAAGTGGATCAAATAAGGATTTGGTAGGGCCCATGTTAAGAATGAATGAATGTGTCTTTGATGTCACACTCATCTTAGTGGTTGTGGTGAGGTTAAGTGGCCTTTGCCAAGTGAATGGATTTTGAATGGGTCTCAGTGGTTTAGTGGATGCAAGGGAGCCAAGGGCTAGTGATGTACTAGTAGTAGTTGCCTAGGAAGGAGTAAAACCCATAGCCTAGCTAACACTAATGATTTAGGGAATTGATGGAGGTAGAATGTTGGTATTGTCATGGGAGATGAAGTGGGGAATTGTTCCTCCAAAATAATTAATGGTAGGGGATGCAAACATGGGAGTGGGAACAATAGTAGAAACAGGGGTAGTTATAAATATACTAACAACTAGGAAAGAAGGAAATGGTGTAGTATTTATAGAAGGAGTTTAGGAATTTGATGAAGGAGACACTACTCCTCTCATTTTAGTGTTTGGTTCCTTCTTCATTTTATATACTTTTTCAACACTTCTCTCAGCTAGTGCTTGTAAATATTCCATTGAAAACTCCATGCCTTGTGGGGATCCTTCTAGTTTAATGACCTCAAGTTTAGATTGGATTATGTTTTCTATGATATATTCCTTTGTAGATACATAGATAAGTGTAGGACCTTTATAGGGGCCAAGTTGGCTCTTCGACTCCCCTAGATCAGAGTTTGGAGGCATGTCCTGTCTACTTGGAATGGCTTGTAGTGGGGGTTTATAGGGTATATTCCTAATAATAAGAATGTTATCCTATTATTACTCTTCTTATTTATCCTCATATTTTGCATTAAACATGTTCCCATGATTTGGTGGGAGCTAAGGCTTTACTATGTCCTCCTTCTTCTCCTTATCAATCCTCATTTATAGCTTGATATTCTTCTTTGTGGTATTCCTTAGGACCACTTCATCATTCATTATGTCCTTATAAATCCATTCATGTACCTCTTCTTAGTGTTTGTATCCTATAGCCACATCCTTTTTGAAATTGAAGAGGTGATTGGAAATAAATTGGTTTGAATCCCACATTCTAAAGTCATCCTTGGGCAATAGGTAAGAGTCCCTATGCCTTATAGCCACTATAACATACTACCATTTCATTATCTTAGTTCTCCCCAACTTATAAGGATCCTTACGTGGGGCTCTATTTTTATTCCTCATGAAGATGTTATCAAATACATGTAAGAGTTGATAATCCATAGCCTCCTCACCTAACTTCATAGGCACATACCTAAGAAACCTAAGGGGAGATACCATCACCCATATGACTGTGTAGTTAGGGTAGAGCTAGAAGCTACCCATTTCTCTCAATGTCTATTTTACTTCCAATAGAACTCTTAGAATTTCACATTTTGTGATTGACTTGTAAACAAAAGGGTATAAATATTAGATGATATCTTGATGTGGTGCTTAAAATAGTGAGTGTACATTTCAAAATATGTCTAAGGCACAACTACATCTTGCATAAGAGGCCATATGTTTGGTCTTAATTATGTAGTTGCACATATATCATCTAAAAAATAACTCATGTAAAATAGATCCCTATTTTGGTAAGTATCATTCATAGTAGAGACCAAGTTACTTTTAATAATATCCCCAAATAAGGGGATTTGTTGATCCTCTAGAATTATTTACAATAGTGGGATAAATCTTATATCTACATACCTAATGTGTGCATTACCAAATATTCTATTTAGTAGGGTGAGTCCAACCCTAACTCCCATTTTGAATTGATAAATGGGTATGTTCCCTTGGTCATCCATGAATACCACTCTATTTGGGTTTGTTATCCATGAAACTAAGATTATCTCTAATTTGTGTGCCACATAGAAATTATCAATGATACTCTATTTATAGTCCAGCTATGGTAGGGGTGGATCATAATATTTCTCAAAACTTGGCCATACAATCAAGGCAATGGGAATTCCTTGGTTCATTAACTTGAGTAATCAATCTTTGTATATCGACCTCCCAAAGATGTTATAGACTAGGTCAACACATTGTATGACCTCTGGTTTCATTCATCTTTGTGGAGGCTATTAGCTTCAATTGAAAGGATATTTGAAGCTAATTGGATGATATAGGTCATGGTATAAATCTCATCAAGGGACTTATCTCCTTTAAAATTGTAATAGATACTACTGTAATACATGTTCCCTATATTTATGTCCTTGAGGATGAACTTTGTGTATTTGAAAATGACTGAATTACCATACTAAAATAAGAAGTCATCATTTCCAAGTGTAGTACCATTACATTGAGTGAAGTTTCCTACCTATGACATCTTAATAATATCTTGGATATCAACTAACATATTTTTCTACTTCTTTATAACTTTTAACTCTAATAATGATAGTTAGGTGTAATCTATGGAGAGTTTGAGCTTGGATAAATTATAGATGTAGGTAGCAAAGAGAGAAAACACTTAGGGATTAGAATGAAATTGTAGTTAATAATAACCGAGTTGATTAACCCTTTTGAATATTTCTTTTGATGGAAATTTTGGTTCATGTTTCATTAATGACAAGATCATACTTTTGCAAATCTTCAAACTATTACTTTTAACATTCAATTACTTTAGAATTCAAATTATAATTTATTTGCCTTTGATTCACTATAAAATTTGGATTTAATGTTGATTTTTTCCACCTTTTGACACATGGCATGCCACCTTAGATCTATCTAGGAATTTATGGGACTTGAATGTGACTAAACTACTTAATCAGCTCAGATTTTGACATGTGTTACCTTCTGATTACTCTTGGGCTCTAAGGATGCATCCTGGTATGATGAAATATTTGTACTCTACCATGTGGCATATTTCAATTTATGGTGAGATTTTGGGTGGGGTCCTCTAATTTTAGTTGGTTACATGAGTTCCAAGTGTCATTTTCATAGGCAATCATAGTTTCTTCTTCACTAGGTGGCTCTCTCAGAGGTAATCACAACTTTGCTTTGATAGGTGGCTCTTTTAAAGGGTTCTTAGAGCTCCTTTTTGATAGGTTTTTCCTTTGGAAGGATTATAGATAGCTATCATCAACTTTGTGTTAATCATGTGGCTCAAGTGATTCCATGTATCACTCTTGAAGGTGATCTTATAGATCTTAGAATGTACCTCCATGGGAATGCCATGAGACATCATCTTGTGAGTCCAGTAGGGACATACATCACTTTGATTGGCCTTCATAGATGTCCTAATGGATTATTAGATAGAATTAGTATGGGCATGACATATGTCATCATCACATGGGTCCAAAAATGGACATGTATAATTATCATGAGCTTATCTTCATTCTTCTACCATTTATCATTCTTGCAGGGAATTTTGGATAGTTGTACACCATTGAGCCTTGATTAGATGGTTTATGTGATTTTATATGTCTTGTTTGAGATTTCTCATGATATTTAGATGAATGTAACATGGTGTGGACACATGTTGATCTCAAATGGATCCTCAAGGGACATGCATCACTTTGAAAGAGTGCTCAAATTTGGATGGTCATGCTTGGTACATATGGTGGCATCTCATGGGCCTATGGATTATAGTGGATGCATGGCAAAACATATTGAACAAGATTGCTCATGTGGGCTAAGATCTTAACACATAGCCCATGGATTTGAATTCTAATGGATAACTCCCTCATGAGCTCTCAAGATGTTACCACATGGTTTTTAGGATTAGTAGATTTATTCCAAGTGTCCTCTATGAGGTGATATAAGTCTCTAAGGTGTTATGAAGTCTAGAGAGTCAGAAACCTATCCTCCTTGAGTCATAGTCTTTAATTTGACATCTTGTGAGGTGTCAAAAACCACTTCTTTAATTTTGACATCCTACAAGACCAATAAAGAAGTTAAGTTAGAATTTCAAAGATGTCAAATTCCCATCTTAAGAAAATTAAAACAAGCTAATTCAAAAATATTGTAAGTAAATGGTTAAAAAAGGTATAAGGCTAGTTTAATAAGATTTGGTGAAAATTATGGCTTTCATGCCGATTGGACAACCATGTAGAAGATCCTCAGTGAAGGTCACTTTGTAATTTTTTAATTTAATTCATGGTTAATAATAAATCATTAAATGAAACTTTACAAAGACTTGTAATAATTCAAATGTTTCTAAATATCAATTGTTATTACAATACGAATTATTGACTAAGAATCATTTAAAAGTATTAAATAGTTTTTCTATGCAGATAAATGTTTTATCAAGCTTAGCATTTAGGCATTTTGGAAAATTAATAAAGGGGGGTCCACATTCTAAGGATAGGGGTAGTTTAGCAACAACACATGGAGACCTCTACAGGGAAACATTGAAAAATGTTAGAATCTAGATATTTTATTCAAAGATGAATCAAGAATTAGTCATCTTATTAGGACTTTTAGTTAGTATCAAATTTTTCTTAGAACTAATGAAAGCTCACAAGCTAGAAATATAATTTAAATCTTGTAGACAATCATAATGTGGGTGTGTTTTGAATTTAATTAACCATTGTCATTGGGTTCATAAATGATAAATTTAAAGTTTCAAGACATCAAGATATGAAATGACTTAAGTATTATTTGGATTTTATAAAATTATGATTTTCTAAGTTAAGGATGGCTTAGTCATTGCTCTACTACCATCTAGTCATCCATATCCCTAATAGATATACCTTTGGATCCACTCTAGGCCTTGATTCACTACCAACTATGCATCCATAGCCCTGATAAAGATTGAATAATTCACCATTCATGGAATATGAATTAGTTTATGATTTCACTTCATTGGTGTATCATATTTTTTCTATTTTTTTTAAATTTTTTTTAATCTACATTCATAAATCAAAATGGTTGGGAACTAGAATTAGCCAGGTGTATGGGTTTTGTCAAGACATAGTTTGAATGCTATTCACTCTCGAATATAAAGTCCTACCTAGGTAATTTATTTAGTGGATTTGAGTGATATTATGATGGTCAACATAGATTCAAAATATTGTTCATGAAAATGTTTAGTCATCTAAACTATATTACAACCTTAAAATAAGTTAGGATATTCATGAGAAAGTTAATTCCTAATTAACACCACGCAAATTTTCTAAATTGGAACAACTTTGGAATACCAATGATTAAGGCCAACAATTCCTTTCTTCCCTTCTCAGGACCAGGTTAAAACAAGCATGAGCCAAATAATTTCTTATCTATAGGATTTATTATTAAGCTACGACATACAACAAAAATAAACACATAATAGGAAATCAAAGCAAGAAAGGAAATAATGGGAAAGCAAAGTGAAAATAAAGAAAGGATAGAATAGGAAAGCAAAGCAGAAAGGAAACTATATTACTACCTACTCTAATTATAAACAAGATTACATCCTTTTATAATTTGAGATAAAGTAGCAGAGAAGTAATGCTTCATGTATTTCCCATTGACTAGTAAGGATAATTCATTCACTTGTAGGTCTTTGAGTCTAAATCTATTTTCACCTAGTATCTCTATTACTTGATAGGGTCCAATCAAGAGGGAGTGAACTTGTCATGTTGTCCTTTCTTTTCATGGGCCTTGTCCCATAGTAGGACTAATTTTAAGGTTCAGAATGATTTAACTTTGGCTTGCTTTCCAAACCATTTTTTACAAAATATTGGTGCTTATTGAAGTTATACAATGATTCATCCCTAGCATCCTCCATTTGGATGATGTTTAGTATCCTAGATTTCACTCTTTCTTCATGTTTCATGTACTCATCCATGAACTCATAAGTGGGCAGTTTTAGTGTGATGGGAAATATATATTACATCCCATAAACTAGAATGATAGGGGATACCTTGAGCATCTAATTATATTTGTTTCTATCTACCCAAAATTCATATTTTATCAAGGACTACCACTCTCTTGGTTTCTTTTCTATAGAATTTTTGATGGAATTCATCATTTTTTTATTAGTTTATTCTACAACTCCATTAACCTAAAGGTAGTAGTTTGATGTAAACTTAATGAATATTTAGTTGTCATAGGCCCATTCATTGAATTATATTAATGCAAATTCTAGGCCATTATCACATACCAAAGCTAGGGGCATCCCAAATTGAGTGATGATGTTCTCTTCCAAAAACTTGATGACATCAATTGTTCAACTATTCTTGGTGGCCACTACTTCAGTCCACATAGTGCAATAATACATAGTGGTAAGTAAAAATTAATGTCATACCAAGGAATTTGGATTGATAACTCATATGAATTTGAGGGCCCCTTATGCAAATGGATTTTACTCGATTACTAATTTCAAAGTCATGTATGCTTTTACCTCTCTTTGATCAAATACATAAAATTGGTTGCATGTTCACACATGGGCATGTGCATCCTTGAATATTATTTAGTTATCCCTTAATATATTATGTGATATGGTATGCCCTAAATGGTGACCACTTATTAATTTATCATGGAAACTATCCATGATCTCTATGGCTTTGACTTTGGAAACACACCTTAGGTAAATCCATTCATAGTTATTTTTTGTAAAGGATTCCTCTTTTGATCATAAAATTAGATGATCTCAGCCTAAGGGCCCTTTTTTCTCTCTTTTTAGGTGTGGGGAACATGTTTAATGTAATATATAATGAAAAACATCCTTGTACCAATCTCCACTAGGTACTTGACCTGATTCAATCTGTAAAATGTCAATTCAAGGATTAGTGTTTGTAATGAGTTATTTTATACCTTGACCTCTCACCAACTTAGAAGATTTTATCTCTAATTCATACTCTTGAATTTTGGTCATACACTTCCCCCTTCTTTCCCCAAGTTCATTCTCTCCTAACATTAACTTGATAGCTAGATCAAACACTTTGGCATATTTTTTTGTTCCTCAGGATGTAGTGTCTAAATCTCTTGATAGTATCTACTAGTGCATAAGCTTTATTATCAATAATAGGATAATTTAGCTTGGAATTATTTAGGTTAGTGATAATAAAGGATATGGGATGTTTGTTTTCTTCTTCTTTTTGTGTTAAAATGGAAACAATAGTATGATAAAAAAACAAAAGAGTATAAATAGAAATCTTTACTAAAATTAGGACTTATAAGGATAGGGGCTTGAATAATAACATCCTTAATATCTTGAAAAGCCTTCTTCACTTTAGGGGTCCATTCTATCTTTGCATCTTTATTTAACATGGCATTGATCAATCTCACAAAATTTACAAAATTAGAGATACATTTTCTTACAAAGTTAATTTTGCAAAGAAAGATTTTAACTCTTTTTTGTTGTTAGTAACTTCTAGTTTTGAAATTGCATTGATCCTATTAGAGTCAATATTCATACCTTCTTGAGTTATTACATGTCCTAAAATCTTACCTTCAATTACATAGAAGATTCTCTTCTTGGGGTTTAAGTAAATGCCATACCTTATACACTTTTATAGCACTTGTTCCAATTGCATCATGTAATCTCCCCTAGTTTTAGAGAAAGCTATTAGATCATCCATGTAAATAATATTTAAATACCTATTAATCCATGGAATGCATGCTCCATCTCTCACTAAAAATTTATTCCTACATTGATAAATCTAAGTGGCATCCATTTGTAGGGAAATGTTCCCCATTTATTGGTGAAGGTAGTCTTCATTCTATCACTCTTGTTCACTAGAACTTGGTTGTAGCCTAAAAATCCATCTAGAAATTACATCATTCTAGAGCCACTCACTAGTTTAATTACTTAATTTAAGGATGACAAGGGATAATTATCTTTCTATGAGGATCTATTTAAATTTCATAAATCAACACAAATTCTAATTTCTCCATTCTTCTTTTAGATAGGCACAAGGTTGGTGACCCATGCCAAGTTACTTATGGGGAATATTATCCTTACATAAAGAAATTTATTTAATTATTTGTAAATCAATAGTTCTAATATCATATTTACTAGCATTTGTCTCTTCCTAAAAGGTTTATAGGATTCCTTTAATGGGATAGTGTGAGTGATCACACTAGTGTCAAATATGAGGTTATCATATGACTAGGTTATAAAATCTTTTAACTTGGTTAGGAGGGTAGATTATTTCTTCAACTCTTCATCAGTGAAAACTAGACCAATGTTGACATTTTGCTCATTCATGGGATCTTCCAATTTCACTTGATTTTAATCCTTCCCACTTACTTTGGGTTACTTTCCTTTGGTCCTTTATTTATCTGGGTCAAACATCCTTTCCAAGGATATCATGATTTTGGGGATTCTATTCTCTTTAAGCTAGATTACCCCATCTTCCTTGTCCTTTAAAATTTCTATAAATTTTTTATCATGTTCATCAATGATATGAGATTTGAATATGCTAGCATTTCATAATAATTCAATTATTTCTTGATCATCATCAAAAAAAAAAGGAAGTGATTGATGTTATTTGGTACAAAGGGGCATGAAATTATTTTCATAATTAATTCCTATAAGTTAAAAGCTTCCAAAGGCACCAAGTTTGTTGTTTTTGAAGTTAGAGTATTCGTCAACTGGTTCTATTCCTTGGGTAAGGAAACAATATTGAATGACTCAAAATAATAAATTAAATCCCAAGATCTAAATTTATACTTTCTTAAATAATGAAGATTACATTGATACCTTCTTTTAACCTGATTAACAACTAACTCTGAATCACCATAGACTAAAAGTTCTTTAACCTTATTTTTAATTACAAATTGAAGTCCTAAAATAAGAGCTTCATAGTCTATTAAATTATTAGTGCAAGAGAACTATAATTTATAAGCTAGATACACTTTGCCTTTGATAATTTTAAAGATAATTCCCATTCCTAAGCCTTGTTTATCTCATGCACCATCAAAGTGCAATGTCTAAGGACTTTTTATTTATTTTTCTTCTATCTTATCACTTACAACAATGTTAGTGGTTTCTAAAGTATAAACACCTAGGTCAAAGGATTGGTAGTTTACATTCTCATTATTGGCATTGTACTCAGTGATCATATATTTCATCTTGAGTTCCTGATCAATCCTGATCTAATTAGGAATCCCATGCCTAGGTAGCCACATGTGATAACAATCTATAGACATGTATCCATTCAAAGATTTAGTCTAGTCATAGCTTAGTAAAAATCCATAATAGTTAGGTATGTAGATTAATTGAATGTTGATGAATTATTGGATTTAGGGTTCATGAGTGAGCTGCATATGGATATTCAAAAACTCTCCTATAACCTTCACTCTTGACTTGTCCAACTACACCACCACCTTATCTAATTTAACTAGATTTAACCATAATTTCTTGTAAATTCCTTGAGTTATATCTCCAAAGAAAGTATAGAACCCTAAGCTTTAATACTCAACTAGAATGGTCAATAATAATATGTTAATTCACACTTATTATTCTTTGCTTCTCTATATTCAAATGGTTATAAATGAACTTATATATATAGGAAGATCTTTCCCTAAATCATTTTGAATATGTCAGTTATACGAGGTTGAACCAATCGACCCTATATGTTTTCATGAGATAAATCACTAGGTATAGAGCTATGTCAACCAAAGGGATAACAAAAATATCAAGTTAAAATATCCAAAAATAGTATAGGGTTGACCCAGTCAACCCTATATAGTAATCAGAGGTGAAAAACTATATAGGGTCAACCTAGTTGACCTAGTACAATCAATTGTCGAAAGGGGGTCAAGGCAAGAAAAATGAGCATAATGATATGATAAATGTTTGGAATGGGTACAATAAAGAAGAATAATCTTAGGTTAAATGGTTTTAGGAGACAAGTGTGTAGATGGAAAGTGGAAAAAGGGACAACAGTCTTACAAAGCACTAATGGTCTACCCACCCCTTTCTTGGTGCACCTCTTAAGGCATGCACTTAGAGAGATTGAGACTCAACACATTATTAAAAGACACAAAGTTTCAATAAATGATAAAAGTTTGAAAATATTATGTGTATACATATGCCCCACTCGAAGCTTAGCACGTGTCACTAAGGTGCAATAAGGGATGGTGCTTTCAAAAGAACATGATAACACATAATGTTGATGCTAAGTAAAGTATAGTAAGAAAAAAATAAGATAAATGAAAGGACATAATTTTAAAAACACATAAATTTACTTACCTTAGTGTTTTAAATAAAGAATTAGGTTGTAAGATAAAGTGAAGGCATCCCATGTGAAGAACACTAGGTAAACCTAAAGAAGTTAGTGCAAAAAATAACCAAAAATCAAAATTTTGGAAAGATAGGCATATAGGTAGTAAAAAACTAAGTTTAAGGCAAAAATATGAGGGTATTATAAAAAATTGGAAAATTGGAATTATTAAGATAAGGATAGAATATTAAAGGAAAATGAATGACAAATTTATGGCAAAAAAATGATAAATGATGGCAAATAAATGACAAATGAGTGTAAATGAATGGCAAATGATTTTAAAACACATTAAATCATATTAGAAATCATGGAAAACATAAATGGAAAAAATAATGTAGAATATACTAAATCACATTGGGAAGCATGTAAAACATGAATGGAAAAAAGGAATGTAGAACATATCAAATCACATTGGGAAGCATGTAAAACCTGAATGGAAAAAAGGAATGTAGAACATACTAAATCACATTGGAAAGCATGTAAAACATAAATGGAAAAAGGGAATGTAGAACATACTAAATCATGTTGGGAAGGATGTAAAACATGAATGACAAAATGAAATATCAATGCAAGACAACTTAAACAAAGGTATGTATGAAAGTAAAAAGTAAGATCATGTAAGATAGGTAAAAATAAAGAAATGAAAGATGGAAAAATGAAATGTAATTAAAGATGTGAGACAAACATGAAGAAGGAATACATAAATAGAAACATATAATAATGGAAAATGTCATATGTAAGATAAGTGAAGTACACAAAAATCAAATAAGAACATGATGGAGAAATGAAAATTAAAAATATCTAAAGGATGAAAATTCAAACTTAGTGTTTGTTCTAAGATGAAATATAAGAAAACACAACCGCATAATGTCATGACTAGGATGATAATGATATGGTGTGGTAAATAAATGGTGTAAGGGTGTAATACATAGTTTTTCAAACATGTTTTTCTCTAAAGATAGATAAAAATAAAAAAAAGTAATGCTAGCATGTTTTTAAGAGGTGAAGAAGAAGGAATAATAGAAGTGGGAAAATAGATTTAGAATCACAATTTTATATCAAAGGGGGAAATAAAATGGGTGGAGGGAAAAAATGAAGTAAAAACTAAGGTATAGGAATTATTTATTAAAGTCAAGACACTCAAATTAGGTTTATCAAAACAAGAGGAATTTTAACCTTAAGGAATTTGAAGAACTTCTCTTAGCCACACAAGTCTTAGGTCAATAAATGGATTAGATAGATCATCCCATGAAGGCTATATGCATAAAAATTAAAATGGACTTACATCCCCATAATGTATTCCCCATTCTTTAGGACCCCTTAAAGAGTTGTTGATATACTATGAATATTGGTTAACATGAAAAATTAGGTAGAATCATAGAGTTTTTTGAATTATCCTATTCCAATCTACTGGCCTACCACACCCTAATGGACCTCAGCTATATGTGAGGCCAACTATGGAGTTTGAGATTTTATTAGAGATAGGAGATGTGCTTTTAATCACATATTTTGGTGTGATTTTAATTTTGAGATTTGTATGTTTCCTTTTGAACATCATTACCTTTTGTTTCAAATGATTTTTCTTTTAACTTTTTTGATGGATTTTTCTATTCCTTCTCTATATATATTTGGAAAACAACACATAGGTGGTAAAGATGACTTTCATTTGAATATAAGGGACAAGGTCATTATGAGAGAAATTCAAAGAGCATGGGGTTTAAGAGTCTCATAAATCTAGGTGAAATAAAAGTGTTATCTTGACTTTGACCTTATTTTATCTAATATGGAGTGAAAAAATGGAAATTTAAGAGGAATGACACATGGAACAATTTTAATTACTTCAAATTGAAAAAAATGTGAGAAAGGGAAAAAGGGTTACAATGATAGTAAAAATTTATTCCTTATCATAAAAATGAGGGAAATGGAGGAAAACATGATAATATATATTGTTGTGAAACTTCTATCTACCAAAAGAAGCAAAAGCTAAAGTTGAGAACAAGAATCAGTGATATTTTTCTTATAAAAGGAATTAAAAAATGGTAATTTTATGAGGAGGGTTAGGTCCTATCCATAGTCTTATACTGCAACTCATAAAAGAGAAAACCCATGAGGGTGCCAAAAATAAAAAGGTGAAACAATAAAATGAGAAAAGAGGTAAAGGTGGTATTTTCTAAGGAGGGCTAGGTCCTATCCATGGTCTTATACTTCAAACTCATAAAAGAGAAACCCACGAGGGTGCCAAAAAGAAACATGTGAAAAAAAGTCGAGAAAAGAAGCAAAAGTGGTATATTGTGAGGAGGGCCAGGTCCTATCCAAGGCATTATACTGAAAACTCAAAAAAGAGAAACCGAGAGGGGTGAATCCTAAATAAGGTAAAAAATAATCATAAAGCTATGAAGGCAACAAATAACATAAAAAGATAAAATAATTATATGAGGATCAAAATGAAAGCAAATGCCAAATGTAATATGAAATAAAACCAAAGAATTTAAAAGAAGATAATGGTGCTTAAAAATCAAAAGTAAAAGAAATAAAGTACATAAAAACAAATAAACATGAGACAAAAATAACAAGTAATATCTATGCTAATGTCTATATCAAATATGAGTATGTGAAATACAAGTCTATAAGTCTCAAAAGGTTTCTTGAAGTTGAATTTGGTTTTTATTATGAATTTTAGAATAAGAGTGGGTATCATATGATGCCCCAATAGGTAAATGGATGTAGGTATGACATCACAAGACACCCCAAAGTCTGAAGAGACATGTGGATGGGAATCACTAGATGCCCTAACATGTGAGTTGGAGTGAGGTAACATTGAAATATTAAAATGGTTTGCATTGGGTTGGTAGGTGCATGTGGAGATAGGTAAATGTGTTGGTTTATTAGATTTTAAGGAGATTTAATGTGACATATGATGAGTAGAAGAGGTATGAGCAGGTAAAGGATAATAATGCATGACATGCATTAGAGTAGGAATTTAAACTAGGTACTCTTTTGGTTCATGTGACCTAAGAGGCTAACATTCAATGGATGCAATGATATGTTTAAAATTTTTCATGTTAGTTATCCTTTCCTTATTAGTATAGGAAGAATGAGCAACTATGGTTTGAAAAAAACTAGTGGATGAGGTATAGGTATGGGATGATTATTTTTTATAATTAGGGATTTGATTTTGATGTGATTGTGATTCTTGAGATTGAATTTGAGAAGCTTGAAGATAGTCTTGATAACATTGTTTTATTAGAGTATCAAGATTGAAATGTGGACCAAGGAAAGGAAAAAGAAGAAATCGATGAAGATCAAGACAAGAATCATGAGAATGACCTATAGTATCATGCCACCAACAAAATTTATTAGGATTGTACCATTTTGGAGGAGTTTTGGAAGGATCAAAGATCATAGGTTTAGAGGATGGTATTTTCTTATTAAGTTGTTCTAGACTCAAGGGAAAGTGGGTTGGGTTAAAATTGGTTGAATTGGATGCTCTAATTTAAGGTTTGGGAGGATTAGATGAATAAATTTTATAAGAAAATTATTGGAAAAGTTATTTAATAGCTGTTTGAGGTGTTTTAAATTGAGTCATAATAAATTCCTACCTTTTTTCTTGGTCTAAGGCTTCTTCTAAAGTTTTAGGAGAAAAGATTTGAACTTTGTGTTAAAGGGGAGGTTCAAGAGCAGTGATAAAAAATTTTAAAAGGGTGTTATCATTCATGTTATGGTCCAATTTATGAACAAGAGACTTCCCATTTGATGAAAGTATGAGCATATTCATTAAGAAGTTTCTTGGCATTGATGAAATGGCTAAGGTAAATTTTAAGAAAGTCATCATGTTAGAATTCCTTCACTAGAGCATTGTCTAAATCCTCAAGTTGTGAGATAGAATGTTTAGGAAGTTGGTTGCACCAATCAAGTGCATCATCAATAAAGGTTTTGGATAAGCGCTTGGTGATAGAAAAGGTGTTAGTTTGGACCCATTACTTATAGAGATTACCAAAATATTTAAGAAATTTAGTAGGGTATTTAGTCCCATTATATGTGATAGTTGGAGAAATGTTTCCAATATCTATGGCTATAATTAATGGATCTAAAGGTTCATTTTGAATATGTTGAAGCATTTTTTTATTCATTAGAGGTTGAAGGATGATATTAACATTGGCATATCTAAGAAGAGGAGGGACATAACTTTTATTTGGTTGAGACATGATGACTTGAGGTGGTTAATTATCCATGTTTAATAAATGTTGTTGCATGTTCATCAATTGAGATTGATTATTTGTTTGCATGATGTTCATTTATTTAACTACATGTGCAAGAAGTTGAGTATTTATAGGTGGAAGATTTCCAAAATTAGTATTAGTTGTCTTAAGTGTGGTAAAATAAGAAGGAATCTTGATAAATCCACCATTCTTGGTAAGAGTGTAAATAGTATTATCATCAGGGTTTTTGAATAATTGGGAACCATATAGATTATCAATTTGAGTGGTTTTAACCATGTTACTTTGGGAAGTGATAATACTAGGTGATCTTATTATGGGTGTAACAAGAGGATTATGAATATTATTTGTAAGAGGTAGAACATAATGTGAGGCTCCAACATTTGATGTAGATGGGTTGATGAGTTTATGAATTCTAATTTTAGAAGGTGTAAAAGAGGTATAAGCTATATGATTGTCATGGTTTAGGATTTGTCTAATAGTATTCTCTAGATATACTATACAATATGGGGTAGATTAAGTTTAAGAATATTTTGATGAAGAGCTACACCATAAATATTTATCTTCTATGGTGGACAGGTGGGGTAGGAGAGAAAAACCCATGTACATTTGGGATGGGTTGAGACTATCAAGAAATAATTTTATAAGAGGTTTCATGATACCAAGAAGGAGTGGATATCAAAAAGATAAAAGTAAAAAAAGGACACAATTGGCAAATAAGGAAGGCAAAAAATAGTATAGGGTCAACTGGGTCAACCCAACATAGAAAATAAGACCTATAAATAGTACAAAGTCAACTAGGTCAACCTAGTACATCAAATAAGAAAATTAGAAAGTCTAAAATAGATTATAAACTGAAAGAAGATAATTTTTGCAAGTAATTTTGAGAATTAAGAATAGAAGGGAAAAAAAATCAATTAGATTAATGCTAGCCAGCCCAATTGAATCACATAGCACAAAACCTTGCACCAATGCTGGCTAATGCAAAAATTTTCTATATAAAATACAATTGAGCAAAAAAAAAAGAAACCAACTTGGAAAGTAAATACCTAACTAATTGGTCAACCTAAATGTTTATTAGATTAATAAAATATAATTTTAGATGTGATGAGAATTTGGCTATAAGCAAGGAACTAGAAGGAAATCTAAGGATGGTTTCAAGAAGTTTGGACTAAATGGGATCTATAGTGGTAATGATATAGGCTTGGTATTATGGCCTACCCTCTCACTTCACATGTTATAATGATAAGGGTGTTAGGTACTTATCAAGAATATACCATTAACTGCACTTTATACTTGACCATAACATCAAGTCAGCTTCCCCTTTGGTGATGAAATCCAAGTAGATTGGCCTTGGGTAGACAAATGTTAAAATATTTTTTTAGATTTTGTGATTTGGTCATGTGTGCATAAAATAGAAATAGTGAAACTAAATAGTTAATTTAAAAACCACCTAATTAAACTATTGATATGTTTTAAGCATGTAAGCAACAAGAAAAGAAATAAAGGTTAATTTTACTAGCATATAAAGGTTAATTCCAACTTTAAAACAAGGTACAATGTTGATATATTCAATAGTGTATGCACAAAATAAAAAATAGGGTTGATAGGGTCGATCCTATACTACAAAATCAAGGTTTGAAAATGAACAGGGTTTGTAGAGTTGACCTAGTTATCTAGATAGCACATAAAAAACAGAACTGGGTCGACATTGTTGATCCAGTTGACTATGTAGGGGCAATTTTAAAGACTAAAATTTATAAATAAAAATATAGAGAGATATAAAGTAACCTTGGTGGATTAGAGATGAAGAGAATGAATATTTTTATTCAAACACCTTGATATATGCTTGCAATTTTTGCTAATTAGGTCAATCAAGCTTTGCAAAAATATGTTGTTGAGTGCCTAAAAATGTACAAGGTCAACTGGGTCAACCTAGTATGTTGAACCTAATGTATGAAAAAGTATATGCTCAATTGGGTTGACCTAATAGTCTGGGTTAGATGTTTTAAAAACCTATACTAGGTCATCTAAGTTAATCTGATAGCATGTACCTAAAAACTTGCACATAAAAGTCATATTTGGGTCGATGCAGTTGACCTAGTATGGAAAATATATGATAAAAATAATGATGATAGAATGAAATAAGGTGAAAAAATGCTGCAAGGGTTATTTCACATCGAGTTCATCAAAATGTTGTAATCAAAAGTACATCATGTCTATATATCAATCCTAATTTAGAGAAGATGCATACCTACACTTTCAATTAGGAATACATTTTTTAAGTAGGATCATGACCAAGATGGGATCTGGTAGACCCAATTAGGGGATCACTTTTCACAAAATACCATGCTATGAAGGGTTTTAAAGCCTAAAATTTAACATAATCATGCAATAACCCTAAAAGAGTCATAGGTTTAATGTTCACTCTATTCCAATAATCAAGAAAGTGAATCTAATCTAGTGCACACCAAATTTTGTGGCACAAAGAGGTTAGAAACAAAAAAAAAAAAAATTAAACATGCATAGAAGACATATACTTACATCAATGTATACAAAATCTTAATGCATGGGAGAGAATCAAAACTACATTATATATCTACTCTTACAAAGGAGAAATAAAGTTAGGAATACTTACCTTGAAGATGAACTTATCAAGCCTCAATATCTCCCTTGGCGAAGATGATTTGTAAGAGATTGTTGTGGTATGTAAGGATAATAAAGATAAATTAGATCTATGTTACACAACATATCTATGCATCCAAAATACTTCTCCAAAAGACAAGATATGTATCTCCAAAGAAACTATGAAACCCTAAGCTTTATTATTTAGGTAGAAAAGAACTAGATTTTTATTCATACTTTTTATTCTTTACTTATCTATATTCTAATTGTTGTAAATGAACTTGTATATATAGGTGGATCTTTCCCTAAATCATTCAAAATATGTTGGTTATACAGGGTCGACCCAATCAAACTTATATGTTTTTAGGAGATAAATCACTAAGTCTAGAGCTAGGTCAACCAAAAGGCTAACAAAACTCTCAAGTAAAAATATCCAAAAATAGTACAGGGTCAACCCAGTCGACCTAGTATAGTCAACTGGCTAAAGGAGATTAAGGAAAGAAAAAGGAGAATAATGATATGAAAAATGTTTAGAATGAATAAAAAAAATAAGAATAAGATTAGGTTAAATGATTTTATGAGATAAGTGTGTATATGTAAAGTGGCAAAAGGGACAATAATCTTATTAAGCACTAATGTTTTTCTCACCCCTTTCTTGATACACCCCTTAAGGCATGCAGTTAGAGAGATTGAGACTTGATAGGTTCCTACAAGATATAAAATGTAAGTAAGTGATAAAAGTTTGAAAATATTATGTGTATACAAGTATTACCCATCTATTTATTGAGATCTAATAAATCATTATCAAGCTTTTAGATAGATCTTTAAATTGAATCTAACTCTCCCTTTGGAGGTTGTAGGTTCTTGTTCCGAGTTGTAGCTTAGACAATGGTGTTGTTCATAGGCACCATTATTTGATTTTCTATGTATGTGCCCCAAATTTTTTTTGGTTAAATAAACCTATCTATTGGTTAGGTGATGCATGGCTCAAAAGAAACTAGTTGATCACTAGTAATTGTTTAAGTGAAGGGTGATTTTGGTTCATATTGGGTATGATATTTAGAGCAGACATGGTAGGATCAAAGTTTAGTATAGAAAAATTAAGGTACCCCTATGGTTGTATTTGCTCATCAATATGAATATTTTCATTATATGTTAAAGGTAATGTATCAACATTCAAAGCTCTTCTCAAGAAGATAATTGTCATTAGATCTAAGTCATTCTTATATATTTACAAGGCTAACTTTTATGTAGGCTTATATAGTGGGGACGTCAGGGTGTACATATTTTGGAACCTAGCATTGAATTGCTTAATTAGTTCCTTTGGGTCATTTTTTAAAGTGGTAGACTATTAGTACATGATTTCTAGGATAACTACCCTACTAAATTGGGCAATGGAGGTGTCATTAAACTGATACCACCTAGGGATGGAATCCTTGGGTAGGTTAAAGAACCAATCATAAGTAACATCTCAAAATGTGAAAGGAAAGAGATGGCATATCATGTCCTCATGGATCACATTAAGGAGTCTCAAAGATTCCTTAAAGGACTTTATGTGTTCCTCAATCATTACTCTACTAGTGGGGCTAAAGAGAGGCAATTAATTCACTAGATTTTTTGGTGAATTATGCACATGTTTGAGGATGTTGATAGATGAGCTAGATAACCATGCCATGATTGGAACAAAGAGTTAAAATTTTTCATTAGATGGAGAATTTGCCTAGGTTCTAGAATTTCTATTTCTATATTTGTCTGCTCTAGCCTTTTTATGTGTTTTTAGAGATGCTAAAGGGGTCTTAGGTTTAGATTAGGATCTAGTCATAATCCTAGGCAGATCCAAGATGTATAATAGGTTCTAAGAGCAAATGAACTTCAAAAATAGCCTCTCCAGTACTAAATATAGAAAATACCCATGAATCTTAACACAATAAAGACTTAAACAAACTATATAAGATGAATTTACCTAGTTTTTTGAAGATCTAAGCTATGAAACCCCAAATTTCTCAAAACCTACATAAATACTTGTTATCTTTGCACGCAAACCTATAAAGATCAATGATAAACCAACAATATAAATAATTTCAATGCCTTATTTAATAGTCTGAAAGTATTTGAACACTTTAAGATAACTTTGGGAATAAGTTTATGTAAAGGTTCACTTAATTCCAAATGAAATAGAGCAATTAATATGTCAAACATCTAGATGCAGCACCAACAATGTCTTAGAGAATTATCTTTGCATAAATAATAAAAAATATCCAAATTAATTACCAAATTTATGCTAAACTTTGCAAATATGATCAAAATAAAATTTAATATGTATAAATAACAAGGCATTTATCCTATATTTTCATGAATATAAATAAATATCTAGACTATATTTCCAAATTTGCACAAATGAACACTAATTTTGATGAAATATTTCAAAGAATGAAAAGATCCCTACATAAGATGCAAAGATTTATGTAAATAATGTAGATCATTAGTGTTATTTAATAATACTTTCATAATCTAAAATAATTAAGAATGTATATAATGAAGTACACTACAATTCTACAAAGATGTATGAAAATAGTTGCATGGCCCTCCTAGTGATAGCTTTTTCTCTTCTTGTTGATGCACTTTTGTGTTCCATGTGTCACTAGGGAACACGATGAAATTAAGAAACTCAATTTTAAGTCCTAAAAGACTTAAATCTTGAGTTGTTTATACAAATATTTCTTGGAATAGTAAAAATAGTAGAGATATGGTCACCATTTTGAAAGTATGCAAGCAGACCCTCCTATAGGGACAACAAATGTTTATGTAATGACACAGTTTCTAGCTAATCTTTGTGAATTTATTCAATATTTTCTAATTATTATCCAAAATATAAACAAATGGTTGATATTTAAAGTATGAACTAAGATAAGGTGATTCATGGGTGGATCCAAAAGTAAGTAGTGTAAGGAAGAAAAGAGAATGTGCTTAAGATGACCAAAGATATCAATTCTACTAAATTCTAAGGTAAAAACACATGAAACTAAAACCTACCAACACTATCATAATTATAAAATATAAATAAATGTATTTGAATCTTTAGAGGAAGGAAGCATCATATATCCCATTTCATACTTCACAAAAAATTTCTCACTCATAGTAAATTGTGTATGCAATCAAAAATGCATCATGTCTATAAGTCAATCCTATCTCATAGAAGATAGATCATACCTACACTTTCAACTAGGAATAAATTTGTTAAGAGGGAGAATAAACAATATGGGGATATCATAAAACCTATTATGGGATCGCTTGTCACAATACACAATGCTAGGAAGGGATCCAAATCCTACAATCTAAGATAATCATGTAACAACCCTAAAAAAGTCATAGGTTTAATGTTTCACTTTATTCTAATAACAAGAAAATAAATCCAATCTAGTGCTCACCAAATTTTATGGCATAACAAGAGGGGTTAGTAAATTAATCAAAAGATGCATAGGAGAATCTCAATTAAGCTAAGTATGAGTACCACCCTAATACATGGAATATGAAGAGTAATATTATTCAAACCAATACTTATGATACTTATATCTACTAAAGAGAGGAGAACAAAGCTAGAATATACTTACCTAAATGTGAACCCATAAATGATCAATCTCTCCCTTGGAAAAAGTGGCTTTTAAATATTTTTTTATGGTTTGTAAGGATAACTAAGAAATGCCAAAGCATCCAAGACTTATCCACAAGACTAGATTCTCCAAGTAGAAACCCTAAGCTAAGACTCCTCAAGTAGAATGGTGGAAGAGAAGATTGTAAATAAGTGTGAGTGAATTATAACTATTTATTTCATATTGAAACAATGATGAAATTATCTTGTATTTATAGGTAGATTTCATCCTAAATCCTTCTGAATATGTTATTTGTATAGGGTTGACCTAGTCAACCCTATACATTTTTAGGAGATAAATCACTAGGTTTGAGCCAGGTTAATCAAAAGGATAACAAAACTCTTAAGTAAAAATACCCAAAAATAGTATAGGGTTGACCCAATTTACCTTATATGGTAATTAGAGGCTAAAACTTGTAAAGGGTCAACCTAGCTAACCTAATATAATTAACTAGTGAAAGGGAATTGAGGTGATGAAAAGAGGGATAAAAAGAGGAAAAATACTAGAGGAGTGTGAAAAGGAGGAGTAATAGCTTAGTGAATGATTTTTATATCTAGTTAGATTGGTAATAATCTATAAATAAGGTATAAAAATCTTTTGAAAAACTGAAGGTCTGCCTACCTCTTTCTCGGTGTACCCCTTAAAGCATGCACTCAGAGAGATTGAGTATCGATGGGTTCCTAAAATATGTAAAGCATTATTATTTGATAAAGGTTGAAAATATTATGTGTATACATATTCCTCACTCAAATTTCATAACATGTCACTAAGGTGAAATAAGGGATGGTGCTTTGATAAAGAACATAAGGACACATAATGCTGAGGCTAAAAAAAATTTTGCAATATTTTAAAGCATAAAATAATTAAAAGTAACTAACTAAAAAGTAAATGTAATGTGTACCTTGACTTACCTTAATCACTGGATGATTTTTTTTGTGTTGTTAGTTTTAATTGTGGAGGGCATAGAGACTGCTTTAAAAAACCCAAGAATACAAAACTAAAGAGCAAAAACAAATGAACATAAGAAAATCCAAGATAACTAGTGCTATGAGGATAATATGTACTTGGGAATTTGGAAAGTTAGAGTGATAGGTGATATGTTAGACCAAATTACCAAGTCAATAAAACAAGAGTAAATTGGGTAACTAAAAAGTCAAGGCTACTAAAGACCAAAAAACTCAAACAAGTAAACCTTAAGTAAGATATGAAAACTCACCAATTCAAACCAAGGATACATGTCAAAAAGGATATGGTAATAAAACATCAAATTTAAAATAAAAAAAATGGTAAAACGACATTGATGAGTGAGTAGTAACAATCCTTATCTCACTCAAAAAAGGAAAAAGGTACATAAAAGGGAAAACAACATTGATGAGTGAGAAGTAACAAGCCAACCTCACTCAATCATGGAAAAAGGGTATTCAATAAAGTGTTAATAATAAAAGGGTAGTACAAATAATGATAAATGGTAAAAATAAAGAAAAAAGTCTAGAAATGTAAATCTATGGTAATAAGAGAGTAATCCATAGTCGTTAAAACATGTTTTACGTTAATGATAGATAAAATTAAAACAAAGTAGTGATAGCATGTTTTTAAGATGTGAATAAGAAGGAAATAGAGAAGAGGGAAAATATATTTTGAATCATAATTTTCTTGTCAAGGGGGGAAATCAAATGGGTGGAGGGGAGAATGAATGAAAAACCAAGGTAGAGGAACTCTTTATCGAAGTCAAGACACTCAAATTAGGTTTGTTAAAACAAGAGGACTTTTGACCTTAAGGAATATAAATAACTTCTCTTAGTTACACAAGTATTAGGTCAAAAATGAAGTATATATATCATCCCATGAAGGCTATATGCATGAAAACTAAAATGGACTTACCTCTCCACAACATGTTCCCCATTCCTTAGGACTCCTAACACAACCATTGGTCTATTGCAAAGATTGGGAACTTACATTAGAAATTAAGTATTACCAATGAGTTTGTTGAATTCCCTTATTCCAATCTACTAGCCTACCACACCCTAAAGGATTTTGACTCTATGTGATTTTAACTATGGAGTTTGAGCTTTGATTGGAGATAGAAGATGTGCTTATAATCACATATTTTGGTGTGATTTTGAATTTTGAGATTTGTATGTTTCCTTTTAGATATCATTTCCTTTTATTTCAAATGATTTATATTTTAACTTTCTTCAAGTATTTTTTTATTCCTCCTCCATATAGATTTGGAAAACCAAACACGGGTGCTAAAGATGAATTTCATTTGAATACTTTGGACATGGTAGCTAAGAGAGAGAACTTCAAAGAGCATGGTGTTTAAGAGTCTCATAAATCTAGGTGAAATAGAAGTTCTATCTTGAATTTGACCTTATTTTATCCAATCTAGAATGAAAGGAAGGGGAAATCAAGAGGAATGACACATGGATCAATTTGAATTACTTCAAATTGAAAAAAATGTGACAAAGGGAAAAAAGGGATACAATGATAGTAAAGTGTGATTCCTTATCATAAGAATGAGGGAAATGGTGGAAAACATGATAACATAGATTATTATGCAACTTCCATCTAATTAAATAAACAAAAGCTAAAGTTTGAGAAAAAGGATGTAAAAAGATGCAAAGATGGTAATTTTATGAGGGTTGGGTCCTATCTATGGTCTTACACTAAAACTTCATTAAAAATAAACCCACGAGGGTGAAAACAAGCAAGTGAATGATAAAGTGAGGTAAGAAAACATATGGTAATTTTGTGAAGAGTGCTAGGTCCTATCTGTGGTCTTACAAAGTAACTCACAAAATAAAAACCCAAGGGGTGTCAAAAAGCAAACTAGAAAACATTAGGGAGAAAAATAAGTAAAATATGGTAATTTTGTAAGGATCATCAGGTCATATCCATGGTCTTACAAAGAAACTCACAAAATAAAAAACCTAAGGGATGTCAAAAAGAGAAAATTCAAGAAGATAAAGAAGACTATGGTACATCAAGAAACCAAAAGACCAAAAGGGAGGACTAAAGGTTTGTGAAGGAAAGTAACTTACTATAGAGGGAAAGACCCATGTAAGTAACCTATACTTTTTTTGTAGATATATGTAGATATAAATAATGAAAATAAGGAAATGTTTAAACAAAGTACTTTTTGAGGAACTATGCATTGGTGGGATATTTGAAAACATGGCCTTCTTTGGTTTCAAGGTGGTAGGTGATTAGACCAAGAATATATTTGACTAATATGGGCCTCACCATTTTTAGGCATATTTACCTTCTTTATCATGGGTGTAGTCTAATCTAAGGATAAGATCACCAACATTAAATATGCAGACTTTAACACATTTGTTATGCTACCTGGTAATGTGAGCCTTATATTGGTAGTTATTTTATAAGGTAGAAAGATGATTTTCATTAAGTATATCAAGGGCATGAATATGAGCTTCACATAATTCTTTTTTTAACACTCTAGAGTGCACCCTACTATAATATGTACAAAACACACCCTCACTCCAGCTGATACAATTAGAACATCTTAGAGTGTGGGTGACTCTATACTAAGAAGAACCTCCAAAGAGGGATGGTTCCATTAATATCTATCAATTATATCTAAACTACTATGATTTTTTGGGTTGAAAATAAGAAGGAAAACTCAAAAGAAATTATAATTAAAAGGGAGTGATACACCTAAATTATTCAAATCCTCTGAATTTACTGAAATCAATGCACACATATAATCAAATGAAATTTATATTTTTATCCTTAAGTAAAAATGTTTTAGATGAAGGGTTGAAAACCTCTTCAAATGACCTAAAAAGGGGTGATTTAGAGAAATATAGGTGAGGAAGGGACCTAAAAAAGGATAAAAATCTCATTTATACGTAGATGCACAATCAAATACACACTTTTCTTCTCTCAAAAGTTAGATTTAGAACATAAACTTCTTTATTGATCACTAGTCTAGATTACAATTTCTTTTCTTCCAATTTTAGGGATCCCTCTAAATGGCTTGATTAAGCCAATAAATAAGCTTTCCAAAAACAAAAATATCCCTAAGTGGAGTTTAAAAAAGGGAAAAGGTTAGTCTTGGTTGATTAACTCAAGACCTAACACTTTCTACAATGTTTAGAATATTTAATAAAAGCTTTTCCCTTTACAAAATTTGCATTCCTCTCCAAAATTTGGTGTCGAAGTATGGAAGTGGGCCCATTTCAAAAGTCATTATCATTAATATAATTCATTAAAATATCCAAAAAACATCAAACATGCATGAACTTCAAGGTTGGCATAGAATGGATGAGGTGGACCCATGTTTGATAAGTCAAAATCTTGCATGGAATGTTACACCAAAAGCCAAAAAAGGAACTCCACTTGAACAGCTTGAAGCATTGAAAATAATTTCCTTTACATGAAATCAATGCCAAAAATGAATTTAGAAATCAAACTTGAATTGACTTAAAGTTGAGTTGGAACATAAAAAAGTCCTTTATTGCATGGAAAACATGAGTGGATGTGGCACTCGATAACTAGTCAAATCAAATTCAAAACCAGTCAAATTCCAATGGTCTCCACTTGTATGAAAATCTATGCCACATCTTGGATGGATAACTCTACTTGAACTACCTAAAATGTTAAAAGCTTTAGATTGCATGAAAACTAAAGAGAAGCATGACTTCAACAAATAGTCAAGTGAAGCTTTGACTAATAAACTATAAATAGCCTTTGCTTGCATGGACAAGGATCTTGATGAGTAAGAGGTGAATTTATATTAAAATCCTTATTATTTCTCAACCTTATACTCTTAAGTGGTTTACTTATATGCACGTATTTCTTCAACATTCATTTTTTTATGGATTTTTTGTCTATATTTGTTCCTTGATCTCTTTAGACAAATTCTCCATGACATTCCTGTGTCTATTTTCCCTTGGCTTGTCTTTCCTTTTAGGAATTATTGCCTCTTAGATTTATTCCCTTTATTTTGGCTTTAGGACTTTTCTCTTCATTCTTGGTCTTGTAGGAATTGTTCATTTTCTTTATACAAAATTTTGAAGTAATTATGTCAGGCCTCTGTCTTGAACTCATTCCTAAATTTCCCTTCAGACTTTTCTTTTGGCTCTTCAGGATTCTTTCCAATTATTTAATTCAAACAAAAGTTTGATGGAAATGTTTCCTTCAATATTTTTTTAAGGATTTTCTTGAAATGAAGAGCCTTTGGGGCCTTCAAAAAGTGACCCTTCAGAAGCATTAACTAACTCTTTAGAAGTATTGCAAAGTGAATTTCCTAAAGGTCACATACCCTTTGAGATTCTTGTAAAAGTCCTTTGATATTCTTGAAGTTAAACTTCCCAAAGGGAAGATACCCTTCAGGATTCTTTCCAAGGGAATTTTTTGAAGGGCACACACCCTTTGGATTTTTTGTGAACTTCCCCTTAGGAAAATGTTATGGACCGTTCCTTTTGAAAAAATACCCCTCAAAATTTTTAATTGGCCCTCTTTTAGAAAAGTTTCCTTTTGGGACTTTGCAAATGGCGCTGTCAAAAAATTTGAAAATCCATTAAGACTTCTTGAATTTGTCCCTTCAGACTTCTATTTTGAACTTTCCTTAAGGGTAGATACCCTTTGGGATTTTTTTAATGAACCTTCTCGAAGGGTACATACTCTTCAAGTTTTTGAACTACACATTTTCCCTTTGCCAAACTACCCTTTGGAAAAAAAAAAGTGGACCATTTATTCATTTGAACTTCTTACAAAGTCCTTTTTCAAAAAAATTTCCATTAAACAAAAAAATTGAGGAAATTATTCCAACACTTAGCCTAAAAAAACTCTAAGAAAGAAAACATTTGGTGTAAAGTCTAGAAAAAAAATAAACCTGTACTCCTAATTCATCAGAATCTTCACTCAACTTGCTTCTTTTTCATGAAAATTAATCAACATAAAATGTCCTTTTAAAACTTCAAAACCTTTCTACCTTGGCAAATATCACAAATTCTTGACTATGACTTATGTTTGTGTCTTGAAATTTATATGACTATGTTCATGCTCTTGACCTGTTATAAGTGTCTTTAGAAATACATGGTTATAGGTGGACATATACATTAGGCTCAAGATAAAATCTTGGTCATTGTATTCCTTTCTCACAAAACTCCATGTATCTAATGTCTAATGCCATTTCTCCAAAATCAAAAAACCATGGAGATAGAACTTTCATCCTCATGCTCTTGACTATGCTTAGGATAACTTGCCCTTATACAGACTATAGATTGTCTATGACCTCAAAGAAATATCAAAGGTATATTTAATAATCATTCCTCTTCATGGTTACTTGATCAGTCCATTGTCAAATATGAACCATATGAGAAAACTTTCTGCCACCTTAACCTTCATCTCCATGCTTGTCTTTCACCCCATGCATGATCATAAGTACTTGTCACTAAATCTTGATAAAGGCTTTTCTTATTTCAAAATATCATCCTTTTGAACACACTTTATTATGTAACATTATTTTAAGTCCTCATAATGACTTTATTTGATACTTTGACTACCTACATATCCCTTTATTCATGCTTTTAGACTATAATTCACTAGTTTGACCAACTGTATAGGGAAATTAACCATTCTAGGGAAAGTTTTGAATATTATGGGTAGTAACTTGGCCTTGATAGGCCAAATTACTAAAAATTTTGGGGATTTTAAGGTTTTGACTAGCCTTCTAGTCAAAGAACTCAGAAACACTAGTTATGACAAACTTAGATACACACTAAAAATTAGAAAAGCTAGAGAACAAAACATAAAAGAGGAACTAACTCAAAAAAATGACATGTGCACATGTGCACTTAAAGGAAAGGATAAAAACAACATTAAAAAGGAAAAAAACTATAGAATCATGTGTAAAAAATCACTTAGAGGAATGAAACTATGACTAGTATACGTACAAACCAACCTCCAACTTGTTGGTCCTCCTAGATCAAAAGGAAAGCTCTACAGTACACTTCCATGTAAGATATAAAGTGATGTGCTACATGTTCCCTTGAAATATCAATGGTTGAGAAATAAATCAACTACTTTTAAAACTCCTTTAGCATTCTCATATGTGGAATACTAGGAGAAAAATAACCTCCAATATAGACATAATCACTTGGTGGTTTATTCTTCTTATTAGGTTCCATTTCTCCACAATCTGGTTGACTAATTTGAACATAAAAATATACTTTTATTGCCTTTTAAAAGCATACTTTTATCTATAGGCTCATCAAGGAGATGATAACCCATTCTAAAGATTTGAAACAAGTCCAGGTATACCATAAACTCTTGAGGTGATAGAATTAAAGGACTACCCACTCTTTTCTCTTTGATTGACTTGACAAGGTTGCTCTCTTTGGTTGTAATCAAACCATAGTCCTCTTGGAGAAGAGTATATACTAATTCAAAACCTTTAAACAAGTCCTCCAATGAGTTTTCTGGTTGATTGGTAATCTTTGGCTATCCCACAAAATGATCAATTTGATCAGCTGCTACATCAATTTTTTCATTATCTTCATAATATGGTAGCATTTCTTCCTCAACCTCTTCATAAACACTTGCATATTCTTTAACAAATCCTTCTTGAACCTCATATAAATATATAATCCCCTCCTCTTATTCCTTCTTCTATATGTTTCTTTATATGGATTTCCAATATGGGAATGGGTTAGATTCTTGAAGAGGGAGGCAAAGTACCTAAGTAGCTTTAGGTTGGCTTAAATGCATGATTTGATTCCAATATGGGAAAGATAGATACTCTTTTATGGTCATTTGATTCCAGATCTCCTCCTCTTTCCTTGTCTTTAACTCCTACTCTTTGATCTACTTATTAATACTCTCTTGAAATATCTCCTCTTTAAAGTGATCAGTTATCTCAATAGAATTCTATCCCATAACAATCTCTTTCTTTCTTTGATAATTCTCTTAGATAGATCTCCAAGAAGGGAAGGTCTAAGAAAAAGATGAATTTGAAAAACTCAACGGGACTCTTGGAATAAAATCTTGAGGAGGAATGGATGGCATATAATAAGGTTGTGGTGGAACAAATGAAGGGACATGGGACTAAGGATAATGTATATACTACCCTTCAAGACTCCTAAGCTTATCTTTTATGCTTTTAATAAAACCCCCAATATACAACAAACTATCTAAGAGATTTTGGTTATTTTCCCTCTCAATGGGTGTCCATTCTTCCTTCACTAACTAAAATGACTCCCTCAAATGATGAATCAGGTGAGTAGGGGTATCTTGGACATAATAGCTTATTGAATATAGTTCTAGCGCATGCTTGTTAAGGCTCACTAGAGTTTTTTAAAGTGTTGTTATGGATTGGATAGTTGAAAAATGGCCATGATTAGGTTGGCTATATGGGTAGGATGGATCATGATAGGACTGGTAAGGGATAATATTATGATGGAATGACTATTCATAGGGAGAATCTGGGTAGTACTCTTACATATATGCCTGATATAGATCCTCAAACTCCTGGTGAGTATCATAGTGTGGCTGGTCATATTGATAATAGTGAGGTATATATGGATCCATACTAAAATAATTCATTTAAGACCATTAGTAAACCAAGTACTGAAAGTAGTCAATATTTAAAATGATACCTGATATTTTAAACCAACATTGACTACCTAAGAGTTCACTAATATTCTTCTAAATGTCTCCAAAATATACTATGTAGAACAAAAGCCCCACTAAGCATACTAAAAACTATTATAACTTTGGAGTACACCCTGCTTGAAGATGTACAAAACATGCACTTACTCTAACTAACACAATTAGAACTTCTCATAGTGTGGGTGAATCTGTATTGAGAAAAACCTCCAAAGAGGGTTGGTTCCCTTAAGATCTATCAATTATATCTAAACTGTTGTGATTTTTTGGGTTTAAAAGAGGAAGGGAAAATTAACATAAATTCTAATTAAAAGGGATTGATACACTTGAATTATTCAAATCCTCTGAAGTTACTAAGATCAATGCACACATATAGTCAAATCAAATTTATATTTCTATCCTTAAGCAAAAATGTTTCAGATGAAGGGTTGAAAACCTCTTCAAATGACCTACAAAAGGGTGAGATAGAGAAAGATAGGTGAGGAAGGGACCTAAAAAATGAGATAAATCTCACTTATACATTGATGAACAATCAAATACACACTATTCTTATCTCAAAACTCAGATTCAAAATAGAAACTTATTTATTGATCATTGGTATAGCCTAAAATTTCTTTTCTTCCAACTTTAGGGATCCCTCTAAATGGCTTGATTAATCCAATAAATAAGCTTTCTAAAAAGTAAAATAGCCCTAAGTGGAGTTTAAAAAATGGAAAAGGCTAGTCTTGGTTAATTAACTCAAGACCTAACACCTTTTACAATGTTTAGAATATTCAATAAAATCTTTTCCCTTTACAAAATTTACATTCCTCTCCAACCTTTGGAATAAAAGTATGGTAGTGGGCCCATTCCAAAAGTCATTATCATTAATATAATTCATTAAAATATCCAAAAAACATCAAACATGCATGAAATTCAAAGTTGGCATAGAAGGGATGAGGTGGATCCATGTTTGACAAGTCAAACTCTTGCATGGAATGCTATACCAAAAGCCAAAAAAGGAACTCCACTTTAACTACCTAAAACATTGAAAATAATTTACTTTACATGAAATCAATGTTAAAACTAAATTTAGAACTCAAACTTGAATTTACTTGAAGCTGAGTTAGAACATGAAAAATTCCTTTATTTCATGGAAAGCATGAGTGGATGTGGCACCAGATAACTAGTAAACTCAAACTCAATACCAGTCAACCTCCAATGGTCTCCACTTGTATGAAAAGTTATTCCACATCTTGGCTATAAAACTCTACTTGAACTCCCTAAAATGTTGAAAGCTTTATATTGCAAAAAAACCAAAGAGAAGCGTGACTTCAACAAATAGTCAACTAAAGGTTTGACAAATAAATTATAAATAGCCTTTGATTACATTTGATGAGTAAGAGGTGCATTCAGATTGAACTCTTTGTTATTTTTTAGCCTTCTGCTCTCAGGTCTTCACTTCTTTACATGTATTTATTTGGCATTTATTAATTTTTTCCTTTTTTATCTCTATTTGTTCCTTGATCTCTTTAGATAATTTTTCATGACTTTCTTATGTCTATTTTCCCTTGGCTTGTCTTTCCTTTTAGGCTTTATTTCCTCTCATATTCTTCCCTTTATTTTGGCCTTAGGAATTTTCTCTTCGTGCTTGGTCTCATAGGAATTTTTCATTTCATTCAGACAAAATTACAAAGGAATTATCTTAGGCCTTTGTCTTGAACTCCTTCCTAAATTACCCTTCAAACTTTTCTTTTGGCTCTTCAAGATTCTTGTCAATTATTTTCTTCAGAGAAAAGTCTGAAGGAAATGTTTCCTTCAAAATTTTGTTAAGGACTTTCCTGAAAGGAAGAGCCCTTTAGGCCTTCAAAAAGTGACCCTTTAAAATCATAAACCAACCCTTCAAAAGTATTTCAAAGTCATTTTCCTAAAGGGCACATACCCTTCAAGATTCTTGTAAAAGTCCTTAGAAATTATTGAAGTTAACCTTCCCGAAGGGATGATACCCTTTAGGATTATTGCCAAGTGATTTTTATTAAGGGCACATACCATTTGGGTTTTTTATGAATTGTCCCTCAAGAAAATGTTATGAATTTTTCCTTTTGAAAAAAAAACCCTAATAATTTTGAATTGACCCTCTTTTAGAAAATTTTCCTTTCAAGACTTTGCAAATGGCCCTGTCATAAAATTTGGAAAGCCCTTCAAAATGATTGAATTTATCACTTCAGAATTATATTTTGAACTTTCTTGAAGGGTAGATACCCTATAATAATTTTTTAATGAATCTTCTCAAAGGGCACATACCCTTCAAGTTTTTGAACTGCACCTTTTCCCTTTACCGAACCGCCCTTTGGAAAAAAAAACAAGTGGAGTACTTATTCCTTCAGACTTCTTGCAAATTATTTTTTCAAAAAAAAATCCCCAAGACAAAAATATTGAGGAAATTATTCCAACACTTAGCCTAAAAAACCTCTGAAAATGAAAACACTTGGTGTAAAGTTTAGAAAAAAATAAACATGTACTCCTACTTCATCAGTGTCTTCACTTGACTTGTTTATTTTTCATGAAGGGTAATCCACATCAAATGTCTTATTGAAACTTCAAAACCTTGATGCCTTGGAAAATATCAAAAATTCTTGACTGTGACTTATGCTTGTGTCTTGAAATTTCTTTGACTATGTTCATGCTCTTGATTTGCTGTAAGTGTCTTTAGGAATACATGGTTGTAGGTGGACATGTGCATTAGGCTCAAGATAAAATATTGGTCATTGTATTCCTTTCTCACAAAAATCCATGTATCTAATATAGAATACCATTTCTCCAAAATTAAAACACCATGGAGATAAAACTTTCATCCTCATGCTCTTAACTGTGCTTAGGATAACTTGCCCTTATATGGACTATAGCTTGTCTATGACCTCAAAGAAGGCTCAAATGTAGATTTTTTCATCATTCCTCTTCATGGTTGTTTGATAAGTCTATTGGAAAACATGAACCATATGAGAAAACTCACTGCCACCTTAACCTTCATCTTCATGCTATTATTTAACCTCATGTATGATCATAAGTACTTGTCACCAAATCCTGATAAAGACCTTTCTTATTTCAACATATCATCCTTGTGAACACACTTGATTGTGTAATATTGTTATAGGTCCTCATCATGACTATATTTAATACTTTCACTTCTTACATATCCCTTTGTTCATTCTTTTAGACTATAATTCACTAGTTTGACCAGCTGTATAGGGAAATTGATTGTTCTAAGGAAAGTTTCAAATAGTAGGGGTAGTAATTTGGCCTTGATAGGATAAATTAATAACATATTAATCAATAATAATACTATTAAAATATATACTAAGAGATGGAATCTCAACTTCTAAGGGAAATACTGACTCAGAACCATAAACTAGCAAGAATGGAGTTACCCTAGTGGCAGTGCATATGCTAGTTTGATAGGCCTAGAGTGTAGGGTAAAGATGAAGATGAAAATCTATGTGAGTTTTATGGATTTTATTTTGGAGAATTTTTTTGAAAATTTTATTAGTGGCCTTAGCTTGGCCATTTCATTATGGATGATAAGGCATGGAAATTTTTTGATTAATCTTGAATTTATTACAAAGTTGTTTAACATGTTTGTTTTTGAAATTACCACCATTTTCTAAAATGATGGTATGGGGAAAAACACAATGGAAAATTATTTTATTGAGAATAAATTTTGAAATGGTAGGAATAGTGATGTTAACAAGAGGCATGGCTTCCACCCATTGGGTAAAATATTTAGTAGCAGTGATGATAAAAACATGCCCATATTGGAAGTGAGGTAGTTTGCCAATGAGATAGAATCCCCATATGGAAAATGGCTAAGGAGATTTGATATTTTTAATTTTAGCTAGATGTGAATGGATTATATATTAATGAATATGATAAGTATTACACTTTTTAGCATATTCAATTACATCCTTTTCAAGAGTAGGTGAAAAGTAACCCAGATATAGACATTTGTGGGTTGTAGCATGTTAGCTATAATGGCCACTGTAAATGCCCCCATGTTATTATTTAATAAGAAGAAGGACCTCATCTTGCATAACATAATAGATCAAGGTACCATTATCATTGTAATAATAAAAGATGCGTCAAAATACATACTTGAAATCTTATTTACAAATATGTGTCTTTTCATGAGTCTAAATTAGGAGGATAAGTTTGATTTTCCAAGAATGGAATGATGTCTTGGTACCATGGGCTTTGTCAAATGGTAACAGCCTTGATATGATAGATAAGTTAATCTTATGGTTGAGTATAGGATGTATATTTTCTTATTTATATAAGAAAAGTAGGATTGGAAAGGACTTGATGGGGATGAAAGAGAGATGCTGAAAAGGCAAGATAATCAACAATGGAATTTTGATCTCTAGGAATAGGCTCAATAGTGAAAGAGATGAAATCCTTAGCAATAATGGTTATAATTTGATGATATATGAGGATTTTCTCAATTTTACATTGATAATCACCTTTAACTTGGTGTAAAATAATCTAATAATCACATAAATCATGAAGGTATTGAATATCTATGCCAAGAGTAGCTAGGATGCCTAAAATTAGAGCTTCGTAATTAGCCATATTATTGGTGACATCAAAGGTGAAGTGAAAATCTAAAGGAATGATCTTTCCAAGAGGACTTGTTTGAATGAAACCTATCTTAGCTCCTTAAAGGCATTTAGCACCATCAAAGTGAAGGGTGCGAGTATCCTCATGCAAGTTGACAATGATTTTAGGAAGCTCCTCGATAACTAATTTTGGTGTAGTAGTATCAGAGGGAATAGTGAATTCATCAAGATTATTGGCTTCAAGATCAGTGGTAAAGTTATGAAAATAATCTTTGAGAGAAATATCTTGATTAAGACCTCTGATGTAAAGGATATTGTGATCAAGAAGATCATCTTAAAGAGAAGAGTGGCTAGTATGGGATCTATGGAAAGTTGATTAGTTATTATTTTCCCTTTGATATACTTTTGAGTGATGATGTAGATATTAAATTCCATAAGGAGGACCATCCATTTATCAATTTTATCTCCAATAAGAAATGCTTTAGAAGATAAATGATGAAAAGCGTCAGAATGAACAATGACATAAGTAGTTTGACAAAGCATATAGTGGTAAATATTTTTAGCTATGAAATATATGGTGAGGTAATCACACTAAACTTTGGTATAACACGTCTCATAATCGATCATGAGGTATTGGCTAATGTAGTAGATAACATACTATCTTCCCATATCATCTACCCCAACTGAAATAGGTGTGAAAGAAGTATATAGAATCAAAGTTTTATCATTAGGAGGATGAAATGTAGGTGGATGAAGCAATGAATCTTTCATATTATCAAAGGATTTTTGACATGGATCCATCCATTCTAAATTACTACCTTTCTTAAGAAGTGAATTGATGGACTAAATTTTATATGCCATTTTAGGGATAAATCATCTAATTACCCCAATTTTGCCTCAAAAAGTATAAATATCAAGAATAGAATTAAGAATGGGCATGTTGATGATAGAAATCATTTTTATAAGGTCAACATCGATGCTATGGAGAGAGACTAAGAATCCTAAAATTTTCTAGATGTGACTCTAAAGACACATTTGTAAGGATTAAGTATAAATTTATATTTAAGGAGATGGTAAAAGATGATAGCAAGATTAGAAAGATGATTCTTACAATTTTTGGATTTAGCAATGAGATCATACACATAGGTTTCAAAAATTTTGTGAATAAGATCATGAAATATGTGTCATTACTCGTTGGTAAGTGGTTCTGGCATTTTTGAGTCCAAAAGGCATTTTGACATAGAAAAAGGTGCCTCATTCCATGGTGAAATTTTCCTTATGTTGGTCCTCAGGGGAAATATGAATCTGATTGTATCCCAAGAAGCCATCCATAGGAGATAATATTTCATAATTAACCATGGAATCAATAATGGCATCTATTGAAAGTAATGGGAATTAATCCTTAGGATAAGCAAGATTAATATTATGGAAATAAATACAAATGCAAATGACCATAATGACCTTCCAAACAAGAGAAATGTTGAAAACCCATTCAAAATAATTCTTTGGTTTAATAAATTTAGCATCAAGTATTTTGATGATTTTCTTATGACATAAAGTGGAAACTTCAATTAAAAAATTTCTTTGTTTTTGATGCATAGGATTGGCATCAAGATAAGTAATGATGTTATGAACCATAGTGCTAGGGTCAATGCTAGGCATGTCCTCATAGGACAAAGCAAAAACCTCACAATATTTGTCAAAGAATAAGCTAAAATTATCATGTTTGATAAGTGAGAGTTTATGAGAGATATTAATTGGTTGAGGACAAGATGGAGTACCATATTCAATGTGAGTGGTTTATTAAATAATCATGACATTACCATATTGAAAATGGTATGGTGCATTAGGTAAGGCAAAAATGGGATTTTTTTAGGGTCAATGCTAGAAATAAATTTGTTGAAACAAGGAGTTTTAGTATTAAAATTTCTAAGTTTATGATGTTATCAAGGAAGTTGAGGTTATTAGGTATAAAGTAACTCAAGGATTGCTTCGTCACTAGGTAAGGTAGGAAGAGGACCATAATACTCAACATCTACTTCAAGATCTAGAATTTAGTTACCATGGTGATCATACTTAGAATGTATATGATGAACATCAGTTGCCTTGGCATTTAGTGTAATTTTAGGAGTATAAAAAGTAGATGGATTAGAATGGGTTGGAATATCAGTGGGTTCAGTCATGGGAGAAGGATTAGATCCAATTATTGGATCAATAAGTGGTAAAGGAGATGTATAAATTTTTAAAATTTTAGAAGGTATAAGTCACTCTACCACCCAAGGATTATCATTAAGAGGACAATTGGAAAGAGGCATGTGACCCTCAGGATCTAAGTTATGATCCACAAAAATGGTATGAACATCTTGGTTAAAAGCATGAATTTGGACTAATATTTTTTAATAATGCTAGACATCCAAGTCTCTAGATTAAGCTTGGGCCATTATATAGTTATCATCATATGTTGGAGAAATTATACATGATTGAGAATTAGGGGGAGTTTTAGAGGGTGAAATAATGATATTACTAAATGTAAAAGGAGACATGATGAGATTATCTTGAAATAATTTGGCCACTCCAAAATCATTGAAAGTGAAAGCATCTATAGGTAAAGAAGGTTTATGAGCATTGCATAGAGAGGGAAAATCAGTAATCTCATCAATAAGAGGAACAATATGATTCCTGGGTAATAGAGAATGAGGAAACCATTGAAAAATGTATGGAGGTAACTTGGTAGTATTACAAGTATGTTGTAACTTATTAGGTTCATCATCATCAAAATTTTCAAGAGTAACTTGTAAATTAGGATTCATGTTGATGAACTTAGGTAAAGGAGAAATATTTATCTTAGGAATTGTAAGAATTTTATATTGTGATTTAGGATTACAAATTTGAATGTTCCATTGATTGGGATCAACTTCATACTTATACTAATTTCCATTATGTAAGAATTTAATACATTAGTTATTGGAAGAATCAATGGCCCTCATTTGATGTGTCCATGGATAACCAAAGAGTATGTTGTAAGATAAGGGTAATTCAAGGACCATAAGCTCAGTTTAAATAGTATTAGGTCCAATGGTTAATGAAAGACAAATTCAACCAAGTGGATTTTGATTTGTATTATCAAAACCAAGACAAGTAAGATGAGTTTGCTTGAGATGATCCTTGTTATAACTGAGTTGTTGGATGAGCCATAAAGATGTTACATTAATACCAGAACCTTCAACAACTAGAAATTTTTGGATAAGATTGGTATTAATGGATACTTTGTTGAAAAGTGGTAGATCATCAACATGAAAGAGAATTTCATCATTGATCATGTCCTCTTCAAGGAATTCAATAAATGGCTTGGAATAAGGACACATGGTTTCAATGGTATTTACATTAGTAGGTTGAGATTCAATAAAAGGTGGCTCTTCATCTAAGGAGAATAGATCATCAATTTATTGAAGCTATTCTATAAGGAATTTATGATGATAAGGAGAAGTATGAACCAACTCCATAAGTGGAATCTTACAAGGCATAGAGTTGAGTTCTTCAAGAAAGTTCTAATGTGACTTAGAAGAACCAACATGAGGTTTAGAAGGTAAATTAGTTTTTGAAGGAATAGTTATAGTTTGAGGATCAAAATGAAGAGATGGTTCCTCTAGGGATTTTGAAGGAAGATTAGTGGTGTTAGTATATTTAATAAGATATTCCTCTAAATATGGCTTCTTAGGCTTGGTAATGGGATCTTTATGAGTTGTTTTATGATGATAATTAACCTTAGAAGTATTTACATACTAAGAATTATTAAAATATTGGTCATAATTGGCATTAATGGCACAAACATCTTTGGTATTTGATTGATTATTTGATGAATATTTTTGGTTACTAGAGGTATAATCTTTAGAAGTTTATCATTTTTGAGAAGCAACGATGTATTATTGACAATGAAGATTGATCATAGATTCATAATTGAATGAATAACCAAGCATATATGAGACTATATAATTAGTGAGGCATATACAATATTCATTAGAATTCCCAATGTCAGCATGGAACCAACAAAATAGATTGGGGTCACACCACTTAGGATGAGAATTGGGATAAATGAAAGGTTTAGAGGGTGGTAAAAATTATTTTAATTGCTGAACTGAAAGTGTATGAGAAGGTGAAGGAATATCAGTTTTGGCAACTCCTAGTTTGGTTTGTAGAGTATTACTAGTGATAGCATTATATTTTTATAAATATCCTTTAAGAAGTTTAGGTTTAGGTTTTAATTGCTTCATAAGAAAGTATTTATGTTTAGCTTGATCAAGAACTTCATTAAATGTCTAGTAAGTAGAGGTTTGAACCTTATATTAGAGATTCAGAGTCAAAGTGGTAGTAAATATTTTGAATAAGTTATCATTAGTAATGTTATGGTTGGATTTATGGGACAATGATTTCCATATTTTGATAAATTCATGAGCTGATTTAGTGGGAGATTGCTTAACATTGATGAAGTGGTTAAGATAATTTTTGAGAAGATCATTATGTTGAAAATATTTAACTAAATCTTCAAGTTGACAAATAGAATGTTGGGTAAGTTGATTATACCATTATAATACATCTCTAGTGAAGGTTTTCACTAATATTTTAGTTGTGCCAATGGTATCAATTTGGATCCACTCTTTGTAAAGGCTGCCAAAGGCTTTGAGAAATGAAGTAGGGTCTTTAGTCCCATCATATTTGATAGTTGGAGATATGTTACCAATATCAATGGAAATAATTAAGGGGGCCAAAGGATCATTTTGAATAATTTGAAGCATCTTGTTATTCATTATGGGTTGATGAAAAATATTTCTTGAGGCATCTCAAAGAGGTGGAGGAATGTAATTGGAATTAATTTTAGGATAGATAGTTGGAGGTTGATTAGCCACATTAATTAAATTTTGTTGAAGTTACATCATTTGGTTGGTGTTAGAATTTTAGATTATGTTCATTTGTTGGATAACTTAGTCTAAAAGTTGAGTTGTATCAGGAGGTGGGTTGGTGTTGGTAAGAACACCCCTCAAATTGGTGTTAGGGGGAGGATTACTAGAAGAAGGATTATCAGTGAGATTGTTAAGTAAAATCATATCAATTACTCCCACATTAGTTTGAATATTTTGAAGACAAGAAGTTTCTTGGTAAGTAAGGAAAGGAATAGATCCATCAACTTCATTTTGAGGTGTTATTTGCACCATATTATAGTTCATGGATGAAAGAGGGGAAGAGGTACCCCAATAGTGATGGTGATCTTGGGAGGTAAAGAGAGGAAGAAATGAACATCCCATTTAGTATCTAAATGGATTCAAACTATCTAATAAAATTATCATAGGATATTTCATTATAACTAAAGAGAGATGAATAGAATGAAAAGAAGGAGAAAATAGAGAACTAGATTGATAAAGAAAGAAGGCAAAAAGTAGTACAAGGTCAACTAGATCAACCTAACATAGAAAATAGGGTCTACAAATAGTAAAAGGTTGACTGGGTCAATCCAACATAGTAAATAAAGGCTAGAAAAAGTGTAAACAAGGTCTGCAAATAGTACATGGTTGACTGGGTTGATCCAGTATAGTGAACAAAGGTTGGAAAAATGTACAAGGTCGATGGGTCAACCTAGTACAATAGATAGGGCACATTAACAAGCCTATAATAGATTGTGAATTGAAACAAGAAATTTTTCAAAAGTAATTTATAAAATTAATAATTGAAGGGAAACAATAAGTTAATTGGATTAATGCTGGCCAACCCAATTGAGGCACATAACACAAAACCTTACACCAATGCTAGTAAATGCAAGTTTTTGTAATAAAAAATACAATTGACCAAAGAACATGCAATAAACTTAGAAAGTAAATAAATAAGTAATTGGTCAACCTAAATGTTTATTAGATTATTAAAATATGATTTTAAATGTGATGGGAAGTTGGCTATAAACAAGGAAATAGAAGACAATATAAAGATGGTTTTAGGTAGTTTGGGGTAAAAGGGATCTATAATGGTAATGATACAGGCTTGGTATTGGGGCGTATACCCTCACTTCACACACCATAATAATAAGGGTTTTGGGTGATTAGTTATAATATACCATTAACCTTGCATTATACTTGATTAGAACATCAAGTCAGCTTCCCCCTTGGTGATGAAATCTAGGTAGGTTAGCCTTCGGTAGATAAATGTTAAAATACTTGTTTAGATTTTTTGATTTAAATGTGTGTGCATAAAATAGAAAATAGTGAGACTAAATAGTTAATTGAAAAACCACCTACTTAAACTATGTAATCTATTCTAAGCCTGCAAGCAACAAGAAATGAAAGTGTGAATTAATTACTAGCATATAAGGTTAATTCCAACTTTGAAATAAGTTACAGTGTTGATATAGTCAATAGTGTATGAATAAGGTTGATCCTATACTATATAATCAAGGTCTAAAAATGAAAAAGGTTGGTAGAGTCGACCTAGTTATCCAGACAACACACAAAACATAGAATTGGGTTAACAAGGTCGATCCAGTTGACTTTGTAGGGGTAGTTTTAAAGACTAAAAACTATAAAAGGAAAGAATATAAAGAAAGATAAAGAGAGGTAGATAGGAACCTTGGTGGATAAAATATGTATAGAATAAATATTTTTGTTTAAGAAACTTGATTTATGCTTGAAAATTTTTCTAATTGGGTTGACTGGGTTGATCAATCTTTGTAAAAACCTATTATTGAGTGCCTAAAATGTATATGGTCAACTAGCTCAGCCTAATATGTTGAATAGGATGCTTTAAAATGTATGGGTTTGATTGGGTTGACATATTAGTCTATAATAGAAGACTGAAAAGCTTAAAACCTATATTAGGTCATCTGAGTCAATTCGATAGCTTGTACCTAAAAATTTGTGCATAAAAGTTAGAGCTGGGTTGATGCAATCGACCAAATATGGAAAATCTATGATAAAAATAATGATAAAAAATGAAATAATGAAATAAGTGAAAAAATATTACAAGGGTTATTTCACATCAGGTTCACCAAAATGTATGCAATTAGAAATGCATCATGCTTATAAATCAATCTGGGTCAGAGAAGATAGAGCATACCTACACTTCTAATTGGGAATACATTTTTTAAGTGGGAGAATGACCAATATGGGGATCTGATAGACCCAATTAGTGGATCACTTGTCAAAATATAGAATGATAGGAAGGGTTCCAAAGCCTACAGTTTAACACAATCATGTAACAACCCTAAAAGAGTCATAGGTTTAATGTTTCAAAGTAAATCTAATCTAGTGCTCACCAAAGCTTGTGGCATAACATGAGGGGTTAGTAAAGTAATTAAAACATGCATACGAGAATATTCATTAAGATAAGTATGAGTAATACCCTAATACATAGAATCTGAAGAGTAATATTATTTGAGACAACACTTATACTACTTTTATCTACAAAAGAGAGGAGAATAAAGTTAGAATATTCTTACCTCAATACAAACCCATCAAGACTCAATATCTCCCTTGGTTAAATTTGATTCACAATAGTTTTTTTTAGTTTTTAAGGATAACTAAGAAAGGCCAAAACATCTAAGACTTATCCATAAGACTAGATTTTCCAAGTAGAAAACCTAAGCTAAGACTCCTTAAGTAGAATGGTCAAAGAGCAGATTGTAAAGAAGTATGAGTGAATAATAAATCTTGATTGAATATTGAAATAATGATGAAACAATATTGTATTTATAGGTAGATATCATCTTAAATCATTCTGAATATGTTGGCTATACGAGGTTGACCTAGTTGACCCTATATGTTTTTGGGAGATAAATCACTAGGTCTTAAACTAGGCCAGCCAAAGGGCTAAAAAAAATATCAAGTGAAAATACCCAAAAAAAATATAGGGTCAACCCAGTTGACCTTGTACAATAATCAAAAGATGAAAATTATATAGGGTCATCCCAATTGACATAGTATAGTCAACTAGTGAAAGGGGATTGAGGTGATGAAAAGAGGGATGGAAAGAGGAAAAAGATTGAAGGAGTGTGGAAAGGAGGATTAATAGATTAGGGAATGGTTTTAAGACCTATTTAGATTGGTAATAGTGTTGAAATAAAGGATAATAATATTTCAAATCACCAAAAGTCTACCCACCCCTTTCTTGGTGTATCCCTTAATGTATGAACTCAGAGAGATTGAGTCTCAATGGGTTCCTACAAGATGTAAAGCATTAGTATTTGATGAAAATTGAAAATATTATGTATATAAAAATTGCATAGCACATTTAGATGCAAATGAGAAGAAATAGAGAAAGTATACTATAGATTTGTCAGCCTAGCATCAAGATCAAACTATTAGATTCATTTATAAAATGTAATTTCAAATTTATATAGAATAAAAGAAACTATTATTCATCTCTAATCATGAGAATTCAAAGATCACAAAACACACACATAAAAGAATAGTACAAACAAAATCTCAAATTCTTTGGTTTTTTGTATTAATTATGATAACAACTATTTTTTTTTATAAATTAGGGGAAGACCCCTATTTATAGGCCTCAAAATGCTTAAGACAAGCTCAAATGGGCCCACAAAAGGTGTCCATATATAGCCAAGTGGCTTAAAATGTTACATATAGAGGAATATTCTACATTTGAATTTACAAAATTAAATTGAATACTCTCTAGGGCCTTGGAAGTGTTTATTAGTTGGTTGGATTATTATTATTGTTGTTGTCTCTACTTATTCTTAGTTTCCTCCTTGGTCTATAATTCATCACATTCTTGTTATTCTTGGTCAATCTAAGAAAATTTTGGGATCATGGTCCTAAATAAGTTAGGTATCTCCTAGATGATCCTACCATGCTCTGATAGTATTAGCCTTAGTGCCTCCTCAATTGCCTCTAATTTATCTAGTCTTTGATTGGAAAATGACAATATTTATTACCTCTATATGAGTCTTCGCAATGGATACATTTTGATGGAATTAATAAATAAAAACCTATTGGAGTTGTTGTCAGAATTTGGATAATGCGAGTGCAATGGAGACATGATCACACAAGTTGAAGCAAGTGCACACCACATAGATGCTAAAGCAATTTGAAAATAACACAAGCAGATAAATTGCACAGGACAAAATGGAGAAAACCAAAATCTGATTAACATGAGATGGCCAAAGTGAGGACTACAAATAGGAGAGTATGAAAGTAACTCCTCCACAAAAGGTGGACAAGGCACACCAATAATAGTCAGTAACTCCTCCATGAAAGGTGGTGATAAGGTGCTAAGAATAGAGAAGTAACTCCCATCAAGGGAGTTACTTATGACATTTTTATGACACCTATGACACATCTATGACACACACCTCCACATAAGCTAGCCTATCCCAAAAATGTAGGAAAACTCCATGTATGCACAAGAAATACAATTTCCCTAATTAATAAATAGGGAAAAATAAAAACCTACACTAATACCCCCCATAAGCGCAACCTAGGTGGGTAGTGTGGAAATATAAAATGGGTCCTGACAACTAGGCTTGATGAGGTACCCATGTACAAATGCAATCTCCCATAAGATAGAGAAAAGGAGAAAACCCATAGGAAAAAACTCCCCCCCAAAAGAGAGACATAAAAGAAAAGGAGAGGCTAGAAGGCCCCCCTGAAGATGATGCTTCTATAGATGTAGACCGCACCCCAAGAAGAGATCTTAGATGAATCAACTTGCTCTCAGTGAAATGTTTAGTGAATATGTCTATAACTTGCTCTGAAGACTGGAAAAATATCAAGTCAATGACTTGACTATGAATAAGCTCTCAAATGAAATGCATGTGAATCTCTATGTGTTTGGTCCATTGGTGCTGAATTAGATTCCTACAAATCTGAATGGTGCTCTGGTTGTCACAATAAATGATGGTGGGTTGCTTGATAGGAATGCCAAACTTAGAAAGAATCCCCTGAAGCCAAATAGCCTTAGTAATTGCATTAACAACTCCCCTGTACTATGCCTCTGTAGATGATATAGCAATAGCATTTTACTTCTTACTAGACCAATTGATAGGACCTAAACCTAGAGAGAAACTATAACCAGAAGTGGACTTATGAGTCTGTGAATCACCAGCCCAGTCTGAATTTGTATATCCAATCAAGTCAACATCTATGCCAAATATGTAATGAATCCCATATCTATGTGAACCCTGTATGTAATGCAAGATCCTCTTAGCTACTTTCCAATGCAGCTCATGGGGTTCCTGCATGAATCTTGAGACAAGTCCCACTGTATATGAAATGTCAGGCCTGGTGTGAGTCAAGTAGATGAGACTACCAACAAGTTGTCGATACCAAGTGGCATAAACTAATGGTGAAGAACAATCAGTCTCAAGCTTAACTCTTGATAGAAAGGGAGTCAAAGATGGCTTGCAATCAACCATGTGAAACTAAGTCAATAAGTCAAGAGCATACTTAGGATGTGTAAGAGAAATATCTAAATCTAACTATGATATCTCGATGCTAAGGAAGTAGTGCAACAAACCCAAGTCTGTCATGTCAAATCTATCTTAGAGGGATGCCTTCACTGCTACAATAGCTGATGAAGAACTCCCGGTGATCAAAAGGTCATCAACATATAGAACCAAGATCAAGAGCGAATCATCCTACGGCATGAAGTAGACATTAAGATCAGAATGAATGAATCCATCTTGGCATACCAGGCTCGAGGGGCCTATTTGAGGCCATAGATATATTTCCTAAGTCTGCATACTAAGGAAGAATCCTAAACAAATCTTGGCGGCTGCTCCATGTAGATCTCCTCTTCTAGGTCTTCATGAAGAAAGGCACTCTTCACATCCATCTAATGTACATCCCAACCATGTGTTGTGGCAATAGCCAAGGTGAGTCAGATAGAAGCCATCTTTGCAATGGGTGTAAAGGTCTCTAGGTAGTCAATGCCTACCACCTATGAGAAACCCTTGGCAACCAATCATGCCTTGTACTTATCAACTAACCCATCTGCTGGAAACTTGGTCTGATATATCCACCTACATCAAACCATCTTTCTTCCCTAAGGAAGTGAAGTCAAATCCCAAGTGTGATTTTTGATTAAGAATATTCTTTCTCCATAGCACTATCCCACTCAGGTACCCTAGATGCCTCTCAAAAATTATGTGGATTCAAAACTGAAGCAAAGAAGGCATGTGGATCTCTTTGAAAATCCTCCCTAGTACATCTATCATCTACAAGATCTCCTATCCAAGTGCCAACACTCTCAAGTATCTATCTAGCCCAAAGTGGCCCAAAAGTGGGTGAGTCAGGTGCTAACTCCTCATCCTCTAATTGACTAGAGGTGGATGACTCTGCATTACTGTCCTCACTGTCTGAACTCGAAGAAGAAGATGATGTCTCTAGCTCAAGAACCTATTGTGGCTGATTTGAATCTGATGAGGAATCATCATGAAGAAGTAGATCTGATGAGGGAGAAGAAGTGTCAAGTGTTGAGTCTCTAGGACTCTCCTAAAAATAGACACTTCTCTCGATGAACAACTCATGAGTGACTAGATCTAGAAGGTGATATCCCTTAATACCATCTGGATATCCTACAAATATGCAAGGCTTGGACTAACATTCCATAGCTTTACGTTTCTTCTTCAAAATGTGGGCCATGGTTGGGGATCTGAAAACTCTAAGGTGCTCAACATCAAGTTTCCTTTTATGCTAAGATTCAAAGGGTGTTATCCCTTTCAAAGCTTTATGATGAACCCTATTTTGAATATAACAAGCACAATTGATGGCTTCAGCCCAGTACGATGGTGCTAAGGATTTGGAGTGAATCATACAGCTACCCATCTCTTTCAAGAACCTATTCTTGCATTTTGCAACCCCATTCTATGAAGGATGGTAGGTGACTGTGCGCTGGAAATCAATCTCCTCTATGGTGCAAAACTACTCAAACCTGATGCTGACATACTCCCCTCCATTATTAGTTCGAAGAACCTTGATAGATTTCTCACTCTGTTTCTTAACAAGAGCTGTGAAGTCTAGAAAATTTTCAAACACTTCAGACTTTTGTTTGATAAAATATATCCAAGTGTACTTAGATAAATCATCAATGAAAGTGAGGATGTATTGGCCCTTGTGAAAGATGGTTTGGGAAAGGGTCCTGATACATCACTGTGGACTAACTCCAAAGGTTGTGAGGCCCTCTAAGCTTTGCCTTTGTCAAATTTTGCTTTGGGATGTTTCCCAAGGGAGCACCCCTCGCAAAGTCCTTTTGAGAATTGGATATGAGGCAAGCCAATGACCATGTCATTTTTGCAAAGTTGCTCAAGATAGCGGTAGTTAAGGTGGCCAAACCACTCATGCCACAATTTTATAACTCCATCTGAATGAGTTAGCAATGTTGTTGGAGAAGAATTTGATGCAAAATGTGAGGTGTATAACTTGGCTTAGTGATCTGCCCTACCCACTGCCACTGTAGTACCACTATGCAACTCCCTGATAGCCACTGAATCTGGTGAAAGCTAAAGTCTCATACCTTGACCAATGTGAGTGATTTGGTACACTGATAGGAGATTGGTTGAAAGAGAAGGAACACTTAGAACATTGTTGAATGTTTTTCCTTCCATTTCAACTAACCCTCTCCCTGCAACAGAAACTGATGTGTCATCACCCAAACTAATTGAAGTCATGTTACAAGGCTCTAAACATAAAAACTCAACTAGTGAAGAGCCCATGTGGTGAGAAGCACCTGAGTCGATGACCCATGAAGATGTAGAAGCTGTTGTAGCTACAAGGGCCTTGCCCTTTTCTTTCTCCTTACCCTTGCCTTTTGCCTTGGTAGAATCTTGGGTAGATGAATTCTACTTGATGGACTCTGGAACACCTATGTTGTCCTTCTCTAGAAGATGAGTTAGGTGGTCTATTTGTTTCTTCATGCACTTGTGTTCATCATGCCCTGTCTTTTTACAATAAGCATACTTAACCTTCTCCTTCTTAGGTTTAGCATTGGAAGAGGAAGTCTCAGTGTTGTTTTTGGTAGGATTGGTGTTTTCTTTCTTCTTCTCTTGGTCCTTGTTCTTTTTCTTCTTCTCCTTTGTTGAAGTATTATCCTTGCCATTTCTAGCTATCAAAGCTTAGGGTTGAGTAGACTTCATTGTGCCCATTTGAATTAGCTTATCTTGCTCCCTAGTCAAGTTGGCAATGAATGAATCAAAAGAAGGCATTTTCCATGTAGTGCCAAGGGTACTTTTTGTGGCATGAAAAGTGGAGACAAAGACTGAATAGCTTAGACCTAACTTTGTGAGAATAGAAAGGATGAGTTGATCATCTTTATTCTCTATCCCGCATTATTTCAATTACAATCTAAGGGCCTTAAACTTAGTGAAGAAGTCTTGTAGGGTGTCAAAGTTGCTAGGACTTAGACTTATGAGTTCATTTTTGAGCTTATGACCTCTCATCTCGTCAAGCTTCCCAAATAACTTTTATAAGGTGTCCCATATGTCATTGGGAGTCTGAGAGGATTCTAGATGGAAGAGAAGTTTTGGAGACATAGACAAGCTCAGTAATCCAAAGGCTTCATCACTACGATTGTACCATTTAACTTTTTCAGCATCAGTGTTGGGTTCTACTTTAGTACCCATGGTGATCCTATACAACCCTTTGCTTTTAAGAATGATTGACATTTTAACCTTCTATTCATGATAGTTGAAGGGTGTGATGGGTTTAAGTTGAAAATAATCCATTTTTAGCTGAATTTAGGTGAAGTTGTGTTGATTATAAATTGTGAATTTATGCAGAAAGGAAAATGAAAGCAAAGATTTGCAAGTTGTGAAAAGAAATCACACCCCCCCAAAAATATTGAGCCCCCCAAAAATATGCAAGTGCACTCTCAAAATATGTCAAACTCAGCTAAGAATGTGTCTTAGAGCAATCAGTGCAAGACTTAAGTAAATAGGACGTCGGACTCAACCGAAAATGCGTCCTGAGAGACCCAAATTTTTGGCACTTTATAAACTAGTGCATTTTTGACAAATAACAAGCCTACACTATGGAGAATTGAATTAAAAACACTTTTGAAAAAAATGACACCCAAATCTGAGCTACCCTTTGCAAGATATTAAAGGTTCAATTTTCCCGTAAACTAGTGTTTTTGCAAAAAAACACTAAAACATTAAAAAAATGCCTGTTATGAGAGAGAAAGTGGCCTTCCAACCACTCGTTGGATTTGGCACAGAATGAGGAATTCAAAGGAGGTTTATGTGAAGGGTAATTAGCTTCTCACCAACTCGGGCCTCACCCTTCGTCTTCGATAGGCGAAGATACAAGTTTTAATTGAAAACCCCAAATTTTCAAAACTGTCTAAAAAATTAAATATTCAATCAAATTGACTGATTTTTGTTTTAAAAGTCAATTTAAATTGAAAAAAATAAAGCATAGATAGAATGATGGATGCTACATGTCCAAGGGGCGCCACATGGGATGCCAATTATGGAAGGGGCACCAAAATAGCACAGTCCAAAATTTTAACTCAGAAAAGACAAAAGAATAATTAAAGACCTATGCTGGACACTGTACATCCTGCTTGGCACCTTTCTGGGTAAGAAAATAAGCTGGAATTTGTTGACTTCAATGCACAACAGGTCTAGGTAGAAGAATACAAGAAAAAAGTGCCATATTCACAAAAAACCATACCTGTTTTGGACGTCGTACAGCTAATGGCGTGGCTGGAAGGAAGGACTTTTGCTGCTGGAATTGAAGTTGCTTAGAGCTGCTCCTCCCTCTGCTTCTTGCACACAACAATGGTGCCCATGCTAATTGCTGAACCAGCCCCTGAAGTGAAGACAACCAAGACACCCAAAGGCCAAGGATTCCAAGGAAACGAACCAGAAAAGATTTTGAAAGTTATTTATTATTATTTTAGATCAGATTTAGAAAATTAAAAAAACAAAGAGAACTCCACTCCTCTTGATTTAAAAATGAACTAAAAGCATAACCAGACACATGATTACCGTTCTTGCTCTAATACCATATTGGAGTTGTTGCTAGAATCCGGATAATGTGATTGCAATGGAGACGTAATCACACAAGTTGAAGCAAGTGCACACCACATAGATGCTAAAGCAATTTGAAAATAACACAAGAAGATAAATTACACAAGACAAAATGGAGAAAACCAAAATTTGATTAACATAAGATGGCTAAAGTGAGGACTACAAATAGGAGAGTACAAAAGTAACTCCTCCACAAAAGGTGGACAAGGCACACCAAGAATACTCAGTAACTCCTCCATGAAAGGTGGTGACAAAGTGATAAGAATAGAGAAGTAACTCACATCAAGGGAGTTACTTATGTCATTCTTATGACACCTATGGCACATCTATGACACACACCTCCACATAAGCTAGCCTATCCCACAAATGTAGGAAAATTCCATGTATGCACAAGAAATACAATTTCCCTAATTAATAAATAGGGAAAAATAAAAACCTACACTAATAAAACCTTCATCTGTGCTCTAAATTCATGATCATCCATGAAGGATCCATCAGGCGTAGTTACTCTAGTGATCATGGCATCCTTTAGTAGCAAGGCAATCTTGAATTCAATTTTCTAAAACGATATATTTACATCATTGAGATGATTAAGCCATCCCTTCAAAATCCTCCTCTTATTCTTGAATATGGTATGTGTAGGAATAATGTCTTCAAGCAAAATAACCTTAAGGTCAAGAGATTTATTGCTTCTTAAAACTCTAGCCAAGTTTATCAATTTGGCATCATAAAGTGATAGTTTTTTTAGTCAAGCTTCATGACCACCCTAGAATTCTTGATCCCATCTTATTGTATTTTCTCCATTACCTTATATAGGTTAAAAACATCGATCACTACATTTATTACTAAAATTAGAGTGTTATTTGGCACTATTGGTAATACTTAGTACTTCAACCTCTTCAAATCTTGTTGTGTCCCATTCATTAAGGTAAGTAGATTCTTATTGTGATTTTACTATGGACATAGGGTCCTCTGCATAATATTTCAACTCTCTAGGGCTATCACTTCTCCTTATAGTCAAGGTGAAGAGGGACTCTTCACTCTCATGAATCACAACTAATCTTGACTATGGTTGCTTCACTTGTCTTTGCACTATTCTCTTCATAGTGCCTATGGTAGGGTTAAACCTCAAACCAATTTGAGGTATTGAGAATATATGTTGAGGCCTCTCCTACCTTTTTATTTGTATGATTTTCCTCACCCAATTTGGGGTAGATGAAGATGGTGTTTGTGTGGGAGATGATTGCAATGGGTGTGCCTAGGTAAAGGATGAATAATACAAGGTTGTGGTAGGGATGAACAAATTGGTTGGGTCTAACTAGCTGAGTGAATCAAATAAGGATCTAGTAGGGCTTATGTTAATAATGAATGAAGGTAACATTGATGGAAAACTCATATTAGTAGTTATGGTGAGTTTAAGTGGCCTTTATCAGGTGAATGGTTTCAGAATGGGTCTCAATGGCTTAGTGGATGGAAGGGAGCCAAGGGTGAGTGATGCACTAGTATTAGCTACCTAAAAAGGAGTATAACCCATAGCTTGGCTAGCACTAGTGCTTTAGGGGATTGAATGATGTGGAATGTTGGTAGTGGAATGGGATATGAAGTGGGGAATAGTGCCTACAAAATAAGTAGTGGTAGGGGATGCAAATATGGGAGTGGGAGTAGTAGTAGAAGTAGGGGTAGTTATAAATGTATAAATAATTGGGAAGTAAGGCAATGGTGTAATACTTATAGGAGTTTGGGAATTTAATGGAGGATGCATTACTCCTCTCATTATATTCCTTCGTTCCTTCTTCCTTTTTAGACTTTTTCAACACTTTTCCTAGCTAGTGCTTACAAATATCCTTCTAGTTCAATGACCTTAGGTTCATATTGGCTTATGTTTTGTATGGAAACTTCCTCAGTATATACATAGACAATTGTAGGACCTTGAGAGGGGCTAGGTTTACTATTGGGTTCTCCTAGATTAGAGATTGGAGGCATGTCTTGTCTATAAGGAATGGCTTGTAGTGGGGGTCTACAAGGTCTATTCCTAATAAGAGGAACATTATCCTCTTATTCCTCTTCTTCTTTCTCCTCATATTCTGAATTGAAAACGTTATCATGAGTTGGTGGGAACTAAGGATTAACTATGTCCTTATTCTCCCTATCAAGCCTCATTTCCATCTCAATGTTATTCTTTGTTGCATTCTTGAAGACCACCTCATCATTCATTGAATCCATGTAAATCTATTCATGCACATCTTCTTAGTGCTTATATTATATTACCACATCCCTTTTGAACTCGAATAGGTGCCTAGTAATGATGTGGTTTAGATCACACATTTTAAAGTCATCCTTTGGAAATAGGTAAGAGTCCCTATGCTTTGTAACCACTATAATGTCCTACCATTTCATTATCTTACTTTTCCCCAGCTTGTAAGGAGCCTTCTGGGGGGATGTCTTTATCTTCCACTTGAAGACACCATCAAATTCATGAAAGAGTTGATAATCCATCTCTTCCTCAACTAAATTCATAGGCACATACCTGGGTAACTTAAGGGGAAATACCATCACCCCTTCCATCCAACTGATTGTGCAGTCGGGGTAGAGCCAAAGCCTACCAATTTTACTCAATGTCTATATGACTTATAAGGTAATTTTTGGCATTTCACTTTTAGTGATTGACTTGTAAACATGAGATTATAAATATTTCATTATGATCTTGATGTGGTTCCTAAAGTGGTGAATGTGCATTGCATAATATATCGGGGGCACACCTGCATCTCGTATAGAAGACCATGTGTTTTGTCCTAATTATGCAATTGCACATATAACATCCAAAAAATAGCTCATCATGTAGAATCAAGACCCATTTTGGCAAGTGTCATGAATAACAGAGACTAAGTTGCTACTAATAATATCCCCAAGTGAGGGGATCTGTTGATCTTCCAAAATTATTTGCAATAGTAGGATAGATCTTATATCTACATACCTAATGTGTGCATTACTAAATATTATATTTAGTATGATGATTATAACCCTAAATAATTTTGTTAATTGATGAATTTGTATGTTCCCTTGGTTATCCATGAATACCACTCCAGTTGGGTTTGTTACCCATGAAGCTAATACTATCTCTAGTTTATGTGCCTCGTACCAATTGTCACTGATACTCTAGTTGTAGTCTAACTATGGTAGGGGTAGGTCATAATATTTTTCAAAACATGGCCCTATAATGGAATTAATGTGAATCCCTTGATTCATTGACTTGATAAATCCATCTTCACATCTCGACCTCTCGAAGATGCCATAAACTAGGTAAGTGTATGGCATGATATCTAGTTTCACTATGGTTTTGTGGAGACTGGAAGTTCGGATTGTAAGTATGTTTGAAGCTGATTGGATGATATGGGGCATAGTCTCAGTCTCATCAAGGGATATGGATCCTTTAACATTATAATAGATAATGTTGTAATGTGCACCCCTTGATTTTATGGCCTCAAAGATAAACTTTGTCTTTGAAAATTATTGAATTGCCATATTAAAATAATAAGTCATCATTCCCACATGCAATAACCTTACCCAGAGCTGAGGGCCCTACCTATGCCATCTTTGTAATATCCTAGGAAATAACTAGCATCTTCTTGTACTTATTTTTAAATTTTAATCTCTAATAATGGTGGTCATGTGCAGTTTGTGGAGAGCTTTATCTTGGTTAAATTCAAGACATAGGTAGGAAAAAGAAATGCCTAGGGATTTGAATGAAAATTTAGTTAACAGTAGCTAAATTGAGTATCCCTTTTGAAGATTACTTTGATTAACTCAATGTTTGATGGTGATTCTAATTTATGCCATATTAATGGTGAGCTAATCACCTTTACAAATATTCAAACTATTAATTTTAGCATTTAATTACTTTAAAAATCCAATTTAGCACTGATTTACCTTTGATTCACCATCAAATTTGGATTTAAATATAAAATTTACCACATTTTGACACATGTCATGCCACCTCATATCCATCTTGGCTTTTGTAGTGCTTGAATGTGACTAAGCTACTTAGTTATCTCAAATATGGACACATGGCACCTTCTGATTACTCTTAGGCTCTTAGGATGCATCTTGGTGTGATGACTTATTTATACTTTTTTAGATGGTATATTGTGATTCATGATGAGATCTTAGGTGGGGCCCTCTAATTTTGGTTGATTGTGGGAGTGCAAAGTGTCACTTTCATAGGTAATCAGAGTTTTTTCTTCTTTAGGTGGCTCTTTTAGAGGTAATGGTGGATTTACATTTATAGGTGGCTCTCTCAAAGGGTTTTTGGAGATCCCTTTTTCCAAGTGTCACCTTCAGAAGTATTATAGATAGCTGTCAATAAATTTGTGTTAATCATGTGGCTTAGGTGATTCCACATGCCACTCTTAGAGGTGATCCTATAGATATCATAATGTAGATCCACAAGAATGAGATGCAACATCATCTTACAAGTCTAGTGGGGACACACATCACTTTGCTAGGCCTTCAAAGGTGTCCTAGTGGATATTTAGATAGAAGTAGTGTAGGCATGACATGTTTCATCATCACATGGGTCCAAAAGGGGACATGCATTACTATTGAAAGATTATCTTCATTCTTATACCATTTATTATTCTTGGAGGGAATTTTGGATAGCTATACATCATCAAGCCTTGATCGAATGGATTGGGTGTTGCCAAATGTCTTGTTTGAGGGGTCTTATGAGATTTATATGGATGCAACATGATGTGGACAAGCATTGATCTCAGATGGAACCTTGGGGGTCATGCATCACTTTGTAAGGGTGTTAAGATTTAGATTGTCATGCTTTAGGCATGTGATGACATCTCGCCAGCCTTCAGATTGTATTAGGATGCATTGTGTTTTAGAATTAATAGGATTGGTCATAGGGGCTAAGATCTTGACATGTAGCCCATGGATTTGAATTCTAATGGCTAACTCATTTGTGATTTATTGAGATGTCACCACATGGTTCATATGCTTAGAATATTTGTTTCAAGTGTCCTTTATGGGGCATGATAAGTCTATAAGGTATTGAAAATATTGATGAGTTAGCAACCTATCCTCTTAAGTTGTAGTATTTAATTTGATGTCTCATGTGGTGTAACAAACTACTTATTTAAGTTTTATTTCCTTTGAGGAAAAGTGATAAGTTAAGTTAGACTTCCGAAGATGTCAAATTCCTATCTTAAGAAAATGAAAACAATTTAAAGAAAAACTCTTGAAAGTAAATATTTTAACCAAGGTATAAGGTTAGTCTAATGAGATTTGGTGAAGCTTATGGCTCTCATGCCAATTAGACAACCATGTAGAACATCCTTAGTGAAGGCCAATCTACATATTTTTTAATCACTTCATGGTTAATAATTCATCATTGAATAAAACTTGATAAAGACTTGTAATAATTCAAATGTTTCTAAATGTCAATTATTATTATAATATGAATGATTGACCAAGAGTTGCTAAGAAGTATTAAATCAATTTTCTATGTAAATAAATGTTTTAGTAAGCTTGGCATTTATGCATTTTGGAAAATTAATAAAGGAGGTCCCCATTATAGGGATATGGGTATTTGAGCATTAATAAAGCCCAAAAAGGTAAAGGCTCAAGAGAAATAATGAGTTATTGAGATGATATTAGTTATCAAACACATAAGAACTCAAGGCATTAGATACAAACTGCCTAGGGGTGATCTTATTAATCTCGATAGTGTTTTTGATTTATTGATTAGTATGAATAATGATGACAGTGGCACATATTCCTATAATAACATATATGATGAGTTAGCCTATACCAAGATATTTGACCAAAATTCTAACTGTACCATTTATGTTGTCCCATCTTATCCTCCTATTTTCCTCCATCACCTTCAATTAATTAATTAGGACTGACAAGATTATTACATAACAATGGATGATTTTTTGAATGAAGAGGCAATCTATTAATTCATGGGCCTCATATATAATGAGTTTCTTGGTGATAATAAATATGGATTTTCCATTACATTAGACCTTGTTGCCTATTTTGGAGACCAGGTAAACTCCTTAGTCACAAAAAAAGAAAATCAAACATTAAGGTCCCAAAGTAAAAACCTCTTCAAGACACATTTGGACCAGGGTGAAAGTAAAGATAATGACAAGTCCCATGGTGAAAATTAGTTTTAGGTGCCATTGGATGGGGATGTTAACCTTATCTCAAATGAAGCCCAAGCCTCTTATAGTCATAGAACCTCATGCCATTTCAAAATTAGTTTAGAATAATAGAAAACATTTGATCAATTAGTAAAAGATTATACCCATGCCTTTACCAAATGGTCTTTGCTAGATCTTGGGGATTCAGACTCTTCCCATTTGGAAGAACTTGATGAGCTAGTTAACCCACTAGATGAAGATGAAGACTATTGTACCACTTTATTGACTATTTTAGAATATGGTTCCACACTAATAATAAAATACACCATTGAATTTAATATTAGAATAACTGATGATCCAAAATGGATCAAAATTGGAGTGTCCCTCATTGAAGAATAATGTGAAGTCTTTATTACCCTCATTTAGTAGTTTTTTGGTATCTTCACATGGTGTTATTCAAAAGTCCTAGGTTTGGACCCTATCTTGGTTGTACATCATATTGTTGTACATCTTGATACCAAGATGATCAAACAAATGTTGAGAAAAATGCACCCTCACATAGCCATTCTTGTCAAGAAGGAAATAGAAAATTATTGGAGGAAAGATGCATTCATCTTATTGATTTTTCTGAGTGGATATCCAATATAGTCTTGGTCAACTAGAAGTTTCAAGGAATCAGATTATGTACTAAATTATGAGATATCAATAAATCATGACCAAAGGATGATTTTCCTTTTCCAAATAATGATATGACTGTAGATTTCATGACTAGATATGAGATGTTATCTCTCATGGATGGTTTTTCAAGATATAATCAGATTAAAATTTCACCAAAAAACTAACATAAGATAACATTCACCACTCTCTAAGGAACATTCTATTATCAAGTGGTTCTATTTAGACTCAATAATGTAGTTGACACATACCAATGATATGAATGCCATTTTCCATGACATGATGCATGACACTATTAAATACTATGTGGATGATATATTAGGAAAATCCAAGACCAAAGCAGGACATGTAGACATATTGTGAATAATCATTAAAAGGATTCATAAATTCAAGGTTAGGATTAAACCTAAATAGTACATTTTTTGGCATCACTTTAGGTAAATTTACAAGTTTCATTATCCCTTTCCAAGGTATTGAAGTTAATCTAGACAAGGCTAAGGCCATTAATAAAATTCCTCTACCTTCAAATCTTGAATATCTATGTAGCCTATTGGGTAAAATTTGGTCTATCAAATGATTTATTTCTCAGCTAGTAGACATATGACATCCTTTCATCCATATTATAAATAAAAGCACCACCTTCTCATGGAATGCATATTTTCAACTAGCCTTTGAATAATTAAAAGAATATTTGGCCAATCCACCTATTCTAGCTCCACCCACACCTATAAAGCCATTGCTTCTTTATATCTCAGTAACCAACTATTCTTTTGGGGCATTCTTGACACAACATAATGATCAGAGGAAAGAATGATTAGTATACTATCTAAGTCACACATTAGTTGCCTATGAAAATAACAACTCAACTTATAAAATGTGTTTAGACATGGTATTTATATCCAAAAATTAATGCCATTATATGCTTAACAACAAAACCATTATCATTTCCAAAGTGGACCCACTCAAATATGTACTTTCCAAGGTATCCTTGACTAGTCGTATGGATAAGTGGATAATGATATTAAGTGAATTTGAATTTGAATATGTTCATCAAAGGGTAGGTAGTTTCATATTAACTTGTGGAATCACCCTTATCAAATACTAAAACACTTATTTTCAATTTTCATGATGATTAAATCATGACTCTAGATGACACTTCTTTTATACCTCAACATTAGACCCTTTATTCTGATGGTTCCTATAATTTTCATTTATCAGGAGCCAATATTATCTTCATTACACCATAGGGGGATCTCATTCCCAAAGAATTTAACATTGGTTTCAATTGTTCCAATAATATTATATCATATAAAGCACTCATTGTAGTGTTTCATCTATAAGTACAATAGAACATCTAACACTTACATATTCATGGAGATTCTTAACTAATTATTAATTGGATGATATACCAATACCATATAAAAGATGAAAAACTCATTCTATATAATAAAATGGTATATAATCTTAAACATAATTTGAATAGATTCTAAGAGCCAATAACATAACTACTGACATAATGACAAAAATTAGTTCCATAATAGCAATTGTATATCACACTATTTATTACTAGTTTATTATTGAAAATTGATTACATCTAGCTCACGAACATTCAAAATCTGAAGTGGTATGTGAAATTATTGGTCCCTACTCACCTTGGTAATTTAAAATATATGCCTACCTCCATGACAATATTATTCCTTCCAACCTTTCTCATTAAAAAAAGTCTTCATCTATTCCACTTCTCATTATACCATTCTTGCTACCACTCTCTATCATATAGGATATGATGGAACTCTAATTCACTATTTAGATTTAATAGAGTCGAGAGTAGAACTTAAATAAGTACACAAAGGGATTTGTTGGGACCTCGCTAGTGGCATGGTCCTTGGAAATAAACTCATATGTACAAGGTATTATTGGCCCACTATGGAAGTTGATGGATGTGAATATGTCAAAAAGTGTTTAGCATATCAAAAACATGTCAGTCTCATTCATGAACCAGATCTGCCACTTCAACCAATCACTACACCATGTCCATTTTCCACATGGGGACTTGATCTCATAGGGAATATCAATATGAATTGATCAGATGACCATAGACATATCCTTAATGCAACTAAATATTTTACTAAGTGGGTTGAAGATATTCCCTCGATTATATATTAGGTAAGTAGATATCCAAGTTCATCCTCAACTATCTCATTTGCTACTTTAACATTACCTATAATTTATGATAATGGTTGCTCCTTAAAAAATAAGGATGTCAAACCCCTATGTGATAAATACCAAGTTAACTATCACTTTTTCTCCACTTATTTCCATCAAATTAATGGCTAAGCAAAAGCATTTAACAAAGACCTGATCCAAATTCTAAAAAAGAGTGTCAATTATTTTTTCCATGATTATCATTTATAACTATTTCCCACCCTCTGGGCATACCACATCAATACCTACACCACTACATGAGCCACACCATGTTCCCTTATTTATGATACAAAATATATTCTCCTTATCAAGATTAAGTTATCCTCATTACACATTTCACTAAATAACATCATTGATAATGATGAATATAGAGTTTATCGATTATAAGATTTAGACTTGATGAAAAGAGGGTAGCTACTTTGAATAACCTTCAAGCTTATCATAACATGTTGCATCTTAGCTATAGTAACTAAACTAAATGAAAATACTTTGATCTTGGAGAACTCATTCTAAAGGAAAATAAGAAGAATACCAATACCACCCATGAAAAGAAGGGTAATTTTGAACCTAATTGGATAGGTCTATTTATTATCACAAAAAATAATGGTTTTGGAACATACAGATTGGTCACACCAGAAGATAAAAAGTAGATGATCCCATTAATATTATGCAACTCAAGTGTTTTTAAACTTGAATTTCTTGAACATTATCTATGAGGACCCATTTTTGGGGGCATGAAATGAAACCACTTTCATTTCATCTTGTTTCCAAATTATGTTAGTCCATTTTGATCTTATTCCCTCATATTGTTACCATTCTTGATCTTTATTTTGGTTTACTAGTACATCAAATGATTCCAGGTTCCATATTTAGAGAAAGTTTATAATACACTATTTATATTTGGTCACCATAAACACATCTAGGATGAGTAGTATCTTAGAATTGATTATGCATGATTCTCCTAAATGATGGTGTTATTAACTACATATTTTAACTCTTAATTGAATCATGTACCATTTAATTTATCCATATGACATTCCTATGCTATTTATGTGCCAATCATATTTTCAAACCTACTATTGATTCATATTAACTATTCACTAGGGTTGAACTAAATTGACTTGAGGTCCATTTGACTATGTAGGTAGTGCTCAGTTTATGAGGTCAACTTGGTCACCCCCTTTCCATGCTCTCATCATTTTGTGAGTAATCTAAGACACACTCTCTCTATTTTAAAAATAATTTGAGTCACACTCACTATTTTTTGAGTTTAAAATTTTTTAAGCTCATAATACTCCATCAATTTGATGTGCCAAAAACCCTAAAACATTAAAAAACCTAGAAAACCCTAAAACTTTGAAAAAACTATAAAACCCTAAAAAATTACAAAATTGATAAAATCAACTTACAATTTCCATGAGAGATATAAAGCCCAAAAATTTTATGGGAAGGATTATCTTGTATAATCTAATTCATTTTTAATCATCATTACCATTCCATTTATTATCCTCCCATTTTTGGGAGAACTAAATCAGCCTGAGGTCTACACAGACTATGTAGGTAGTGATTGGATGCATAGGGCATCTTGAGTTAGTTTATTTACACTTTTCATATTTTTATCTTGATTTATTTTCCTCTAATATCCCTTCCATTATTTTCTCACTATTTTATGAACACCCTTATGTTCTCTCCATTTTGTAAGCACCTTTAATCTTTCACCATTTTAAGATCACATTTATGCTCTCATAATTTTTTGAGCACCTTTACACACTCACCATTTTGTGAGAACCTTTATGATCTCAAAATTTTGTGAGGAAAATCATATTACTACCCTAAAATTGGCATTATTCATTTGAAATTTGTGTACTAATGAAAATTTATGTATTATTTTTTTGTTAACCCAAGATGTAATGGGCATTGTGCATTTGAAATTGGTGCACTAATGAATAAGTATCTATTAAATTTTTTATTCTCCCATATTACAGAATAACTAAATTTGGACTTAAGTCTATCCCCATTCTCATGGGTACTTTTTCCATTCTCCATAGTACAAATGTTTAGACTATATAGGTAGTGATTGGGGGCACCGGGTCCCTGGGGTTAGTTTGGACACACTCTCTATTTTTTATTTCATACCCATACATAATATAATCAAATAACCTTATATTATTGTTAAAAATCCAAGATTCCCCCTTTTAAGGAGCTATTTTAACTCTCTTCAAGCTTGGACTAACACGAGATTGGCCTAAAGGTTATGGGTGACTTATAGTAAGATCAAACCTCTAGTTTATGGGGATATATCCCCTTATATATCAACTTAATCTCTCATAATAAAACCTAATAATACTGATATGAAAATATATAGGATGAAAACATGAATAAAAAACCTATTCTAAGGGATGGTGATGCACCAATATTCACTTATCCTCTCTTGAATGATCTCCAAACACAATTTGTGAATCCAATGAAAGACTAATAAATAAATAAGATTCTTGCCACACTCCTAAACATATGTATTTCATGTGGATGTTATGTGTAATTTATATGGCTTGAAGGCAATGGGATGAAGGATTGCTTGAGACACTACCAATCAACTCACTCTTCAATATAACTACCATCTCTCAACACTTAACATGACCTACATATGATGACAATGTAACACTAGGTGAAGGTGATAATCTAAAAATTAATATGAAAATAATAATTTATGCAATTAAATGAACCATAAAACACACTAATTCTATAAAAAAATCTACAATAGTCCTATTTTCTATTGATTCTCAAGGTTCAAGATATAATTTGGCATAGTTTTGCTACACCCAATTGAGGGATACTAAAAAAAGGCCTTAAGGACTCAATATATAATTTTTTTTACAAGAGATAGGAAATAATATTGGAATATAAGTGGTATTAATAGGCCATAATGGTCATGTATTAGTTACAACAGTCCTCCACACTCCTTTATGCATTTCTTGGGTTGACTAGTGCCTTGAATGAGTACCTTAGATCATTGAGGTATATTTTTAATAAATATTGACTCATGAAGATATAATGTATGTTATTACTATTAGACTCCATCTCCCCTAATTAGTTACCAAGTATTGAAAGATGTCTAATTAGGCCTTTTCCATGAGGAATTAAGTAGCTGGCCATACCTGCACATTGGCCATATTCAAGAAACTCCTTAAAATACTTAATAATTACCATAGACATAGAGTTTTCTCACTTTAAGGTGAATTTAAATATTTTTAATGATGGTAAATTAACTCCATATAAATTTTATATTCCCATAAGTGTCTTCATTTTATTGGCTAAGTAGGCCTTATGGATTAGTAACCTAGTTTTTTGTTCATTAACTATTTAGATGACTATGAGAGTTGAACTAAACCTTAAAATTATATGATTAAGATTTATTTACACATGAAATAATATTATACATAAAAAATTGGGCCCTCCAAAATTTATAAACCTACAATCTTACCCTCTTTGTATGATTATACCATCTTCACTAGCTTCTATACTGGTTGATTGGTGGAGGTTTACAGAAACAATTATAGATAGATATATGAACATTTCATGATTTTAGGAGGTGAAAAAAAACTCAAAACATCACATCAAATGATTGGTAACCTATTACCAAGTTATGCACTTTATCTCCAATCAAAAACTTGAAAATTAGTAGTTTTTAGAGGTGTTTATACATTATTTGTATAGACTAGTACCTTAGCAGAAGCCTCATCTGAGTGGGAAATATGACCCCAAGTGTTAATCAAGTGGGTTTAATTTATTTTAATGCATTTTATCTTAATTATGTATAATCAGGTCCTTATTAGGGTTTTATGGAAGTTTAAGAGTGTTTGGGGATCTTAACAATGGTTCATAGAGGTTAGGGCCTGAACCTATGAACCAATTCCAATAATAACTTGTAGACAAGGCACCCTATCTATCCTTAGGTGTTTATTTCCCCGCGCAAAATTTCTATACAATTGTGATCTCATGAATTTGCCTCTCAAGTGAGAAGTATGTATTCTAGGTAGTCTTGAGGTGTTTTTAGGCCAAAATTACTAGTTGTGCATCTCCCCTATAAGCTAAAGTGACATCACACATATAGAACAACATGATGATCATATTCATGAAGTTTTGAGGTGTACTTTGATATTTTTTTGTCCTCTATTATAATATCTGAGTGGCACTATCTCAATAAAGGTGCTAGATAAATAGGTATATATGTAGGGTCCCTAAGTTTTGGTTTTAAGCTATAGTTTTAAGGCACATAAACATTGTTATTAACATGAAGATCACACATGAGGGACCTTAGAGTATCTATATCCATTTAATCAAAACATTTACTTCCTTTTATATGTATTGAGTCTCTCAATTGGACACCTAGGCATATCTATAAGAGTTACCAGTCATGGATACCCTTAAGGGTGGCTAATGTGAGGTCATTTGGAAAATTTTGGACCCCCTCTCTTTAGAAACCTATGGTATATGCAATTCATTCTCAATGTTTTGTTCATAGGATAAAAATGACTTTATCAGGTCTAATCTCTACATCATATCCCATGCACATGCTAACCAATAGGTCATATAAGTTCTTAGGGGACTTGAGAAGACCATTAATAACCTTTCATAGCTTAATCACTCCATTTTGATGCATTTTTGGGCATATTTCATTCATTAGGTATGAGCCAAGGTTAAGGGTTTTGTAAGTCCACCATCTTAATGATGGTTCATATAGTAAGGAACTCCAAACCAAAACTTATTACTATGAAACTTTATCCTGCTAACCCCTTATCTTTCCTAAATAGCTTACGATCCCATGCAAAGCATGTGTGGAGATATGAGTGTTGAAAGGTGTGCTTCAAGCTCTCTTTTAGGAATTTTGAGCAGGTTAACTTCTTAGCATCCATTCATAGATCTAGGCCCTCTAACCCCATTCACTCCTTTATAAACTTTGAGTCAATATGGGTGCTTAGGTTTCCCTAGTATCCTTAGGCCTAGGTATTTTTGTGGTGAGAGATATAAGTGTGGGAAGGTCCAGCTTGACATGCTTGCTAAGAGAAATGGAGCTCCAGAGAGGATTAAAACCAACATAAGCTAACTCATTTCACTCATGTATCTCAAATTCCTTTTTTAGGGTCTAAAAAATTTTCCCACACATACCACATTGGCCTAAGTCTATATGGAGGTATGGGTTTGCTATTGAGGTGGAGGTAGGATTTTGAGGCCTAAATTTGCCTTTAGGTCTTATTATGCTCAGACTAAGTGTTAAAACCTCAACCCATTATAGATGCATCTATGGATTCCAATTTTCCACAACACCTCCTTAAATCAAGCCTCTACCTTTTTCACATGTTTTCATCTACTTAGACCTCTTATCAACCTTTCTCTTTCCTATAGATTACCTTATTTAACATCATCTTGTGTGTGAGACTAAAGTAATTGATACTAGTAACCTAAGTAATATTATTGTCTCTTTATAGGGCTGGGATCAAGATTAAAATATCATGTTTCAAATCATGATTATAACCCTAAGGATCATCCTCTCTAACTCTACCAACCAAGTTTGTTTACATAGTCACACATAAGGCTTGTGTGTTCTAAGTATGCAAAATAGACTAGGAAATCACCTTAGAATGATTAATCATAAAGTGAAGCCTTGAGGGGTTTTTTATGCTTTATTCTCCCTAATACTCAAATTTCATATGTTTTTGGCATTTCCACTCTCTTTATTTTGGCACCTTCTCACTCTAGGCAACCCTGACTGACTGTATGTGTGTAACTCAGTCTAAAATGTACTCCTACATATTTATTTGCCTTTGGTGATATGACCTTTTTTTACCTTTTCTCTTACTTTACATTTTTTCCCCTTATTTTCATATATTATCTTATATCTAGGTTAGGATACAAACTTAAGACTACCAATAGTATTGTAGGTATTGATTCGTAAATGTTGATTGACCAAGGTTTCATGGAACATGGTCTCTAAGTTAAGAGAGTGCCCTTTTAGTCACATTTGAGGCCCCAATGGATCTCTTACATTATAATCCATATTTACAAGATAGGCATCTACCTATTCATATCCCTTTCTTCTTATCAGGGTTCATATGCATATGATGACTTTGAAAGACTTTAGCATGGTGGGTTTAGATGATTTATTATAGGTGGTGATTTACCTTCTAAACATGGTATATATTTGTATAGGTCTAGTTATTTATAGCATTGATGGTTCTTGATAACCTTATAATGTTTTTAGGCCTTGATTCTACTTCTTGGACTTGGGTAGGGAGTGGTGACCTAAGGGTGATGATTGTGGGGTCATATAGAGTTTGAAATTGGAATGCATGGCTTAAAACTAAGGTGAAATGATAGTGCAAATGTTGTCAAATGGTAGAGGCTCTTTTAGGGCTTGGTTTAAATTATGAACTCACACCCAAGATAGTATACAGGGGCCCTAAGAATATTTATACATATAATTAATAGAGCATAACATTTTGATGCCATCAATGAGGCATACATAGTGAAAATTGAAACCTAGGACTTTCCAAAAAACCTTAAATTTTGATAAATAACCTTAATATCTACTAAACAAGACTGTGAAGGTGTTTGAGGGTAGATTTCTAGTTCCTAGGTTTGAGGGTACATAATAAAGGTCTATTTGTCTCAAAATTAGGGGATTCTCATCACGGCACATTATTTTCATGCCACTTATATGCATCTTGTTGATGTATAATAGCCATTCTTTTCAGGAACACTATCTTTCCTTGTAGTAGAACATAAACATGTAGGAAGTATTCACTTGGAGGCACCATTTGAGAGAGTTGAATATATATACCATTTAACTTGAACCAATGAGACATGGATAACCCCAAAACACCATTATTGAACCTTGAAACATTATTCACCTTTAGATGTATGTATTGGACACTCTTTCCCACTAATGGAAACTTGATTATAGATAAGATTATTTGAGACCTTTCTCACTTATATATTCCCACATGTATGACCTATATGTTGAGGGTTCCATGAAATATCTTTACAAGACATATAAGAAATAGGAACAATAATTAGTTTGATCAAACAAAATAAAAAATTAATGAAACTATTCCCTTTTTTTGCTTATGTAAATGAGGGTGGTGACCAGGTTACCCAAATTATTAAAATTTGTTCATAGAGCATAAAATACTAAACCTAAATCCAATTACCATGATTTTAAGGTCTTTAATTCTATTTTATTTTGATAAGATCCTAGACCCTCTCTCTCCTCTATATGGATCAATCACAAAATTGAAGTGCTCTCCATGTTTGCCAATGAGCTTGGTAAGGGATGTGAATCAATATTTGTCTATTTGGGCCTTAAAAAACTTATATCTCTTAATAATAGGCCTATTTTGAACTCCCCTTATATAACCCTAACTCCACATGAACAAATATATATTGTATAGACTTATACCATTCAAAAATATCTTGAAACCTATAAATTTCATGTGTTTTTCATGTTTTAGACAACAAAATATTAGTGGTGAGTAATAAGAGGGAAATAAGGGTCAAGTAGAGTTTGAAATTTTATGGTAGGACTTAGGCAATTGAAGAGACATGTTTTCATATGTATGGGGTCCATTTAGTGGCAAATGGGGGTGTTGACTTGTGAAAATGGCCTCATTAGTATATGAAATGATTAGTAATGGAAATGTGGTGCTCATGGGGTAATTTAAGCTGTTTTTTATGGATTTAGTGTCCTTTTGAGGTCAAATATCATTTAAGGCCAAAAACTTTCTTTTTAAGACAATACATAATGTTTTCTAGTGAAGGATTCAAATGAATGACATTTTAATAATTATTAAAGGGACTAAAACTTGATAAAGACTTTAATTAGGATCCCATACTCCTAGATAACATCTATAATTCCTAATATTAAGCCATACATTTCATATTTCTCAACACACTAGATAGGTTCATGATGAGTTATTAGTTGCAAATTATAGTTATCTCTACCATGGCATATTTGGGATAGTTGAGACCATTTAAAATCCAATTATGAACCTTCAAACATGTTAAAACACTAAGAGGATTTCTTGACATAGTTAAAATAGGGAGTGAAGATAATTACCATGATGTTTTATTGGCATGACACAACACTAGACCTATTATCTTTAACATGACAACTAGTGACCTTGTTGTGGATTGTTTTAACCATTAAAAGACACAAGAAATATAACCAACATAAATGTATTTGGGTTATTATACATGGGCTTAATCCTTTATATTACCGAGGCTAGAAATTATTCAACACTTACATCATTTCACACACTAAAAATTACACTATACAAGCAAACATTTTAAAATCACCATAAGCTTGTGCAAAACTCATAAAAAATAAACAATATTTTATTTTGTTTAAAGTGAGAGGCATTTCATGGTACATACAAGTTGGTTTAAACACATTAAAATATTAAAAACAATTACAAACATATTTCTTAGTGACATATAAGTGCATATAGTAAATGGTTGGTCGATGTCTTGTTATCTTACGCATCATGCCTTGGCTTAGTTACTCTCTTAGCATAAGGTTGACTATCCAATAAATCCAAATTAAAATAAATCCATCCTCCTCATTAGTTTTCTATTTAACTAACATTAAAGACATTCATCCTTAGGCATGTTTGGCTTGCATGGATAATTTCCCTCTAGTAGTCACACAACTCGAGGCTACACTTCTTGATTTACATTCCTCATCATATTGATGACTATTGGTGGATGTATTATACTCCCAATATTTGTATGCATCATCCAAAGAAGAGGTTAAAACCCCACTCTCTATCTTAGACCTTTCTCTACCAATGTGACCCTTATATTCATCTACTCATTATGATGAGCTTGCATAAGCAATGCTTACTGTCACCTCATTATGCATCCCACCATAAAGTGAAGAGTTCTTATATGATAAGCCATATGATATTAATTGTATTTAGGCCTTATGTTATGTTCCCCTTATTGGTAAATTGTGTATTAAAATTCAAACCTTGTTTACTTAGGTGGAGGCTAAGGTTGAATATGAGGCTCCATCAATTGTTATTGGTGTAATATTTCTTCTACAAGATCCATCACTAGGTGTAGCATCTGAAAGATCCACACAATCACCTCATAGATCATAGAGAGAGGTGGTGGTTATTGATCATCCCCACTTGAATTCCCATTTATTCCATCCTATGCCATATAAATCTTCATAATTCCATGGTATGTTAAGACCCTAAAAATATCACTACCTTATCAAACACTTAACTACACAAAACACATTGCACACTTTGTCTCTAGTCAATAGGTTGTATATCCCACATAATTATTATTATTTGGTGTCACATCATCCAATCCATTTAATTAATAGGTCCCATGATATCATGGATTATATAGATCAATCACACCACTCACAATGGTCATGTCTACTCACCTTTTAGTGTGGACACATAAACCCCATTGAAATAGTCATCTCAATAATAATAATTATGAGTGGTCACACTCTCATTTTCTATCTAGTCATGTTATGATCATCCTTATTATAGTACATCACATCCCAATCAATTTATTTTAATATATTGTAAATCATCATGACCATATGCATCATGTATGTATTTATACTACAATCTACATGTAGGTTTTATCTTTTAATAATAGAATCACATCTTGAGGTCTTTGTAAAGCTAGTGAATTCTTGAATACCTATTGCATCTTTATTGTATCCTCCATAGATCCTCCCATATTCTCACCCTAGGTCACTAAGATTAATGTTGGAAAGGATTTAATTGATGAATTTCATAGATCATTGGTGCCAATATACTAGGGTGGATGATGTAGACATGACAACCTTTTGTAAAGAAATAATCTATAGTTCTTGAATCAAGTGTAGTCAGTGTATTTTTTTTATTGCTAAGATGATGGTATTTTACCATAAAAAATCTAAAAAACCTTCAAAAAAAATAATTTCATGTCTCCAGTCATATGCATTCCATAAAAATCAACTCATAGGGATGAAGGCCTTTTTTTTAAAAGACTTTTTAGATATTGATAGACACCCATATTTTAAAACTAAGTTTATAGCAATAAATTCTACCACTCCACTTATTCCCTTGAACAATTTCAAAATATATAGCCTCCTCATGAAGGAACCTCTCCTTTAAGAAGGCTCCATCAAATGAAATTTATGGTGCCTTAACTTTGTTATAGTCTTTAATTTATCTTAAATTATCATTTGATACTCACTAATCATAAAAAATGTGGGATTATCATAATATCTTGCTTCTAGCATCCCAAAATTAAATCAAACTTGCCAATCTTAATTTTTCTTCATCCCCTTCAACCCATAACTATTCGAAGGGATACATAATTTAACCCCATATATTCCTTGCATGTATCCTTACTTAGGGGAATTTATAGGTTAATATATTTTTCTTATGCTCACACCATTTTATGAGCTAAAACATTCTACATCTCTTAATCCTTCATTTAGTTGAGATGCCAAAAACTCAAACATTCAAATATTCTAAAAATATAAAATCATAATAGGCTTATAATCTCCATAAGAGATATAAAGTAATAAAATTCAAAAACATTTATCTTATCCAAAATATGATCAAAATTCTTAATCCAAACCTTTTAGGTCCTAAACCGTTATGGACATGCATCTTTTCCAAATATATCCTACTAGGGTGGACTCATTATTTATCCACCTAGATATCTATCATTCCTTTGCATGTATCCTTGTTTTGGGGAGCCATCCATTTATCATTATCATTGAGCCTTCACATGTGGATTTGGACATGGTTAAATAACAAGATGATCTATGTTTCTTTTATTTTCAAGTTTATGTTGTGTTTTCTTGTTTTCTTGTTTGTTTCCTTTTTCTATAATCACCTCATCTCAGTCCATTTTTCCAATAGGGTCATCATCATGGTGATTCCTATTATTTAGTTATATTTGAGTCCATTTATTGGAAAATGACAACATTTTAATTATGGTTTCTACCATTGGTGCATTGTTTTCAATTTCTATCAAATCAGGAGTCAATCCTTATACCATGGTCATCATGGTATTTCATATCATGGTGGATAGTGTTTGGTGCTACATAAAAAACAATAAAGATACTAGAAGTCTAATAAAAAATGTTTCAATAACATAGTTCCTTGTATACTATCCTCCAAATAATACATCAATTACTTGATCATCATTTCTTAGAATGAAAATTTGCCTTATTAGGGAAAATCATTTAGACTAATCAATGATAAAATTTTCCATACTAGGGAAACTCTCTGTAATCATGGTCAAGTCCACCCTACTAGAGCATATTCTTGTGATCAATTAGAACAACCCTTTTTGGGGCCATTTCTTTCATTTTTCTCATTCTAATTTTTTTCCTCTTTTATTTAGCGCTTGTCTATTTTAAGTTCCTCCCCAACTGTCCCCTCGAGGGGGAATCTATAGAACTAATCAAGAAACCTTTGGGAATCAATCAAAGTTTGATAAATCATAAAATTTTAAAAATAGAAGAGTGAAGACATCATTCTTCAAGTGTTATAAAATTTCTTCTTAACAACTTTTTCATTATTTGAAAAGACGTTAATATGCCTAGTGTCTTAAAATGCCTTATCAAATAGGGGTAAAATGTAGAAACTTCATTTCAACTACTTTCATGTCTACATTTTGATCTAAATGAATTTTCATAATCAAATGCAAATTTATCTAAATATCATTAAATCAACCCAATTCCCCTAGACTTTTGATGTATGCATTTTGTGACACATTGGTGCATCCCTAATATAGGTAGTGCACTTCATCAAATTATTTAATTTGTTAATAATTACCCAAAATAGGTACCTTGTTTACAAATGAACCTTCAATAAATTAACTAAATTATTATATTATCAGATCCTATCCTATCAAATTCACATCATGTTACATTATTTAATTAAGAATAATTAGTTAGTTAATCTTCTTCTATAAATGAGGTTACGTATAAAGCAAATATTAAAAATATAGGAAAAAAATATTCATATTTATCTTCATCATCTAGACAACTAATATTCAAATAAAATGGCAAAGATCATCCTTACAAAGTGTATTCCTTATTATAAATCTTATTCCTTCTTACAAATCCCACCCCTTCTTACAAAGCCTATCCTCTTCTTAAATGCCCTATGTTCCTCATCATGAAGATGTAGGAGATATTTTTGGCCCTTGATACTCATCTTTAGATGAATTATCCTCATCATTTTACCAAATCTATAAATACAAGGATAATAAGACATTATAGACAAGCTTATTCACTTAGACTTATTATGTAGAAATTATAATGAAGCCCCACATTATTAAAATCTTTCCAAGACAAATCAAGAGTAGACAAGGGTAAATTATGCCCACATGTGGAGTCAACATTTAAAATGACCTATAGAATATAAGGTGAGCTCAACCTCTTCAAACTAATTCATAAGAAAAATCTTCTAAGGAAGTCTAAACCTTGTTTTTGTCTTCTGATTACATTTCCTACTTGTTTTCTAGATATCTCAACTTAGGGATTAGGCTTGAGATGTTAGTTATTCAATTTCATTTTTATTTTGTTTATTAATGGATTGAATAACCTCTCTTGAATTCCTGATCTAAAGTATGGATTCTAACTCAGATGTGGAATAAAATGAACCCAATATAAATGAGCATGAAATAATTGTTAATAAAATTATAAAAATAATAATGGAAAAAGAAGATAAAGATCAACTTAAGATAACTTAATTTTATGAGGATGAGATTGGAGATTTAAAAATAATAATGAAATTTGTTGAGAAGCAAGACTTAGTAACCAAACTTAATTTTTTAAGTATTGGAACAAACAAAAATGGGAATACCATGTACAATAGGAAGATAAAATTGAAAAGTGAAATCCAAATAAAAATGTGTTCAAAAAAATTTGAAAATATAAAAAGACTACCATTCTATTAAACATCAAAATAAATGGCAAAGAAAATAAGAAAACACTATTAGATGTTGACACATATACAAATGTATTACTGTGGAGCACATGGGAACTATTAGGGAAACTTTAGCTAGATACAACAACATATGATATTTCCATGGATGATGTTACCCCAAAGTCACCCATTGGTACCATAAAGAATTTTGAAGTTTCTTTTATAGGAATAAATAAGAGGGTAGATAGTGAGGTAATCGATAAGTATGAAACTAGCTATCCAACTTTGCTAAATCTAGAATACTTTGTGGACTGTAATGATTTATTAAAATTAGAAGAAGAAGAAATCACATTTGAAAAATAAGGATTGATATTCCATTTCCATTAAAGGTAATAATGGAAACATCATGGTTAGAGGAACTTTGGAGAGGAAAATAGGATAATTAATTTGATAACCTTGTTGGTGTATATACCTTTACAAATATTTAAAAAATAGAAGATGACCCATAAACTAATGAGGATGGAGAGATGATTTTAGAAGAAGAAGAAGAAGAAGAAGAAGAAGAAAAAGAAGAAACACTCTCCAGAGAGTAAATTTAAGCCTTCATATAATTGAAATAGAAACCATGATATAAAAATTATTTTATTTAAGGAAAACACCCCGTAAAGTTAAAATTATCACTACACTAGAAAATACTTTACCATAAAAAAATAAAGCTCACCACATAGAATGAGCTACACACAATAAATTACACAAGTTTATTGGAATAGTAATGGATGATGAATACTTATAGTAGATGATGAGAGTCCTTCCATAAGAGGAAATAAGAATGAAATAAATTAATGATACACTTACCATTACTTTTATAAGATGGTGGCACTCCTACCAAGTAACCATCCATACTTGGAAAAAGTTTTGCATACTACTCAAAACACAATTTATACAATCATAAACTTAATTTTTAGATATAAGATGTTAAACAGGGGATACTAATCCATGATGACATATTGAAACATGTGAAAAAATATGGAAGGCAAGAGGGGAAACTAATAAACAACTATAGGAATAGTTCTTATTTTAGATATTGGAAGCAATTCCCAAGACATCATACTTCCATCAATAAATATGAAAGGGAACCAATACATGGATATATTTAAAAATGGATTTATACAAAACTTTTAACTTCTATGACTCAGACACAAGTTTGTAGAGCATCCTGAAAAATAAAAACCTTTTTATTTATGGAATATTGATAGCTGAAAAATAATTCTCCAAAATAAAGATGGAGGAAACATTATTAGGACATGAATATGACTAGGAGAAAAATTTGGAAAATTGTCTGAGAATCACCAAAAATTTAATTAAAAACCCTATAGGTAAAGGATCTCAAACAGAGGACCTATTTCCATAAAATTACAAAGTAGGAAAAAGATGAGTAAGAAAAACCTAAAAATATAAAAATATATGTTGTAGTGGGAGAATGGAAAATTATTGACACTATATAAGAAAAAACAAAATATTTATACCAATGACTTTAGGTTAAGGAAGAAAACATTATTACAAAAGGAAATCCAAAAATAACAAAACTAGGAAACTATTGGGTAGAAGAGGAAGTAGAAAAAAATTTACAACTATTGAGGGAGTTTGAATATTTATTTCCTAGGACATTTACTAAACTCAATGGAATTAAGGAAGATGTGGGTACCATGAAGATTCAATTAAAATAATACTAAAAACCACTACAAAAATGACTATACCAACTACATCCTAATGTAAAAGTACAGGTCAAAGTCGAGATGGATAAAACACTTGATGATGGTAATATAACACCTATAGAGAATACTAAATGGATAAGTCCTATGGTAATATATAACAATAAAACTAGATAAATATGCATATGTGTTGACTATAGGGAAATAAATAAGGTTTGTCTACATGACCTATTCTTAATGCCATTTACTAAAGAGATATTGTAAAGTTTTGTGGGTAGAGAAATCTATTATTTAACTGATGGATTCTTAAGATACCATCAGGTCAGGAGAAAACTAGAAGATAGATGAAAAACCACATTTGATATAGAATGGATATCTTTCATGTACATAATTATGCCATTTGGACTGAAGATTGTATCAATTGTATTTAGCCATATAAAGGTAAATGCATTTTGAGATTTCATATATGAGTTTTTGGTGTTATATTTGGATGATTTGACATTTTACAAGTTAATCAAGGACCATGTAAAAGTGCTAAGGATGATGTTCTATAGATGTAGATACTTTAATATTTCTCTAAAAATTAAGAAATTCATATTTATTATTCTATTTGGAACCTTATTAGGCAATATAATATGTAAAGAAGGATTGATGGTAGATCCACTTAAGACTACCATAATCATCAGTCTAACACCACCCAGAACACAAAAAAAGTTTAGAAAAATAAGAGGGTATAATGGATATCACCGAGTGTTTATAAGAAACTATGCAAATATAAGTGCACCTATTGAGAAATTATTAAAGAAACAACATAATCAACCATTAGATTTGTCTAGATAATGCCAAGAATGATTTTATACACTAAAAAAGATTATAGATGCCCCCATTTCAGTATTCATATATTTTAGGAGTCCTTTCCATGTGCATGTGGATGCCTTATGAATTTCAATAGGAATTGTACTAGCATAACCACAGGGAAATATAGATCACCTAATCTCATTTTTTAGTAAGAAATTAACAAGGAAAACATAAATTATTCCAACATAGAGAGGGAATCACTAGTGATTATCTATGTGGTACACAAATTTAGACATTACTTACAATAAACCTCATTCACATTATTTATATACTATGAGCCACTCAAATATTTGATAAATAGGCTCATAATACAAGGAAGAAACTACCGATCGCTCATGTTGTTCTAGGAATTTTATTTTAAAATTATAGTGAAATTAGGAAAAGACAATAATGGACCTAAATATGTGTCAATAATAATCATAAGGGAAGATATAAGACCAATTAAGGATGAGTTTCCTAGACCTCACCTCTTTCACATAGAAGTAGTACCTAAAGACATGAAAGGTATTGCATAATTTTTATCTAGCAGAGAGTTTTTGGAGGAATATAGTACATTATAAAAGAAAATATTAATTATTCAAGCATTTACCTTCAAATTTATCAAAGGTGAACTATATAAAAAGGGAATAGATGAGGTACTTTAGAGAGTAACATTACTATATGAGTGGTAGAATATCCTAATATATACACATGATGGAATTGTAAGAGGACACAACTCTGGGGAAGCAATAAGGAAGAAAATACTACTAGTAGGTCTATGGTGGCCATCACTATTCAAATATGCACATAGATATTCAATAATCTATGATACATGTCAAAGAGTGGGTAAGACAAATGCTAAATATGATATTGCCTTCCACCTAGTTCTAGTAATAGCCCCATTTAAAAAATGGGTGATCAACTTTAAAGGCCCAATTAAACCTATAGTAAGGAAAAGTAATGGTAGGTTCATTATAACTAGAACATAATATCTTACAACACAGGTAGAAGCTATTATAAAAAATATATTTCATCATAAATACTAATAATTTTTTTTTATATGAAAATATAATCACAAGGTTTGAATGCCCCTTGAGCATAACAATTGACCAAGGAAAACACTTCATAAATAACACAATTGAAGAATTTATGAAACATTTCATAATCTAACATCAAAGGAGTACTCCCTATCATCTGCAAATAAATGGAACCATGGAAACATTCAAAAAAGTATTGGAGAAAGTACTAACAAAATTTTATGACACAGAGATAAGGGATTGAGATATGAATTTACTAGCAATCTTATGGGCATACTACACCATCTAAAAATAGATGACTAAATATTGTCCATTTCAATTAGTCTATAGACTAGAAGTATTGATGCCAATAGATTATATTCTACCAAGTTTGAGATTTGAGGTAACATTCTAAATGAATGAGAAATATTCTATTCAAGAGAGGTTATTAAAATTAGAAAAACATTCTAGATGAATGATAAATATTCTATTTAATAGATGTTAGAATTAGAAAAAATAGATGAGAAAAGGTTTCTAGCAGCATATAACCAAATGAAATAAAAGAGGCACTAAAAATCATGGCATGATAGACATATAAAGATAAAAGAAATTTATATTAAAGATAAAGTTTTACTATATCCCAACAAATATGAAAAAATATAAAAATTGAAGATAAGATGGCTTAAACCATGCATAGTTGAGAATATATTGAGTTTAGGAGTAATAAAGTTACAAATGCCAGTAGAAAATCTTAGATAGGGGGTTGTTAATGGAGCCTGATTGAATACCTACACTATAGGAGGTTGTAATGCAAGGAGATAAAACCAATGACTCTAAAATATTAACATTGTCCTTCTAGCCATGTGAAGTTTTGGTAGATGGTACCATTATACCTTATACTAGATACTTGAGTTTTCTATTGTATGTCATGTCATCTCTCCACTAAATTGGCACTATCATCCTAGATGAGGTAATAAAATAAGGTTAGCATGGTACCCAAAAAATAATATCTTGGAAAATGGTTGTTTAATGATGATAGTTTTTTTAGTGGGATAATTAGATTAAGTAAGAGATAGGAAGATAATAAAAAAACATAGAAACATGCTCCAAAAAGGATAGATAAGGAAAAGGTAGAAATCAATAGATAGGATATTTAGTATATTTAGAATAAAATATGTAACTATCATAATAAATTTCAGACAATGGTAAGATCTTGAGTAAATATATGAGGGAAATAATTTATACTTTATTCTATAGAATGACAAAATAAGGATTATAAAACTATGATTCCATGGGTGATATTCATAAACAATGGTAAGAAAACATAGTAAATAAACATAATATAGATTAAGAAAATTGATAAAAAAAACACATACTTTGCACTACATGTAAATATATATCAACAACAAAAAGAAAGAAAAGTTATGAAAAATGAGAAAAGGAAATTGTAATGACTATATAATAAATGCCACATCAGTAAGAGAAAATCATCATATAGGATCCAAATAATTATGATTTATATTTATAGATACAAATTATGAACTACATATGATTTGTGTAAAGAGAATAAACTATATGAAGAGGTGGAAAATGAGAAAATCAAAATATGAAGTGGCAATATAAATTAAGACATAGAGGTCAGATAAAAGGATAATTAAGGAACAAATAAACTCAAATTTTTATTTGCAACTACGTAAGTCATAAGATGTAAGAATAGACATTTGTAGAAGAAATAAAATACAAATAGTAACACAACTAAGTAAAAAGAGGCTAATAGTGGTTGAATATATCCTCCACATATCAAAACTTTGAGTGGGTTAGTCCATTATGAACTACAAATTATTAAATAGATAAATGGCAAAAATTATTAAATGAGAGACAACTATCAAAATTAGATAAAAACAAAGAATTTTGATATAGTTCCTTATTATTAATAATTGAAATGTATTTTACACATACTATTCTGGGGCCTGAGGGGGGTAGAATGGAGCTCATACACACCCATAGGATTCCAAATCTTATAAGCAATGAAATATATCCTTGCATTAAAACAAGTATAAAAATTATTTCACTGGGAGAGGATAATTACGAGCATGGTAGAGGGAAGGTTCAAAATATCTAAGAAAACTATCCATAAATATTTCATAAAGGCCCAATTTATAGTAGACACATATAAAATTTTCATTAAACCATTTGTGAAAAAATCTATACCTCTCCCACCTCTACCAACAAAGTCTCTGATGAGAAAGTAGAGGTAGTCATCATTACATCTAGAGGCCTACCTCCAAACCCTAGTTACATATATTTTTCATTAAAATGGGGGAAGGTATTCACCAAGAAGAGGAAGAATAAGAGATATAAATAAGTGAGGACCCATTTATATTATGGGGATCAAAGACATCTGAACCTCAAGATGGTATCCTTAAGTCCTCTAGACCAAAAAACCAATTATTGACTTGAGGAATTTGAATGAGGAGGAAGAAGAAGTGAAGGTGACTACATTTTTTGGTTAAATAATCTATCATAGGTGAAAATTTGAGAGAAGAAGAAATGGAAAAAAATGGATCCACACCTTACACACTTAGGAAAAAGAAAGTTTCACCTAAAGGACACATGGCATCAAAATCAAAATGCAAAATCCATATTGTTGATTTCTAAGACTCTCACTCTAGGTTAAACAACCTCTATGGGAAGCTTTATAGGTGTGGGACCAAATTTTATTTTGTAAAACAACCTCTAGGATTTTAGAAGCTAGCTTTTTGATTTAATATTTGAGGTGGGGGAGAAAAGGGGAAAGAAGACAATACAAAAAATAATAAAATAAAACTAATTAAGGTGATGTGCTAAGATATTTAAAACATTAACATATGATTGCATGAAATAGATTGAATTATTAAACACTATAGACTATTAAAGGAGCATAAAGTATGAATTAAATTATATGGTGTAGAAAAAATCAATACTATAGGAGTATAGGAATGAAATAATAAACAACAAGAATTATTCACTTAGTTTAATATAGAACACCACATCCTCTTCATAGTTAGGTAGAGAATAGAATATAGAATTCATCAAAGGGCACAATATAAATCATTCACTACTACCCATGAAGGGCACCTATTAAGGTTGTAGAATGAAAAATTATAGATATTGCTACTTCTATCCTAAAACTATTAGAAATGTCTATTGTAAAAAATAGAAAATACAAAATAATTGATTACACCGCCTAAAAAGGGATGATCCCATAATATATAAGTGAAGTGGCTTCTCATGGGAGTGATAAATAGAAATCCTTGACACTTGCCAATGGTGTTGACATTACAACTGGATGAAGGACTCAGGCTCATGAGTGTAATTAACCTCTAGATCCTAAATATGGCACAACTACATTATCATTTTATGGTCATGACACTCAAGAAGAGCATAATGATGCCACATTTTCATCTCTAGATCCACTTATATTATACCACACAATGGGTCCCTTTCCTTCTCTTCATTGTCCAATAAAACTACCCAAATGTCTGAGAGATCAAAACCACTTTTGGCTGAGTGATAAAATAACACATGTTGAGTAGATACTTCTTCAAGGGAAGTTGGGTACTTTATTACAAAAATGAGTGCAAGGGCACCATATGGAGAACTTGTGGTCACCTTTACAACTACCTGATTGGTCTTTACCATTATGCTATTAGACAATGGTACTGCTCAGAATTATGACTAAAAGGGAATCAACTTTGAATAGTGTTGGGTCACCATGTGTCAAGTTGGCACTACACTAGAGTGAAATGAGAGTCTATTTGTGTTAAACAAGCACCTATTTGCCATGTGGAGGAAGTAGAAGGAAGTTGATACTTAGGTGCAAAAATCAAAAGGGGCTCCAAGAAAGGATGGCTAAAGGCATAAGCGTCAAATATGTCAAACAAGTCTAGGACCAAATATGAACTGGTCCAAAATAAAAAAAGGTGGATCTTGATCTACACATACCATATAAGAAACTAATGTATCCCCCATTTCATATTTCACCATAGGCCAAACCCTACTACATATGATTTGTAATAAAATGGAAAGGACCCAATCACCATAAGCAGAACACAAAGGCAAGAAATAAAAGTAGCTAAATCTAAAACTAAGAAGGTAATACAAAACTCATAATCAAAATCCTCAGATAAAGGGGATACCACAAAAATAAAAAAATAAATAGAGAAAAAAGCAACCGTGTAGGTACATGATATAACCACCCTCATGGGTATGTATCACACCAAATGAGGGATAAGAAAATTAGGGAGCTTGCACAAAAATGTAAATTTCATGGGCCAAGGTAGGGTGATAAGGGAAATTTTGTACTACATTGAGTTGATACCATTTACTATAGAGGATGTAGTAGACTAACTCCCTTAATATTTACAAACCACCCTCATTCAAACCAAGGAGAGAAGTAAGTAGGCCAAGAACATGATGGAAAAATATAAAGAATAAGGTCTACAAAAGACCATCACTGGTTGATGAGGAATGATTTTTTACACTCAAAAAATAGATTTGAGGTCTAACAAAATTATATATGGTTACTAAGGTCTTATAGAAAATAAAAAAATTGGAATCAACTAAGGTAATATAGGAAGAGATGGTTTAGAAGTGGAAAAAACTAGAACAAGATCTTGAGGAAGAAAATAGGAAAATTCAAGAAATTATAGAATTGGCCACTCAAAAGGATAAACAACTATTGGATAAAGAGAAAGTACAGAATGGACAAGAAAAAAAGGAAGAGATATAAAATAAAAATAGGGAACAAGAGGAAAAAAGAGCTGCAGAGGAGAGTAAAAAATATATAAAAGAGGAAAATAAAAAGAAATAACATGAATAAAAAATAAGAGAAAAACATAAAAATAAATCTACAAAAGAAGAAAGGAAAATCCAAGAAAATAGTAAAATGAAATTGGATGAGGAAAATAAAAGGAAGTTGGTGGAGCTTAAATAAAAAGAAGAGGACCAACTAAAATAAGAGTTGAAACATAAGAAGCCAAGAGAATAACCAATGGATCCATAGATGAAGGAAAAGGATAAGGAGGTAAGCTCAAGAATAGAGGTTATCACCTGGGATGCTAAAAAAGGTACATTGAGTATAATGTGGGTAAGCCTAGGTAATATAAATATTCCTATAGATATTCTATACTATATCAAAGTATAAACATATAAGCATAAACAAAATACCTCCACCATTTTAGTGCTGTCAAGTTTTATCCAACCAATTTAAGGAGGAAAAATTTAAGTAGCAATACAACACTTAACTCAAATTTATAAGGAAATGGTAGGTTAGACTCTCATTCAAAGTGCTAGAGGAGATTGGATGACATAGTGTGTTGGTTTGGAAGAAGTAATTAAGAAGCATTTATCTACCTTGACCACTGCTAAGCCATAATTTGATCCTAATACCACTCTATTGATATAAAAAAATTTGGTAGAGATATTAGATAATTTCATTAGCCATAATGGATAGAGGCTCATCAAGATTGAGGCTTAAGATAAATACAAGGAAGAGTTGTTAGGGCCACTTTTGGGGGAAATCAAGATAATATAACAATAACAAGGATAAAGTAGAGAAGATGAAGGATAAATTAGAATATGTAGCCACCTATTATGCTTACTTACTTAAAAATACTAAGTTGAGTTGGAAGAAATAGAGAAATAGTTGAGTGCGGCCTCAACTAGCTTTAGATCTCAGAAGAGACCTTCCAGGATTTAATGGATTAAAATGATATCTTTTAATGAATTATATAATAAAAAACAAAGAGAGAGAATATCTATATATGAATAAATAGAGGACTATGGTGAATTTCTAAGCAAGCAAATGGAAAAAATGAAGGTCTACTTGAAGATGCATACTAATTACCTGAATTCAGTGGTAAAGCCCTTATTATAAATGACATTGCCTTGGTAGTAAATAAGAATGTGGTTATTGAGAATATGATTTTAGAATCCAAAATTTTCATTCTAGATTGGAATAATTTTTTTTAGAATATGGTAAACAAGTACCAATAACATCTACCCAAGGAAGGGGTACCTACTCCATAATTTCCAACAATGTACAATAGAAGTCCTAATTTTTTTGTACTTAGGTGAATTAAAGTATTTTTTGGTACATCTCAACACTTATAGCTATCTTGAGGATGAAACAAAGAGATAAAATCTATGAAAATGTTTGTAGGATTCTTTATCAACTAAAAAATTAGTACCATAGAGCTAATTATGTTACCGTAGTAGAATAACACTCATCTAAGACAACAAAATCGATGACTATACCTACTAGAGTTATGGTAAGAAAGAAGGATTTGTGGAGGCAAAGGAATACTTGATTACAGAAAGGAAATGTATCACACAAACATGACCATTGATTTATGTTGTTTTGGCTTGATATTTATACCACAACATATTATAATAGATAGAGGTGTAGAAAATAGTATAAAAGCATAGCGATAGATTATACATAGGTATTAAAGTAGAATAAATTTTGTATTTATGGTATAGAATATAGAGTAGATAAACATTTGTATTCAGTGGTTATATATATATATATATATATATATATATATATATATATATATATATATATATATATATATATAAGAGAAGAGTTAGAGTAGGAAATACTATGTTTTGTGTATTATGTATGCATTACTATAAATATAGGCACTAATTTTAAAAGTAAATACTAAGAATATAATAAATAATAACCCTTGAAATGCATTGAATTCACTAAAGTTAAACTACTTAACATAAAACCATTTGCATCTAACTACTTCAAATTTTATGTCAACAATAATTTATCAAATAAGTTTTCAAAATCAGATTTGCACAACTGTTGACTTTTTCATAAATGATCATTTCTCAAAAGAATATGCCAAACTACACTATGAAAATTGAAGATATCTCATCCAATATTAAATTAGAATGTAAAATTTTCTTAATGAATTGAATTATGCTATCAATCACTTAATTAATATTATGAGTAATAAATATCATTTAAATTAGTAATATTTCATATTTACATACATAGAGAAATGAACATTTAAACAAATACAAATGAGTTTTCCCCCACCAACAATTTGTCTTTATGACCAATTTCATCAATATGGTAGAAAAAAATATTGTCATGAATTTTATAAAAAAATAATTAGGTGATAAAAATATGCATAACACTACCTATATATAAATGAATTCAAAAATCTTAGCAATATTGCACATAACAGTCTTATATAACTGAATATTTTCAAATTTAGTTTGATATACTTTATAAACCTGGTTGTAAATTGACTATGAGTCACCTTGGACCCTTAAGTTTTAAATACCTAAACATTTTGAAATGAGAATGCCAAATAATAGGGCTTTGTAATTTTCCCCATTGTTCATACACTCAAATTATAGTTTAAATATGAATGACATGACTTGTCTCTTAGGAGAAATTAGAATAAAACTTTCCCCTAAACCTAGATGACATTTATATCCATCATAATAGAGAGACCATTGATCATTTATAGAGGAAGGATTTCCATCTAGTAAGACTTGTTGGTCCTATGATATAACCCTCTTAGGGTTCACGGTCCTAAGACTCAAAAAAGTGATGAATCTTTTACCCCTTGCAGTGCAAATGAAATCACTTCTAGAAACTCAAAAGTCTTACTCTTATGATATGGATGAAGGTAGGTAAGAACTTATGGGAACTAAAAAGGATTAATTTTATCAGGATTTCCTTTCAATGTGATAAATATGCCAACATAGTTATGATGGACTTCTGGTCTGGGAAGTTGCCAACATCATTATGTATATTACTCTACTATTGATAAGACATGGGTAATTATATTTAAACTATTTTTATATGTGTTAAAGCTTGTAATAACTTAGTGAGTGGATATCTAGTGGTATCCCTCTTTGAAATGGGAAGGTAAGGCCTCTCATTTGGATTTTGTGGATAATCATGAGATCTAATGTTGATAGATATGGTACCTATTATTAAGGTACATCCTCAAGCACATACATAAATAGGGGAGGAAGAATGGTATAATTTTATAATGAAGGAATTAGGATGTGATATGGATTAAAACTAAGTGTGGGTCATAGAAAGACCAACATATTAGGAAGAATCAAACCCATTGGATTAGGAACTCTAGAAAAATGACATGGTCCTCTCATAGCATGGTTAAGGAGCATACTCTGAAAGGGATCAAAATTAGGAATATTTGTATGTGAACTAAAAATTTCCTTTGTGTGATCAAGTGCTGAGTGATTTGATGGTATCTATGGGAAAAGTCATCAATAATGGAAATCTCTTCCTTCTCTAACATCTCTATCATGCAAATATTAGACTGGCTAACTCCTCTTTGGATTACAAATTATGATACTCAGAGAAGATGTAATCCCCTAACCCTCATGGGTCAAACAAGGGGACAAGTTATGTGTTCTTCTCCAAGATATTTATAATATAGATGGTAGACATTGTGGAAAATAATAGAATTGTGACTAATCTAAACTAGTGACATTTTCAAATATCGCTACTTCCTTTTCCTTTGGCTTGTCCTTAAATAAGGTTTGAGGTATTTCTTCCCCTATCTTTAATAAAACCACTTTGTGATTCATAGGTTATATAACATCCACCACATATGTGGTTTTATGACCCTATAGGTAGGTAGGTCATAGTCAATGTGCAAGCCTATATATTTGCACATGGTCATTTGAAGCATGTTAAAAGGCTTGGGATCCCATTAGGCCATGAAAACCTTACCTATATGGAGGAACCTAATTTATTATAATAATTTTGAAGGGATGTACATATTCTTATGAATATAAGGTCTTCTAAATATCATGTTAGAATTTGTGTCTTTGTTGATCATGTAAAATTTTGTTAACATAGTCCTGGGACCCAGAGTGACTAGAAGCACAATGGTTCCTATTGAGGTGGAATTGAGGCTATTTTATCCTTAAAAGGTATTATGAGTGGTGGAAAAGTTAGTTTCCACATAACCAAGTATCTACAAGAAATAAATAGGGATGATGTTCATTAATGCTTCATTATCAACCATGTATCTCTTTACATAGTTATTATAGATCCATAATTTCAAAAAAAATATTGGATCCCCACTCCTTGCCAATTTAGAATCAAAAGGGAGATAACTAAGGTCAATAAATAACTAGTGTCTTGAGAATATTTCCTAGGTAGAAAAATATCTAAATGAATGTGATTGATCTAGGCTTGAGGTAGGAGAGTTATACTAGATAAATTCCACAATACTAAAGCATACAGAAATGTTGAATGATGAAAAGGTGAGTTCTTGAGAAATTTTATAAAGGAAATATGGGCAAAAGTTTTTTTAATATATGAGATTAAATCATAATTCCCCATAATCTTAGGGATGGTTTCAGTATCTAGAATGTTTTAGGGGTGAGGAGTCATGAGTTAATATTCCTTTGGGTGAGTACATATATTTTTTTCCTCTTCAACTTTAAATATAAAACCTTATCATTCTAGTCTTACTATGGACTCCTAACTAGGAGTAATGTTATCATTGGCAATTCTAAAAGTGAAGGTCTTAGTATCACTAGTATAAGCTTTCATAGCCTAGTTATGATGAACAACTTGATTTTACAAGTTCCCTTGAGCTTGGTTTGTGTCAACTCATGCTTAGTGGTTCAAAAAAGGGTTCTGGTAAATCTAGATATTTTGATTCTACAATGTGATGGGACCATTTTGAATAACTTGAGGGTTTGCACATACAGTCCCTAGGAATATGTCTATGCAAGTTTGTCTTTGATCCTTAGGGATCCCTTGCATGAATTTATTATACTCCATATAATTTCTAGATCATTAGTGATGATTTAGCGAAATAATTTTATGTATTAGGATCATAATACATAGTATTCTAATTTATCCCTTGTTGAACAAACCCTTGTTGATTATTACTTTGATAGTATATTTGGTTCTAAACTATAAAAAATCCTCAACATATTGATACTAGTTATAATTTTGGTTTTTATACTGCATGTTATGGGGTGGTGTTTAGTTGAATTCAAATTCATGAACTTCATGCAGAGGGATTTTGTTCCTAATACTTGTATTTCTATTTTGGTTAGTGTATTTCTTGGGTAGAGACTACTTCTTATTCAATGTGTTTGGATTTTTCCGTATTTGTTCATGCCATCAGTGGTGGCATTCCTATTTTGGTTAAGGATTTTAGTTCCTTGATTATTGATAGTATTATGGATCTCATTTTGAAATCCCTTGCCATTTTAATTTGGGATGATAATTAACCAATTGTCCCCATAGGTTTGATGACCACTATCAATAGTCATATGGCAAATCCATAAGACACTTTAAAGATCTTATTTATAAGACCAATAAGAGAAATTTTGGATGTCCTTCCTTATTTCCTTGTTAATGTATTGAAGAAAAGGGTTGCATAATTACATTTGGTCTATGTGAGGCACACTGGTAGATGAATATAGACCCTACATCCATCTCATGGTGAAATTGGTAGAAGATTTATTATGTTCTTGTTTGATATGAAAAAATTCTTGAATGCCAGTCTTGAGAAGATTATTCATGCCGAAGGCCTTAATCAGTTCAACCATTTATTGTCTAAAGGAATGAATGGACCCCTTAGGGAGGTATTAATACTATTCAAGGGTGATTACTTATAGTGTTTTAAGGAAAATATTATAAGCAACCCTAAGTAGGAGTTCCTTGATAGCCATGGTATAAGCCTTGACATGTGTATTGGGATATCCCCCTTTTGAATTTGGGAACATTTGTAATGGGATGTATAAGAATAACTCATCATATGTTAAGATAAAGAGGTTATTTAAAGTATTTGGCGTAGGTCACCATGTTGTTGAAGTAAATTTTTTGCATGGTGAAGTTGGATTGGATGGGTGGAATCATATAAGGGTTAGTCAAATAGCCACTATGAGTAATAAAAGAGGCTTGATAGGGTGAAGTGGAACAAGCCAAAAACTAGTTATCTAGCTGAGTAAATTTGAGGACATATGGAAATAGGTAGGAATAGTTTTAGATGTATAAGGCTTGGTGATTTATTGAGGAAGGGTGTACATAATTTGTACATAACCTAAAGGAACTTAAGGAAGAACATGAGTAGTCTACATAAGATTGTGTGTGGGAGGCACGTAACTTAGAGAGGTAAGGGGGGATGGGTTATTACCTTGCATGTTAGCTTTTATGGGTAGAGTGTAGTTGAATACACCTACCATTAGGGTTTGGATAGGTGTTTAGTAGGGTGGATTAATTTTGGAAGTGTTTGTGTTAGGGACCCCATAAGTAAGTATGTCCCCAAAGGGTTGGTTAGAGGCATAACTTAGTATAGGAGTATGCTCTCATTATAGTGGGAGGGTGTAAGTTGTTATTTTAAATATTGATGAATCACTATTTGGATGGTAATAGAGGATAAATTAGCATTATTATAAGGATTAAGGTTCATCTTTTGATTAAAAAATGGTTCATTATTATATGTCATGAATGTGACCCATAAATGATTGAGGAGCTCATTTAGGCCCATGGTGGCATTAGGTTTGGGAGTCTACTATATAAGAGGGGTATGGGTGAGATATTGGCTAGGTTGAAGATATTGAATTTGAGTGGGATCTTTAGGTGTATAAGTTAAGGCTTGAACCAATGGGTTAGAGTCACTTTAATTTATGCGAGACAAACGTGTAACCACTTGCATATGGTAAAACTCATGTTCCAAACAATGTATCCTTACTAGGTAGTGGTCATACTTAGAAGATATTTTCACATTTAGGTTCTATAGGATAATTGATGGTCTAGTTTCCATATGAGGATTGGTTTCAATTCATATATTGAGGTTCATGGCATTGGACTCAACATGGTTTATTGTAGTTTTAAATACACCCCAAACCTCATGAATAGGGGTTCCACTCATAGTTTGAGTATTATGATGAGAATAATTGTAGTGTTGATAATATATGTTAGTATTAAAATTAGGGTTATTATAACCTACCAAAAAATCCTCACCATAGTTAGGTTGGATCCTTATATATCACCCTAAGCCAATAGATATGCCTAGGTATTATCTAGACATATTATGGGTATATGGATACCCATATAATAAATGGAAGGAGAGGAGATAATGGAGAAATGAGAAAGAATATAGAGAAGAAAAGTGAAATAAAAAATATGTAAGTATTTCACATTAGTTTCATAAATTTGTATGCATGTGAATATCACACCCTAAACTGTCCACTCAAATTCTTGAAGTCAAATTGAGATAACCAATGTAATGGATGGATGTTGGGTAGAGCTATGGATTGGGATGATTATTGGGTAGAATGGGATTTAGGATTTTGAGAGGAAATGGGTTATAATAATGAAACCATAAGACTTTCATAGTGTCACATTTATTTATAAGAGTGTCACATTTATTTATAAGAGTGTCCAAATATGCAGACATAAAACTCCAAGGTCCTTCAGTGTCTGAGATATCAAGGAAATGAAGCTCTTGATCAATATTATGACTAGTGAAATGGGTATGATCAAGTTAAATGACTCAAAGTATGAGATATAATATATCAGTTTGAATAACCCTATCAACATCATACATGAGTGTGAATGATATATGATGTGGTTAGACCCAAGGAGAAGAAAATGGGGTGAGAGTGAGGATCAAGGTCTGAATTATTATATATCGATGTCCTTAGTTTTGGGGGAGGATGATGATTGGTAGATATATAATTTAATATTATTCCTCTATAAAACTAAGAGTATTAATGATTATTTGGGTAATAGGTGTATCATGTAAAATCTCAAGTCTTAATTAAAAACTAATGTATAATTGTGTGTTGATTGTGGGACTAGGTGCTCTAAGCCTAGGGAAAAGATCACCTCTAACAAGACCATGTATCTCAAAAAGTGTCATCCAAAAGAGGAAAATTAAATTATAAGCCTATGATATTTTTATAGAAATGTTTTTTGAAAGTATTTTTTGTGATATTGAAACAAGTTTTTAGGTGCTTATGTTTGGCTTGATAAGGCTTTGGCAATTTGATTATTTTTAGGGATATTTGATTGAAATGAAAGCTAGTTAATTGATGGAAATAAATAATTGAAAGTAAATAATTAAATATAATTGAAAATGAAATGGAATAATGATTTTTTTATCTTCATTTTAATTTTAAATACATGTAATAGAAGGAATAAAAATATACTTTAATAACACAAGTGTTGATTTTAATTTTCCTATATGCAAGCTAAATACAATTGTTTTTTTATTAATTTTATTGAATGATATATGGATGAATCTAATATGAAAAATATGTTTTTAATAACATTAAAGTAACAAAAAATAATATTTGGATCTTAAATAGTAAATACTACTAAACAACTAATAGTTCTTTTCCTAATGCAAGATAAAGGAAGTTTTAGTGTTTCTAAATTAATTCATACTAGTTTAGATGATTTGTATTGAATAAAAGTGAATATTTAAATTTTGATTTTTTGAATTAGTAAGATAAAAATATAATTTCTAATTAAATTAAATAAATAAAATTATAAGAAAGACAAACACCTTGTGATTACCTAGTTTTGACTAGGGTTTTGCTCTTTGCTAATGTGTGATTTTTGTAATAAAAAACTTATTTTCATTCTAAAATTTGATAATGGATAAATCTGAAAGTGTTTGATTTTTTTTTTAATATTTTACCTAGGGATTTTTATCAAATATAAATTCTATGAAATAAATACATTGAATGATATAATCAAATGAAGAAACTAACTAATATATTTATGCAAATATGGGAGAGACAAGAATTATTTTCCTATCAAATTTTCCTTTTTAAACATAACTATTTAAACTAATAAAATAAATGAAGCTAATATAATCTAGTTTACTGAATAAATAAAATAAATTAAAACAATAAACATCTAACTTGATCAGGGTGTAGATCGATTTAAAGTAAGAGAAGTATCTATTGTGTGGTCCTCAATGTGCTAGCTCATTTGCTCAAAAATGATTTAAGGAAGTATTTAAATGGGAGTATGATCAAATTATAGCATTAAAATGGAGGAAAATAGATATACATAACTATAAACAAATAAAAAATGACTATGGCTAGTTAAGAACACCATTTGAAAAGATCTAGTTATAAAAATAATGACTTTCCTTGATTGAAATTATGTAGTCAACATGAAAAATGATCAAATAAAATATTCAAATTAATGGTAATCAGTATTTGGATATATAAATATTCAAAAATATAGGCTTTAATGAAATATTTTGGATTAAAAGCAAGCTGAAATTGGTTTACTTGTATAAGAGCAATGGAGATCACATGGAGTTTAATTGAGTTTAACTAGGAGTATAACTTAGAGAAGACTCAAAATGATTGAAAATATAAGAGGGAGTGGAATGGGTTATCATGGAGGTCAACACAAGGTTAAAATATCAATAAATATGATAATAAGAATGCATAATGTGTCAAAGATTGAGTTTCATAAGCTAAGTTTGGAAGATAGGAAGAAGGTGATAGAATCACCCCTTTTTATAGGGGTAGTTACAAAACCATTGGTTCCCGTGATGGAACCTACCCTATGTGGTTATATAAAATCCATATAGTAATGTATAACCACCTTATAATTAATTTTTCTAATAAGGTGTTTCATAAAACCACTAGGGTATTTATGTAACCTAAGAAATAATTATATAACATATCATGATAATTTTATCCTGAAAAGGGGTGGTTCAATCCTTAAGGAAAAGTTTTTAAAAAAGGACAAAATAGAGATAAAAATTCCAATTAAAGAGGATATTTATGTCTTAGGAGAGAAAAATGGAGGTAAAAGTGGGATGGTTTTGACAAAAACCCATTTTGAGCATACATTAGGAGATCACTGCATCATCATTAGACATCAAACTAGAATGTCACACCATATGAAGTTTGGGTTCATACAAGGACCATCAAGGAAGTGGCCATTTCATAGGGTCAAAATTTACCAATAAAATTTAATAAACACTAAATGATTAAGATACTATTTTATATTATAAAATATAGAAAACCTAAATGTAAAATATAGTAAATTATTAAAATTCCAATGAGATATAAAATAGTATATTCTAATAGAATATGAAAACCTAGCTTGGATATACCTTATGATGACCATGAAGGCATATAACTAATATAAAACTAACTGAGAGGATCTATGAATTATGTCATAGCCATAAATAAAATTCTATAATATATTGGGATAGGGCTATGCTAGGGGAGATAGGGGCACACTGCGACCTTTTCTGTTAATTGGTGGTCATGTTTGAGTTAACTATACAATTGATTTTTTTATATGGAAACTTATATCTATTTATGAGTCACTATTAAGTGTTTAAGGGTGTTGATGGTATATATGAAAGTACCTAATGTATATGGAAAACTTAGATATTAAATAGAAACTAAGAATAATCTAAGCTGCTACTCTAATTCTAACATATCCTCTAATTGAGAAAAATGAAAGGGATACATAATTTACGTTCACTTACCAAATGAGTGAATCTCTCCTTAAATAATGTATGTTTTATCTTAATTGATATATTTTGGTTGATTTAATGGACTTGTGCAAGAAATTTGATAGCATGTAGCTACAGAGGATGATTGATTGATTACCAAGAGAAAATCTAGATCTTTCCCAAGGCTAAGATGATGCTTATATCAGTATAATGCATGTATCATGATACTAAAGCTTGTGAGAATGTAAGATAAATGATAAAATTAAATATTACTATATAGAGAAAGGAGGGTCAAGAATAATCCTGATTTATATGGAATTTTTGATTTTGGATGGATGAGATTTGGTCAATGGGTCAAATGATTTAATAAGGGATTAGAGGGAGTTGGCTCATTGAATTAAGGAGTTAGATTTAGATTATTTAATAAGGAATTTAGGTTATTTTATGAATAAATGGGACTAATTTTATTTGAGATTCATTTATTTGAATGATTGATTTATATATTTTCATTCATATTTATGTGCGCATCAATTTTGTTAGGGACTAATTAACAAATGAAAAATTATTAATGAGTTAATTATCTATGGTATGTTGTTAGTGGGATTGGATGGGGCCAATGATTTAATTATTTTATTAATGTGGTGGTGTTATTGAGGACTTGTTAGGAATGTGTTATGATAGGATTAGGGTGGATTAATGAAAATTGGATGATGGTGAACCGGTGTCAAAATTAGGGTGGAAGAATTAAGATGTATATATTTCCCCCTTTTTAAAATGATATTGTGACTAAAAGAAGCATAATTTTTTTAAATAATGTAAAAATATAGATGTGCATAAGAGGATTCCACTAGTGATATGGATATTAGGGATGATTCCCCCTTGAGAGATCATGTAGAGATAAAAGACACGAGTAGAATTTGAAAATGAGAAGAGAGGTTGAAATGGAATAGTTAGTGTCAAAATGGAGGAGTGGGGGTGAAAAAATAAAATGTGGTGGGTAAAAATCAAAGACATATCTACCCTATCAAGTTATTATATTGATCTTGAATGATGATATCATGTTATTATGATTATGGATAATTAGTTATAATGAATGATGATGAAATTTAGTGATGTGATGGTACATGCAACTATTCTTGCACTAAATTCTAAATGGTTGAGTAAATTAATATTTAATATAAAATATAACATGATATGAAATAAAATGATGGAATTATTGTGATATTTATTAGGACTAAGACAAACACAGAAAATATTAAAAACACACAAACAATTATCAATAGCAAGACCATACATAAAAAAGTAAGAAAATAAGCTAATTATTCATTTATCCTTTGTCAAGTTAAAAAATATATGTATGGTATGATAATGATAGATTTGAATTTCCCTAAGCATTAATTAATATGATGGGTTGGATTTGAAATTATATATCCCAATAAAGCTGAAATGATTTGTTTAAAATTTGAACAAGACTAAGGACACAACAAAATGGTTTTTTGTTTTTTAGGGTTTTTTCAATTTTTTTGTAAATTTTTGGACTAACAAAGAGGTTACTAATAGAGGAAAAACTATTTATAGAATTGGGGATGGAGGTGGTAATGGATGGGAATGGTGGAGGGATTTAGGATGGGATCTCCATGGGCCATGTCATATAATAATCATGTGCCCAATCATCCATGTGCCATTTTGATATTACATTAAACTCTTATTACTCCCTAAAATATGTTGATCTATAAAAATTGATTTTAGTTAACTTTTAGTGATTACCTAGAAGAATTCCATCTTGAAGTCCCATAAATTATACAATAGACTAATCTTTTTATAATATATCTACAAACATTTGATTTTTTTTATCACAATCAATAAGTTGTGGGTATTGGAGGTTGATAACTATGGTAGGATGACAATGTCATTAAAAATGTTGGTAAAGGCAAGATCTTCATAGAGGATATTGGTAAACTTGTTTTGATGTTGGAATAAGTTTAATTAGAAATTATATAAGTATCAATGACATCCTCATATTGATCACCTAGGGGTTTGTAATAAATGTCATGAGATTCTTTATTTTCACAAATTTGGATTGGTTATTTGATTGCATATTCATAAGGTATTAGTTATTTCCTATGTAATTCATGATTTATCACATTTTATTTTCTATGGGATATTATTTTATTTGAAAATAGGAGACTAAGCCATCATCAAATAAGAATGAGTAGTTGGAGATCTCAATATTTTCATTTGTAAAGAATCCTACTCTAAAAAAGTGGTTTTGCCAAACTAATATGATGTTTTTTCCTATTTATGTTCATGTTAGGCCTACCAAGGATTTTAGGAGATATGGTAAGTCTAAAAAAATGGAAGTAATATTGGATTTAATATTATCCTAAGCTTTTATGAATGATCTTGAAGCGATATTTAGATGGTGGATTTTTATATGTGAATTGAAGATCATCTAGATGTATATAGGAAGAGGAATTTGATGGTTGTGGTACCATGGATATGTCCACTTTAGATAAATTTTCATTGATAGGATAGTATTTTTTTTATAATTATTATTTTAACATTTTAAAATATTTAAAGGGGTCAGGGTCATTAGGGATAGTCACTTCCATACCTGAGTGTGGGAATTTGTTGCATTGGTAGAAGGTGAATGGTATAAATTGCATGGCATGAATTCATGGTCAACTAAGAAGGATTTAGTAAGGGATACCAAGATTAATTATATGAAATAAAATATATTACATGATGGGCCCAACCATGATGGGAATATGTATGGTTCTCACTAATTATCTTTATAAATTGTCATATGCCTCAATGGTTATGGTGTTTGAGTCTAATGTTGTTTTAGAGTAACCCAAATATTTAATCAATGTCAATTATAGATGTTCAAACCTAATACATTGTATAAAATTACCCTTTTCACTTTATGTTTTGTAATTTTGGCCTCAATACACAAATGAGAGTTACGGGATGGGCCAACAAGAGGTATTTAATGTTGGTCAAAGATGAGTTTTTGAATTGAATAAAATTGTCCAAAGAGTGCTTGGAATTAGGATGGACCAATGTCATTGGGAATCTTAACTCTTAAAGTATTTATTACATGATGTCCTTATGAACAATGAATGTTTTTAGAAGGTCTAGGATAGACATTTTAGCAAGATTATTCTCAAGCTATTAAATAAGGTCGTATCTTCCTTTAGGGGTTGGCATAGGATGCCTTTAGATAATGATTTTGTTTCACCTATTTATGACATCACAATCTATGGATTTAACTATAATGGTGGTCATAAGGTTGTTTGTGTATTTGATATGACCAATGATTGAATCATGGGAGGCTTTTATATAGTTGATGTTATTGGGTTGTGTGTTTTGACCTTGATTATGATGTGGGGGATTTTGATTATGACTTGGGAAGGGAGCTTAGTATATCCATAACTTTTGATTTTTAAATTTAGATGCACTTACTTCAAGTTTAATATCTCCATGGTCAATAAAATCTTGGACATAATTATTTAATTTCATACACATATTAGTTGAATGCCCTTTCATTTTATGAAACTCACAATATTACTTTTATTTATACCACATGGGTTTATATTTACATTCATCAAAGGTTTTTTTTTGTGGGAAAAAATCATATTTTCTACAACCATTTTATGAAATACTAGTTTTAGTGATTCCCCTAGAGGTTTATATTGTCATATTTTTATTTCCTACTTGGGCTAGCCCCTAGGGATGAAAATGATAGAAGTGTCCTATATGGCTTAGATGTGCTTTGAGTTACTAATTCCATCACCAAAAACATTCTTTTTTTTGCTAAATGATTTAGGTTTTTTTGTTTAAATTTAGTTATGGTGATTATTATTGAAAAGTTTCACCAATCCTTCAGTAACTAGATATTTTTTGATTTGTACTCCTTTTTCAATGATTTCATCAAAAATAGTAACATAATGGACTTATAGATGAAAATCCATTTCTTTTTTGAGGTTAGCGATAAAAATACTAACCAACTATTTTTCATGGATGGACCAAAGGAAATTACTACATAAGATTCTCCATCATTACAATAATGAAGATAACTTTTTCCATTCCATTGCTTTGCATTACACAAGTCCATCATTGTGATCTCATGCACCACATTATATAAAATTATTTCATAAATATTTTAGATATATCTAAGAATGTGGTGATATATCCCTTAAGAAGATGTAAGAACAATTCTAAATCCTACCCTCCTAAGTTTAAGGATATAATATTATCAAGTAGATGTCACTATATGTAACTTCTTGGAAGGACATGAAAAATTATTTTATGTCCTCTCTATCATTGCCCTTTAATTTATTTATTTTGAACCTTGGTGGTTAAAAATAATGAGGAAATGGGATACACATATCTTTATCAAAATGATATGGGCACATATCCTTAAATTTGTACTTCTTTGTTTGATTTTGCATTCCATCCTATAATTTTTGGAGAACATCCTTCATAGCTTACCATTCTTGGGAAAATGATGTGAATTTGAGGAACATGGATGGTGGTAGGATAAATTTGGCTTGTGATGGACCATGGGCCTAATTAACATTATATTGCTGATAGTTCAGTGGTAGGTTGTTGGTTTTTTGCTAATGTTGTGAAGGATTGGACATGGAAGGATGAACATGAGAAGTTAATTCTGACAACTTTTAACTTAACTAATGAAGTTGGTCAAACATGAATTGATTTTGGTATTTATAGAGTTGTTACGTTATAATTAATTTTCCATTACTAAGGGTGACATGAGAGACATGTGGATTGGGATTTTCATTGGTTGATTCTAAGTTTACTTTGTGTTAGATAATAAGATTTATGGTAGTAGCTTGATCTTGGTTGGGAATTGTTTCATAGTTTTTGCTTATAATATTGTTCAAGTTTTTATGATTATATTCAATAGGAAGTTTATCTCTTATCTCAATAAGTTGGACATGGATTTTTTATTTATTCCCATATAATAATTGATCTAATTGGGCATGACCTTATTTAATTTTAAATAAGTTATTGTGGTCATCATTATATTCAATTAGATTTGGTAGGATATCATTAACATCATTGTGGATTATTTATTGATTATAATGGTCATCACAATGGAACAAATTTAAATTAAAATTATTTTCCATGTTATGGTTTGGATTCAATTTATATTGATGTTTAGTTATTGGTGCCATTGACTTTGTTTAGGTTTTTTTTTAGACTAGTTTGGTTTTAAACTAGTTTTACACAAAGGTTAAAAAAATGACAACACAAACACACACCATAAAAACATATGATAATCAAGTGGGAGTGTAATTGAATAGTGGCCCAAAGATATATCTCAAAATTCATAGTGTTGGTGATCTTGGGGAATGATGTTTTCTTGGCACCACTATGTGATTGAGATGAATGGTTCTTAATCTAGGTTTTAATAGGTTGGATAAGGGAAGTCTTGATTATACCTTATAATACATGAGTTACATGTCCATGATACAAAGGGGTTATCTAAATATTGGGTATTGGTGGTCAAATCCACCTTACTTCACCCAATGGTTAATCATTCTTATCCACTTATGACATTTAATATAAGGAATATTTAGTATCCAATAGAACATGAAATTTGGTTAAATCTTGGTGATGAAATATAAGTCATTAAACCCCTAAGAAATAAAATTAAAAATTACATTTGTTTCTAATTTCTAAAATCACTTTTTAGCATGAGGAAAAAACATATGCAGATTAGAATTAGGAGGGGACATAATTAGCTAAATAATTTAGGATTAGTTAGGTCACATTTAAACACATGATAAGATCATATGTGTACTCAATTACAAATACAAACAAATAAAAATCATTGACTTAAGATTTAATGATTATGTCTTTAAGATTTATTAATTTCAATCCTTTGACAAGCAAGGATACATACCACATGTTAGTAATTTCAGTTTTGGTCTTTATCAAAATGATTCCTTTTATGTTAGAAAAAACATAAAATAAAACATTGAAACATAGGATGAAAATTCTATTTTTTAGAGTAGAAACATCAATTAATAGTACAAAACCACTATTAATAGAAAAAATAACACCATTGAATAGAAACACTAATTTATAAAATTAAAATGATAATTAATAGAATAAAAGTGTTGATTCACAAGACAAAAATACTAATGAATAAAACATAAATAAAAAATATGTTATTACCTAATATAACACAAGCAAAAACATTGATCCTTATAATGAAAAAATTGATACTCAGAGAGAAAACATCAATACTTGAAGTTTCTTAGAAGGCATCTACACACAAACATAAATGTTAAATTGTTTTACGAAAATGTCATTCTAAAGAATGAAAATGATAAAATCTATAACATAAAAAAAAAATTAAAAGTAAACAATGGAAAAGATGAGAAAAAAATTAAAATGGTTAGGATTTGAAGCTGAATAGTCATCAACCTAGATCTAGATTACCCTAAAAATTTATTAAACATCATAAATAGTTAGAAATATTATTCAAAATGAGTGAAAAATCATGATAAATAGAAAGGGAATGAGTCCCACTAGTGTGCCAAAAATTTACATGCAAAAATTATAAATTGAAAAGAAACAAACAACAATTTAAGCTCTTAACTAAGAATAATCTAAGCTCCTAATCTAAATATAACATAACATTTGATTGAGAAAAATGGAATAAATAAATTTAACTTCACTTACCAAATTAATGAATCTCTCCTTTGTTAATGTGTACTTTCTCATGATTTATATATTCATGGTTACTTCAATGGACTTATGTAAGAATTTGGCAAGATGTAGTTATAGACGATGATTGATTGATTACCAAGAGAAAATCCAAAATTTTATCAAGGCTAAGATGATGTCAATATCACTCTCATGCATGAATCATTATCCTTAATCTTTTGAGAATGGAATAAGAATGTTCAATACATATATTTTTGGATGGAGAATGGAGGGTTGAGATTAATCCTGATTTACTTAGAATTTTTGATTTTGGATGAATGAGATTTGGTCCATGGGTCAAATGATTTAATGAGGGAGTTGATGTAGTTGGACCATTGAATGATGGAGTTGGAGTTAGTTTATTTATTAATAAATTTGGGTGGTTTAATGAATGAATGGTCTTGATTTGATTTTAGAATTGATGATTTGATTAATTGATTGATTGATTTTAATTTGTATTGATGTGTACATGGATTTGGTTAGGGAAAAATTAACTAAATAATAATAATAATTAATTAGTTAATTATATATGAGATGCTATTTAGAGATTAGATTAGGCCAATGTTTTAATTAATTAATTAATATGGAAGTGTTAGATAAAAGTAATTAGGAATGTGTTATAGATAGGATTATGGTATACTAACAATGAATTGGATGCTGGTGAAGTGGTGTTGAAATTAGGGTGGGATAATTAAGGTGTCTAAACCTACAATTTCAAACCCTAGTTATTTCACATAAACAAAATATAGATCAAATGAAAAATGGGATAATAAGGGTAATGGTAAATACTTATCTTTAGAAAACCCCACATAATCTGAGTGTTGCATACATATCCCAAAGGACCTTAGGTTGATGCAGTTTTCCTCTTATGGTGAGTATGTGAATCTTGTTATTTAACTATATGAATACAAACACTAAATTGATTTTAATGCTTAAAAATTAATACCATCAAATAGAAATAAAATATCTTAAAAATTTGCCTATGAATATTTATATAAATCAAAACATAATTAGAAAGATTAGTGTTGTTTTTCTCAATGTGGAGTATAGTTTTTAAGTGATTACTAGATAGGTCTAGTGATTTATTCAGTTCCCTTGAATTTTTATATAGTGTCATATTTTAAATATTTATAATAACCCAATTTGATAAAAGAACATGAGGCTTGACATGAAGCATATCAAATTTTAAAATTAATCACTAGATCATGGGAGACAAGGCAATAATATTAGACAAAGTTGGAATACAACCTTGTTAGACCTAGTATGGTCTTATCCTAGAAGGCTCAAGATTTTTAGAACTTGGCCATCAAGAATATGTAAGTAGAATATAGATATCTGGATGATGTTTTTAGTGATTAAAATACAATAATTAAAATAGTGAAGAATCTCATAGATATTACAAGTTAATGTATTGACAAATAAACCAAGGTAAGGATGTCTATATTAAACATTGTTAAGCACTTAATGATTAAATTTGAGTGTCTACATCCCACCCCCTTTATTATAATTATTAATTAAGTTAAATTACCAAATTAAAGGAGATATAAACTTAAGTGTGTATGCACACTTTATATTTTGATGTGAAGTTGGATTGTGTAAGATGTCTTAAAGCAAAAATGAAACAATGACACTAAAAGTAGTTACTATTCATATTTGAAATTGAAAATCTAAAACTTGAGATTTAAAAAGAGAGTAAGGAAAGAATACACCTAAAATAGTATGTAATATAATTACTTTTTAACTTTAAAGTGTAAAAGTGCATGTCCCCTTTTTCAGAAATTTGGAGAAATTTTATACTTGTGGTAAATTGAGAGAAATCAAGTCTCAATTTAAAAAATAGTAAAAGCCCTTGAGTTAGAAAGATTGTATTCTCAAAATCTCACCTGAATGTGTAGACTACTCTATAAAATAATTGAGGGGTGGAACCAAAAATTATGGCTCACTATAATGCAACCATAAAATTTGAGTGTCACTAGACTCAAACATGGTAAGAGCAGAGGATAAAACCACCAAATGTGACTCATTAAAGTGAAACCATAGACATTAAGTGTCACTATACTCTAACATGACCCAATTTTAAAATTATATGAATCAAACTACTATAGATGGATCTAGATTCTATTTGAAACTTTTTAACTTTAAAAAAGTGTATTTGAAAATTTCCAAGTAGAAACATGAATATGAATGAATATCATGCCCCCTGTATTTGTACTAAAAAAAATCCAATTGAAGCTAAAATTATTTGAAACTTGTAAATATAGGAATGAGTGAACATGCATGTCATATACCCCCATTATCTAAAAAATTCTAAATTATTTTGTAATTCTAAAAATTATATAATGTAATTAATCTAAAATGTACTTCTCATGAGGACTTTAATTCTCAATTTAATCTCATTGTGATTCCCCCATTTTGAGATGAGAGTCATATCCTCCAAGTTAATTATCTCAAAATAGAACTTGAAATATGTAAATTATATAATCATGTAGATGCATCATTTAATTATATTGCATCATAGTACTGAATATAACATTGAGTTGCATATGCAACATGTGTTAGATAAATATATCATTAAGGTAAATAAGTAGGATTTGTATGACATGTATTATGGTAGAAGATAAAAAGTATAAAAATAAAATTAATTCATGATAAAAATCATGACACCATAGTAACAAATAATGAAATGTAATTAATGTCATAAAATGTCACACATAAGGCCCAAAGATCACATACAAGGGAGATGTGAATGTCACATAAACAATCAAGGCCAATGGCCACACTCAAATGGAATGATGATTTATATAATAAATAAAATACATATGTTTCACACATAAGTCCAAGGGCCACTCAAAATAATCAAGAAAATCCTAACTTATCATGTAGTAAAGTAATAATTTTGAAAAGAAGCATAGAGCAAAGGAGACTAGTCTACATCAACAATATGTATGGATGTCATTGTTATAAAATAACATATACATGTAACATAATGTAATTTATGAGTGATTATTAGAAAATTTTTATGTGACTTTTCACTTTAATTTTGGTGAAGATCTTAATATTGAATGTGAAAATCATAAATTGGGGTCAATCACAATTCCATATATTATTAAAATAATTGAGAGCTATTTATACAAGTACTTGATCCTATAAAGTAGGAATCAAGTATTATCTTCCATATCCTCATAAATATCTCAAATAATCCCTTAAATATCTATTTAATCCATTTTTTAATGTGATTGTTACTCATGTAACAATCACTTACATTATTTTATCCATATATTATTTTCACACACACTAATTAAAAAATATATGTGGAACACCTAAGTCCTAAGCACTCATGAGAGGAATAATTCATAACATTACCCAATTAGTGTGAAAATTAAGAGAGGAAACACATTATGAAACTACATCATGATCTTTTGTTACTTCCATCTTCTAGGCTCCTATTAATGTTTGAGGTTCACCTATTTTGTATTTTCATTTTTTATTACTCTAGATTTCCCACCAATTTTTTATTTGTCTCTAAAAATATAAAGTGGGGGTATGGGGGGGGGACAACCCTCAATGGGTTCAAGGGGAATTTCCCCTTGTAAGGTCCTAGGGTAGTTTCCTAGTTGTGGTCCCTATCACAGTATAGAGTGGGGTCAAGGGGTAGAGCCCCTGAAGCGAGGCTTATTTTTCTTCTTCCATGATATTTGAAACTTCACCATAGTAGTAATATTTCTCATAAAAATTGAAACCACCCAAAAATTAAAGTGGGTGTTGGATTCATCTAAAAATGCACTTGATTATAAACACCCATGTCCCCTTATACAATTTAGTGAAAAATACTTATACTTTATAATTTTTTTGACAATATATACCTTTTACCCCCTTTTTGAAAAATAATTCCTTTATAAAATATTTACCCTAAAATTATGCTCTAAAAATTAATTTTTCCTTCACTATTTTTATTCTTCAATGCATATATTTAAATGTGCTTAGAAAAAATACAAAACCCCAAAATAGTCCAAAAAATGACCAAAATAAAAATATGTCGTATTTATAGTCGATCCAAATGGATTTGGATGTTATAAATTCAAATATGAGGCCCATTTTTATAAAAAAATGCTTCAAAAAAAGTTGAGTCTCACAAGTGATTATTCAAATAAATTAATGCTAAAACAAATGATTTCTAATTGGGTTGCATGTCATTTTCACTTCTAACCCATTCATAAAGACATAAATGGAAGATTGATGCTCAATAGGGTTTGCACATGGTCTAAAATGCATACTTATTATCTACCTATTTATTTTAGAGAGGTCACTTAGAAAACCTACTATGATACCAAATGCAGTTTCACATCCATTTTTGTGAAGATGCGAAGCTCAAATTTATAGATCATAAATTGGGGTCAATCACAATTCCATATATCATTCAAATAAGTGAGAGTTGTTTATATAAGTACTTGATCCTATAAATTAGGAGTTAAGTATTATCTTGTATATCCTCATATATCTCTTAACTTATCCCTTAAATATATATAATATCATAATATCTCTCTAATCCTTATTTTAATGTGGTTATTACTCACATAAAAATCACTTACATTATTTTATCCACATGTCATTTTCACACACACACTAATTAACAAATATTTTAATGTGGAACATGTAAGTCCTAATCACCCATGTGAGGACTAATTCCTAATAATATGATATATAATTCAACATGGTAGAGAGGTTGTGGATAGATAAAACTTATTAAGTGTTCATGGAGAATGAAGATATGTTTCTAGTTTCACAAGGCTATTTGGTATAAAGGGAAGACCAACATTGGAAATCCATGCAATAATATGTCATGTATCACACTCACATACCTTATTGAAAGATAAATGAAATGTGTAAGTTAATTAACATGAAGTAGATAACATATATAAATAAGTGAGATATAAACATAATAAAATTCTTTGGAGGTCTTGATTTTTTTTGAAGATATTTTGATATTTTTGCATTTCATAATATATGATTTTTTTATTTTTTTTTATTTTAAAAAAAGGAATTTAAAATAATTGAAAATTACTAAGAAGCAAGGATTTAAAAATAAAATACATGGGAGGGATTAAAAAAATACATAATAAAATGATAAAACATGGTGTGGAAAGAAAGAATGAAAATAATATGCCCTTAATGTGTATGAAAATGAATCAAGTAATATAGTGAAAATGATTGATATAAATAAGAATATATAGGCCCCCTCAATGGGAAAGGAGCTGTGTGTGTTCATTTACTTTGTAAAATTATAAATATGTGATAATTTAAGTGCAATGGAATCTATATCATGATAGATATGCAAGAGGAATCAAGTGGAGTGCCATAAAGAATGTTATTTGAAAGTGTTGAAAGATAGGAATTTTGGATTTTTTGAATTAGTTTGAAAATCAAGAGGGTAAGTGACTAGAGTGAAAATAAATCCAAGGGATATAAGAATTCTTGGAATTTGGGATTTTAATATATATGTGATAAAAAATTAGGCATATGCTTTAATTGTGTTATATTGGTATGAATTGATAAGCTTTAAACTAGTTCATGTATTTTTTTAAATGACTAAATAAATTTTCAACTTGATGTGAAAATGAATGCACAATAATAAGTTAGTATTTTATTAATTGTACATGTTATATTTGGTTCATTATGTATATGTATTTTCTTATTCTCTATATGAAATTTATTTGATGTAGTAATCCATGATTATGTAGGTAACCTAGTTGGCACTTTTGGATTTTGTAAATTTTTTACCTTAGAAACCTCTTGTGTTAATTATTTTTCATTTTTTATATTTTTAATTTTATAACTATCAATTGTATCATTAGCTTGATATTTTTCATTAATAAAATTATTTGAAACCATTGTATCTTGTATTGGATATTTTAAAGAAATATTATGTTTTAACATTTGGAGATTTGGAAGACAAATATGAATACTTGGTTAGTTTATTATGAATTTTGTGAAATGATATATTTTTTTTATTTTCAAGTTATTTTTTATTTTATAGTAACACATAACACTTTCTATCATGATATTTCTATGCTAAGTAAAATATTATTGACCCTTAATTTTTTCCAATTTATGGGGAGGGTGATAGTTATTAGGGTGTAAGGTGATTAACCTTTTGTATAATAATGTATTTAAAATATCACGTGGTTGATCATTTAAAGGAAATTTGAGTGGTTTTACCTTATTTTATGCAAAGGATTAAGCATTATTAGTAACTTTATGAAGAGATTCTTTGCATTTATGTAGGAATTTAAATTATTCCAAGGTAGATTTAAGATTATCCACATGATTATGAAAATCAAGGTGTGCCTTTTTATTAGTGAGTTCTTTAGTGCATGGGTTTTTGGATGATAATTTGTATTTTAATTTTTTAACTTTATTGGGAATATTTTTTCCAATTTTAGATGATTAGATTTTGTTATGTGTATCTTTGTTATGTAGCACAATGTCCCCATGCATATTTTTTGTTACTTGAACAAGACCCAATTATTATTTTAATTCTAAGGACTCATTAAAAATAAATAAAAATGACTCAAAAGTATGATAAATTATCTTCAATTTTAATGTAAAAATAAGAACTCTATAAAAAAATTGGACTTTAAAATCGGTTGGTTGATAAATTGATTTCCACATACAAGTCATAAATCCTAAAATATAATCAATTTTTTTTTTGGATTCACCTTGAAGTAAATAAGGTAACTTATCATAAGTGTCTCTAGGTAACTTATTTTGAATATATTGTATTAATAATTTTTCATTTAATTAGAGGTAGGTGACTAAAAATTAGCTAGGGAGGGAATGAAACCAAGCAAATGAACACCCCATTAAAATCTTAAGAAATACTTGAAATAAAATTTAAATGCCATTATATCCATTCATGGTTTCTTAAAATGTTTTAATATGTAATTAAAGGTCCCCAATTCCATCAAATATAGAAAATTTATGAATTTCAAATTTAGGGGGTAAAGGTGCATACAAAATGTTGTGCATGATAGGATAACCATGGATTGTATTTGAGTCAACCTAGGCATGATATGATTTAATCTCTAAGGATAAGTGGTGTACTTTATCTTTCAACACACCTAAAATATTCATTAAGGATATGGATTCATGGGAAACATGTTGATGTTCTTAAGAGATTTATTTAAGGGTTTAATTATATTGTTAATTTTAGCCATTAGAACATTATTTTTGATAGGAGAATGAGGTGTAAGGATAAAATATTCATTTGGTTTGGGAGGATAATTGGACATATATGAGTCACTTGCATCTTTGTTTATTGATAACATTAAAATAACTATTAATATTAAGAGATCCATTATCATCATGTGGTAAATCTATGAAAATATTATGACATTGTAACATAAGACTAAAATCATGTGAAGGAAAGATGAGTTTGAAGTGGAAACAACATCAAAATATGTGCTTAAAGGAAAATCATTTATTTTAATTGTATCTTATGATGTGATAATGGAAGAGGAGGTAAGATCATACTTATTGATTAACAATGGGAAATATATATGACATTCAATCTAAATATCCACTAGTTATAAAGGAGAAGAGGTAACATCACTAATATTAGCACTTATTTTCACTTCAATGGAAGGAGAAGTAGGGATTTTATCATGAAAAACATCATCCTTATGTATACATGTTTTATGTGTATTTATTTTATAATTATATATGTGATAAAGTGCATTAACAAGTTGGAAAGAGAAGTTAAGATTAAAATGATAATTCTCCTCCTTTTGGATGGTTGTGGAATTTTAAGAGAGAGTATATAGTCATTTTTAGAATGCTATTTTTTCTATAGATTATTGGTAAAAGAATAAGGTAAAGGAGGTTATCAAGTAAAATACAAATTTAAATCCATATTTGAGGTTAAAACGAATCCAAAGAGTAATATAGAGGTGAAACCAAATAAAAGTCTAAGGATGAAATCAAAGAGGAATCTAGATATGTAACCAAATAAGGGTCCAAAGATGAAACCAAAAAGGATTTTAGAAGTGAATTTGAAGAGTAGTATAGATTTTAATCTAAATAAGAATATATAGGTGACTCTAAAGAGGATTTTAGAGGTAAAACCAAAGAATAATCTAGGGGTGAATCCAATTTTATATACTCTTGTTCCCAAGTTTCATCAAAATAAAATTATGTATTCATTATTATATAATCAAACTAATAATCATAAATATCTTATTCTTCCATAGGTTTGTCTAATAATTATCATAAGTAAAATGATTAACATGATTAAAGAATAATTAATCTAGAGGATGAAAACCATTAATATATTGAATTTGATTATCCATGATATAAACATTGAATTTAAATACAATAAATGTGATAAATAAAATGTAATAATAAATCTTAGATTAATTTATTCAAAAAAAAATATTACATATATAGGATTTAGAGCCCATAATAATTTGAAATTATTTATTACACTATACCTAATTCAAGGGGATTAGCTATGATAATAAATCACATGATTACCCATGCATTATTGCATGTACACACTAGCACATATTTATGAATATTTCCAACATTACCCCTTTAGTGTGAACATGGAGAAACAATAATATTCTATAGAATTTTTTCATTAATTTTTTTTTTCTTGGACTAAGTAAAACTCCGTCAAGCTTCCTCTTAACCTTCATGAAGGTTTTAGATATTGTTGTTTTAGTCAAATTTTATTTAAATATCTCTTCTTTGTGGGATGGAAACAAAGTTGGAATAGGTTTATGAGCATTAAAAGGTGTGAATAAATTTGTGGTGTTTTTATAGATGTATACATTATAAGATAATTTTTATTAGTAATATATTGTATTATGTTTTTTTATGCTTGACACTAATTTTTATGATGTCCAACCATTTTATGATAACCATAATACTAGTTAGATCTCTTTAGAGTACATACGAGATAAAATGTGATCAACTTATTTTAAATAAGATTTCAAATAACTTCACTTCGAGACTTATTAAGATTATTTAAAATTATCTATTCAAAATTTGTAGATTTTTATTGATAATTAAACCTTAATTGAGATGTAACCTTTTGAGGAAAATGGCATTTGAATGGAGAACCAAATATGTAATTTACATTGGTTTGTTTTAATGTAAAGTATGCACTATATTATATTTAAGTGATGTGACCATTACACATAAAGTTTGGATATAATTTTGAAACTCCTTTATGGATTTTATCATAGTAATAATCTGATGAGTATGAATTATGATACTCTAGTTAGGTTTATTCAATGATTGATTCTTGTCATGGACTACCAAACTAGGCACACTACTACTCATATTTTGAAATGATTTACTTTTAGGATCCATCCTAACTCTTGATATTATGATATAATGGACCTATTTATCCATTATAATCTTGGGAAAATAATAGGAGATGGATGGTATCTATGATTATCTTTAGGAGGCATAAAATTCGTCACATATAAAATCTTGTCAAACAATTTTTTAGTAAAGCATTGACCACCTGAATAAAACCATGAGGAATTTTAGGGAATAAATATTGTTTTGAAATATTATTAGATAAAATAAACTAATTTTTCTCAAAAATAGATTCACATTCTACCCTCTAGGTTGAATTTGTTAAAAATAATAAAAATCCAATTCTATAAAATATGTACTTAATTTTAAATACCCAGATTTATTACAAGGCATTTTTCATAATAATTTTAGGGAAAATTACACTTATAGATCTCAAACCATGAATTAATTACATAGTGGAAAATTTATCTTAATGTTTTTATTATATCACTAATTTTAGTTGGATGTGTAACATACTTAGCCTATCATGTCCATCTTCACATACCATATTACAAATATCTTTCCCTAGAGTCATTTTAGGTTGCATGTCAATTTCACCTTTTATAGTTCACATCGACTTTTGGTACTAAACAAATATATCAAAACTGAACTAGGGACCCTTTTAATTTATTTTGGGAAAATTTAAATTAAAACTATTTTAAAGATATATTTATACTTATTTTGGTAAGCTTTGTGCACTACTAGGTCCTTAACTCAAAATTAGATAATCCTATATATACAACTATTGTAATGTATTTTAGGACAAACACATTACATTATCAAGGGTTGGACAAGATTAATTATTGAAAATAATAAATTATTAAATTTGAATTTTTATTTTACAAGGGTTAATTCACATCTACATTCTTATACCAAGGGAAAGATATGAGAAAGAAATCAAGTCTTGAATTCATAATTACACACATACACATTGATGGGAGAACTACATTTGAGTTTAAGCCCTCCTCAAAATATTGATAATGTATTTTAGTGATTGGTCTATTAATGGTGATTGAAAAAGGACATTCCAACCCAACTCTTTTACTTAACACACCCCCTCCCTCATTTGATTTCAAATTAATTATGTATAAATAAGGTTTGGACATATAGGTGCACTTGCATAATTGTGGAAGTATTAAATATGTGGAAATAGATAACATGCATATCATTTACACAATATCAAGACACAACATTTCTATAATATACCTTAGATCAATGTGACAAACAATCTAAGAGCCTTCGTACCTCTTATTGTACATTCATTATTACATTTAGCTTGTATATTTTTATTTATTGTGGAAATTAGAATTAAGTCATTAAAATAGGCATTTATATCCTATCAAATTTTGAAAAACCAAATTAAGGTAAAACATATTGGTTAAATAAAATATTTATTGAACCATCATTCTAAGGTTTCATATTTTTTGTTCTAGGGTTTCAAAATTCATTTCTGATTTCCATACCAAAAAAATATTTTTCATATTTTTTGTCTTAAGGATTCATAATCTAATTTTTTATCTCCATACATAAATAATATTTTCACCTTTAGATTTAAACTCCCCAATAATTTTTACCTATTATGATTATTCCTTGCCTATATTACAATATCTTTTTTAAGGCCAAATAAATCAAACATGGAAAATCAATTAGAAAAGCCTAATGACTCTCATCCTAAGGACTTCTTATTATTTATAAAGACCATTATTTATGTGTATGATAATGGATGGAATAATAACCAAACATATGTGATTAATGATTTTAGCTATGCATATGAATAATATTATTGTCATGATTATGGGTAAGATTTTAATTATGAAAAATGAAAGGATCGGTATGATAGTCAAGAAGAAAATGAACACACCAATTCTAAAATATAAGGGCCTACTTCTCATACTTATTATTTGTATTCTTATTTAAATCATAAAATATAATAATATGAGAAAATTAATAATGAATGTGAAGAATATGAAACTTGTCTCTCTTTATAAATGCAAAAATAATGTGAATAATGCAAAAGTCTCTCTCTCTTTAAATGGAAAAAGATTGAGAAGAATCTGAAATTTATTCTCTATCTAGAAATGTCAAAAAATTAAAAAGAATATGAAATTACTTATCTCTCTTTATAAATGGTAAAATAAATTTAAAAAGCCTCTATCTCTATATAAATACTAAATGATACAAACACATGTGATGATTATTTATCTTTTCTTGGAATACAATGTCAAAATATATCTCCAAATGAGATTTCTATTGAAATATAATGTGGTGATCATGTAATAATATACAATGATACATATTATGAATTTGAATCTATGTAATATAATGTTACACAATAGTGTGATAAAATTTCTCAACCCAAGCCTAGTATACATTTTTTTATTAGACCTCCTTCACACATTCATAAAAATGTACATATAGAAACTTAAATTAATAAGATTAAACCATTGAAAAAACTCTTAAATATATTAAGATGACATAAAAATAATTAATATCCTTGGTTCATGCTATGGGTGCATTGAAACAAAACATACATCACGTAACCTTATAACAAAAAGCATATCATGCTTGGGTTGATTATAAATCTATATATGGAAACTCAATTATGCAAAGCATTCTAAATGATCTATAACACTAAAAATTCCTCATTCCTAGATTTTTTATGGTTTATGGAAGTAATTATTCTTATATACACCTCAAAGACTTGGGGGATTCTATGGAAAGATATTTTGGTATTCAAATTTTACTAGATATGTCTCCAAAAAATTTAATTGGAAATGATTTTTGATTGGTTTTACTCTTTACCTTATGGGTCCTTAAACTCATATATTGAGTTAGAATATACATTTTTAAAGTGATATATAAATATTAAAGGAACCAAAAGTTACATATGAATGTTTACCTTGTCTTCATCAAGGAAAATCAAAGCAAATTTGTGATTAAATTTTATGGTTTAGGACTTGTATGCACCAATTGATATTTCAGCCAATAAATTTGGAAAAAAAATACATATTTTTTAGAGGCCTCATCCATCCTCTCAAACTAAATTTACTTTTTGACAATTGTGATTCATTTCAAGATATGTTTTATAATAATATCACCCTAGATGAGGAATTGGAACCTAATACGAATCCAAATAAGCTACATGAAAACATTCATTTAAAATAATAATTTCCACACAAGGAGTCTAAGTCAACTTTCCCATTCCCTAAGTAAAATATTACAAACAAGTAAAGTCAAGTCAATGTCCTTAATAAATGAAAAGAGTCAGTCTACAAAGGAACACCTAAAATTAATAAACCTAACTTTTAATAATAAAAAACCACTCATATTTAATAGTTTTAGAGATTGACCACATGATATTATGCATACATTTTTAGATAAAAAGTTAGTCACTTTGATTCATAACTATTATCACCCTTCTCAATGTATTTATAAAATAAAAATAAAACCATTTTGTATTTATCAAGGTATTAATGAACATTAAGATAATTATTGTTATGCATTACAAAAAAAATATTACATCACTTATGGATATATGGGTTATTACATTTGGAAAATTTGAAACTTAGTCAATAAGACTTCATCATCCATCTAATTTTACTACTCAATTGACAAAGATAGAAATATCTAAGGATGTTCACATAAAGGAACTAATGGGCCATCTGACATATGTAGATGATGTTTCTAGGATAATATATTCTTTTAGTGAACATTATACCATGATTAATTTTTCCTAGCATGTTCCCATTATGGAACCAATGATTTTTTGAGGCCTAACAAGAAAGGAATATAAAAAAGGAAAATTTGAAAATGATAAGGAACAATATAATGTTGACATAGTTACATCTCATACAAATAAGTATGGACACCAAAAGTGAATCAAGAATATATAGATCAAAGGATAGTTTAAGTTAGCAATATCTCACAATGACAACACAAAAAAAAAATTAATTAAATTTGTTCCAAAAATATAAATAATTAACTTAAAAATATTATAGTAATCTATTATTAGCTAAGGGGTGGGGAAACCATTGTTGAGCATTAAATATGACACATAATTTTATGGATTAATCTCATAAAATATGAGACTAGTTTTTTAACCACATCTAATACAAGATAATAAATAAATGAAAACTCAAATAAGGTGATATAAATTAGCCATTACAAACATGTGATATCAAAAGAAAAAATATATGAAATGTAAAACTAGTTTGATATGAATCAATAAACCCATCATATATAACTAGATAAATTTTATAATACACTAAAAATTCAATCAATAATTAGGGAAACATCCCTACATATGAATCATCATGATAACTATGTCTATTATCCCAAAAATTATAGGCTCTTCTATCCCCTCTACCCTCACATGACCAAGATATATATCATTTTACACACCTAAAAAATTACTAACGATACCATATTATGCACATTCTATGCCTATAGATAATTATATCAAGCTAATTATATCCATAGATATATAAGTAATACCCTTAGGCATGACCAATGGTCATCTATTTAGATCCACCTATAGATCATTGCACTCACTTGAAACTATAGTAAAAGTAGAGACAACAATGGAAATACGTTAAAAAAAAGGTGCACGTACACCTAGAATGTAGTCTACCATACCAATTAATCCACTTTCAAGGTATCCAAGGGGATATGCCACATCAAATTATGAATGGATGTGTCCACCATAGTAGTTCAATACTCATCACCTATACCATAAACAAAAAATTCACACAAGATATTAGCAACTTATAAGTAAGAACAAAAAAATTGAGGAAAAATACACAAGTATACATATACACTCATGTGTGGTTTAATAGTATCTATAACATAAATCAAATCCAATTGTGGGGAAGCTTGAACTAATCCACCTCCTTCTTCCTAAACCGAGGTACAAAACTAGATCCACTACAATGGGAAAGATGATTGTCCAAGTTGAACATATCCACCATTGAGTATATAGTAAATTACACCCCACATCATCCATATATACAACTATGAGTGGAGAATCCAAATATCCTAAAAGTAAAGTCACTAGATCTACACCACTCAACCTTAGCCTATCACCTACATGATGATCTCATGGTTTGTGTCCAATGGTATGAGGCTAGTGGTACATCATAATAGATGTAAAACTATAATAACTCTTTCAAGCTAAAAACTCTAAAAAATAATAGGAAAATGGTAATAAACTCATAAACTAACATAAACTTGGCATAATTACACCACAACCTTGGGCCACCACTATAGCCCCACATAATCTCCACACTATACCAACATAAGTTAGCCTATTAATAATCACATGGTACTCCATCATGATCAAAACCAAATGCATCTCTATAACCCATGAATATAAAAATTATGTGGATGGACCCAACCATCATGGCATTCTATAATTAGTTAAATCATAATAATATTCTCATATGCCCAGATATGTAGTAAAGTCACAACACCAAGGCCTCTATCCTGGCCTTTTAAGGTGAAAATGTAATAATACCTATAAAAGTGGGACACCATGGTATTCCCCCATGTGAATATTTTACCCATCTCCTTAATGGGATGAACCAAGTCATATAACCATTAATATATGAAAATAAAACCACCATCCAAAATAATAAATGAAACAAGTAAACAACATATAAATTTCTACAATCACAAAATATACAAGGTGAAAATCTTCCCAAGTAACAATGTAGATTCATGTCCTTTTTACTAATGACATTGGGTACATACATAGATACATAGATACATACATTCATACATGTATGCATACATACATACATACATACATACATACATACATACATACATATATATATATATATATATATATATATATATATATATATATATATATATATATATATATATATATATATATATGCATATGAATAACATAGCCCTACCCCATTATGGCCCACATTATAACACACTCAAAAACTATTGTAAATATCAATATCTACAATGAATTCTATAAAATCATAGTCATATTCCATATAGAGAGTTAATGTGCATGTATCGACATTCCACCTCTCTACTAAGGTGGTCATAAGATGTATATCATATGGGATCTACTCTAAATGGGCCACATTTCCAAGAATGGCTCTATCAAGAATTAACCAACCAACATCATCAAAACCAATTTTGATCATAGTCTCCATATGATGCCATATTGTAACTCTCTAACATGTAGGTACCTATGAAAATAAACAAAACTGATTTTTTTTAAAAATACAGTTACATAAAATATAAATAAGAGCATAAAATACTGTGTAATAGAAATAATATTCTAAGGTCACATTCGACTAGATACAATCATTATTTACAGACATTAATAACATCTCAACTAGTTTATTTTGTCAATTTTTACTATCAGAATAGAGGATGGTTTTTTTAGTATTAATATTAATTACCTATGAGGTTCAATATCAACATTTATCTAAAATGGATAAAAATCATCAAAATGCCTAAACTACAAAATAATTCTCATAAATTTTTTAAAATGAATAATTGGATAAAAATGCAAAAAAACTATATATACCAATATCTTAGGCTATTATTAGTATTAGGTAGTCTAAAAACACTTACAATGGTGAGGTATCACATCTTAACAACTTGGCATTGTAAAATCTCAAACTCAAAATCAAAATAAACTATGTGCGAATAAATTACAAAATTCTTATAACTCAACCTATTTATATGGTTTGAGTTTGAAATTATGCACTATACCAAATCCAATTTTCAAATTAATACATGTGAATATTTTTTTGTGATATCTTTAACAATATGTATCAAAATCACTCTCTTTTAGTTTCACCATAACACATGCAACACATTCTTATAAGTGTTAACATTTCCAAAAATATTAATAACAATATAGAATATGCAAAATTATTGCTAATACTCTCCTACAAAATTGTTTCCCTAATTTATCAAAATGGGGGAAAATTTTGTTTTTAGATACATATCAATACTTTAGACAATTATCATATATTATCCAAGGAGGATATTTATTGATATATACTATCTCTCTATACCTCCTTTGTGATGAAGTCATGCATATCTTAAAATACAATGTTACAAATCCATATACTAAATATTTTAGGTTATTAATTCAAATCAATTAATAAAATTAAACAAATTATCAAGCTTATCTAATTACATATGTCTTTCGATACGATCAATTTGATAGTAACATCCCTCACATCAAAATGGGGAATAAATTGGGATTATTATAGATTATCATATTTTGGCACATTATAGATGATTAAGATTATTATATTTTGGCAAATTACACATGATTCAAATTATCATATTTTGGCACATTTTCAGATTATCAAAGTTTAGTATATTATAAATTATTTAGGTTTTGGCATATTACACATTACATATGATTCACAATGGTTTGGATATCATATGGTTTAGTTATATGATAAATATTGACACATAAGTATAGAAAGGCATATGCCATACATATGAATTCACTTCAAAAAGAATTGAGTATAGTTTCATAGACACTTGGGTGCATATACATGGGTATATACACAAGATTTCAAGAATAAGTATTATATATTTCTATACACATACATTTGAGATATAAGTTCTTAGATTTAGAATACAAATACATATCATTCTATATTAGTAATTTTACATTCATGAGTCATGATGAGGATTATTGCACATATACACACTTTTACATTCATGAGTCATGATGATGATTAATTCACATATACAAACTTTTATATCTATGAGGAATGATACTTATTCACTCACATACACAACACCATAATTTATAGTTAAATTACCAATTGTTATCATTCCACTTCACACTTATATGTCATCATGGAAATTATTCATGCTCTTTTGATCATGTATTCTACATTAAAAAAATTATGTAGTCAAAACTATATTAATGATGGGGGCATGAACAATATTCATTACCTTTTGATCATGTATGGAGTGAACTTGAGTGAAACTATACAAATGGAATAAATAAATATTTTTTAGTGGTTGATTCATTTTTAGTGATGTGGTTAAGCTTAAGTGATTCTTAGCATATCACTCCTTAACCTAACACAATTTTTTTTTTTTTTTTTTCATTCTCAAAATTCTTTTCAAATACTCACTTCTAATTTTATCCATTTCCCTTGATAGGAAGTGAATAGGACTACATGTTGTTTTTTATTCTCCATAACGAATGGGTCAATTGTTGAGTGTCAAAATATCCACTCTTCATGATAAGAGAAACTCCATAAGCATACTTTATGAACTACAACATATGACATAGCTATCTAACTCTCCCTTTCACCTTGAAGGCTTTTTAGGCCATGGATTAGTTCTACCAATTATGGTAAGTATCAATTTATAGTGTTGAACCAGGATATTATAACTAACATACATCTTTGATTAATTTCTTTTTATCATGTTTCACTTTATGATAATTATTTGGACACATTTCAACCTATTTTGGTTGGATTTTCTCACTTCTAGGTCTTTAATTCAAAGTAAGAGACTCCTTTATATAAAAATTTATGTAGTGTATTTTGGGACAATCATATTGCATTATCAAGGGATAGATAATATTTCATATTACACCTATAAAATATTATATTTGAATATAGAATTTACAAGGGTCAATTCACATCTGCATGTTTGTACCAATAGAAAGATAGGAGATCAAACATCTCTAATTTCATTCACAATTACAAAGATACACATTAATGGAAGAACTAAATTTAAGTTTGATCCCTCTTCATAGTATTTATAATGCAGTGTAATACTTGGTCTATCAATGGGGATTGCCCAAGGTAAATCATTTCACTTGATACCCCTATTTGATATTAGATTGCTTATGCAAAATTAGTATTTGAATTTATAGGTGCACCTGTGTGATTATATAATTGGTAAATATATCCATAAAAAACATTTACACATTCCTAAGATGCATCATTTAGACAATCAAAACCTAGATCAATGTGGAAAAAAGATAAGAGCCTTCTTACCTCTTATTTTACATTCATTACTATATTTATCAATGTATATTTTTATATATTGTGAAAATAATAATTAAGTCATTATTATAATAATTTACCTCCTATTATTAGGGTTTTTAAAATGAAATTAAGGTAAAATAACAATATTAAGTACAAAAATAGGGTTTTGATTCAATCAATTTAACTAAAAAAATTCTATAAGTATTTCAAAAATAAAGTTATTTTTAATCAACTGTGAGCTAAAGATATATGAGGATAAGCCACAACCCTAATAGAGGAAGCCATAATAGGAAAATAAGTATGAAACCCTATGAAAAAAGTGATAAATTTAATATTTACATATATAATAAGGAAAACATATAAATTAAGAGTGAAACCCTACTGCATAAATCTAAAACCCTAATAAGGTAGAATTAAACACTAAGGGAAACCTGGGGTTTTATATTCTTGAGGAATTAAGGTTTCACCGATATGTTTTATATTATTAGTGGATTTAGTGGTATAAATAATGTAAAACTTGAGATTAATTCAAATTGTAAAATTTATGTCGACATTAAGCAAATCTAAATGTAATTAGCAGGGTATAATATATTTATTGCACTTGATATTTATATAAATTTCCAAGAGGATAGGGTACTTATTTTGTTTTAATTTTGTTCAAGTCTATGATAGTGTATAATCATCAGGAGTGATTTAGAATGGGTCTTTGGTTTCTCAGATCTAAAAACTGATTGTCTAAGCCTCTTGGAATGAGTCAAGTAATATTTGGACACCTATGACAATTAGATACATACACACTTTACTATATTTGTCCATATGATATGTGATAAATTATTCTATCATAAATCATTTATCTTACCTATAAATAGGTATTTTATGTGATATCAAATGCTAGGACTATGCATAGGTTCAAATTCATCATACTTTACCTTTAAATATTAGCTCCACTTTTAACACTTGATTTTAATGTTAAAAGGGGATAGAAAGGATGGGTTGGGGTGACCTTAACCACCCCACACTAAGTGGATAAAAACTACCTACATTTATATACTATGAAGTGGTCTCAAACTACACATAGTTATCTCATATAATTATATGTGTGCTCAATGAGTGTAATACTAGTATGCATTGTAATCATGTGTATGGACTTTGATAATTAATAACCTATGATTTTTCCCTTGCAATATTATTTAGATTTGTATTAGAGATATTCCTTTAAAGATTTTATATATTTGGATGATTTAGGTTGTGCCTCAAGGATGTGTAGATGTATTCTTTAGTGTGATAATGATTTTAAAAATGAGTGATAGATGAAAATAGGCTTACTCTTGATTTTTTCATATAGATAAATCTTTGGGTGATTTTAATTTTAATTTATAGGAAAATGTGTGGGCTAATGCAAATGAAGATTTTGAATTTGGAAATATATGTTAAAGGGCATGTATATGAGTTTTGCCAAGGTAGACAACTCTAGTAGTTGGAGTCATTTGACTATGGATGGAGGTGTATAGGAAAATTGAAGTAATGATCTAGGATTATGGAACAATTTAATTAAGATGATAAGATGTTTAGGAATATAATAGGAAATCCTATGTATAAATAATGATAATTAAGGAAGGATGGTTCTATATATGAGTGAATGGATAAGATAAAGTGTAAACAAGAGTAATTTGTGTACACACAAGTCATGTATACTAACTCTTGGTCAAATTGACATTTTCAAGTATCTAATAACAAATTCATATATACATAGTAATATATTCATTAATTTACCTCCAATGATTAATGTTATTGTTATTAAGTATTACGTGTATACCTTATAAATATTTATTAATATATTATGCTATAATATAGTAAAAAATGATCACAAAAATGTCACTATATGGAATATCATCTTACATGTGTTCCAACACAACTAATTTTGACTATTTTTTGCCCAACAGGCCAAAATCGGTCAACCTCTACCCTTACTGTGCTAGGCCATTTTCATCTTTGATTTTGCATGAATCTGGCAATTTCTATAGACTCTACAGGTTAGTCTTTAGTGCATGGAGAATCAATGTTCCAAAGAGAGTGCTAGGCTTTGCAAGGCTTCTTCAGGCTCTGGCCTAAAGAAAATCAAAAGAAAAGTTGGCATGGTTGAACCAATGAACTAGTCCAATTGTTTGGTTCAACGCCTGGTTCAATCACCAGTCCTATCAATTCAAGTTCAATGCTTGGTTCAATCAGTTCAAGGTTCATCGACAAAGTTCACCAATTGGTTCAATGTGCTAGTTAAAAGGAAAGAGTTCAATGGCTCAGTTCAATGGCATCGGCATGCAGTGGTTGAACAATTGAACTGATTGAACCATTGAACTAATATTGGTTCAATGGGTTGGTTCAACGGCTTGGTTCAAGAAGGCCACTGGTTCAAAGTGAAGGAGCCCACAAAAGAGACAAAGTAGAAAAGGAAGAGCCTAAAGCCTGAAAAAGGCTGCAGGAAAGGCCCAATGACTTTTGTTGAGGATGGTGATGTCCCAAAAGCTGTCAATTTTAAGAAAATGAACTAGCCATTTGTTTTTTGAAATTTTTGAGCATCAAGCATGGAAAATCCCAAGGAATGTAGTGACCAGCCAAGAGATCACCCCTAAGGGCTAAAAAAAGTAGGAAGAAGACAAAAGGTAGAAAAGGACAAAGCATCCAAGTGGCGAAGAGATGGAGAGTTATTGAGCGACGTGACCTATTTGTCTTCAAATTGACATTGGAAGAAGACAAACCATAGTCTATTGGTAGAAAGGAGGCATGGCCATGTTTTGACATTAATGTTTGAATGCCAAAGTCAATTTGGGTGATTGTGCAACATGGTTCTAGTAGGCCTCTTCTAGAAGAATGACATCGGTAACAGTGGTTTCCTCTTCCCAAGATTCAGAATGCACATGGGCCACTGGCAAAAAATGAACACCAAAATCTTTCCCAAAAAGCACCAAGTTTCTCTTTCTCTTTCTATATATTGTAATCTTCTCATTTGAGAAGGGGATCTACTTTTAGCCTTAAGGCAAAACTTTGCCCAAAAATCTCTTAGGCTTGTAAGGCAGAGCTCTGCCAGATATTTACCTTGAATTGAAACACAACATTTTTACCTCCATTCTGAGTTTTGCATCTTTAGTATGTGTCTATGTCTTGATTCTATGTTAAGTCATTTTCTTAATGCTTTTGTAGAATGATTTCAGCATGTCTAGTGCATTTTTGAGTTTTCCTTTTATAGGTCTATCAGAAGTGTCCCTAAAGGAATATAGGTGAAGTGGATAGGCTACTGTAGTGCATCTCAGAATGCCTCTAGTAGTTATTCCCTCCTTATATCTCCATGGACCTCTGACCTATTGATGCAGAAGGTTCTCTCATGATGGATGAAGTGTATAAGCACTTCTTTTGGTGAAAAGTGTATGTTCAAGCCTAAGTGGATCACTTTTCTAGTGTATCACCTTTTCTTTTTTAAGGCTTAGGATTTTGTTTTCAGCATCTCCTTATCCCTTTTCATCCCCCCCTTTTATATACCTATATATGTATGTATTAGCACTTGCTAAAACAAACACGATGCATCAAAGGGAGCTAGCCCTTATCTAGAGACTCTCCCTTCTAGCTTCACTAGTCCCATAGGTGAGAGGGGAGTTTCCATGTTGCAAGGAGAAGGCAGGAGCTTGACTCCCTGCCACTGGGTGCATTTTCCTATGTCAATAATTTTGGCATGCCTAGTGGGACCAACTGGGACAAGTTGTGTCCAAAGAGCTGAAGAATTTTTGGTGTGTTCTTCAATCAACCAACCTTTGGAGGCTTTTGCATCAACACTAATGGTGACTCTGAGTTGAATCTACTCGTTAAGCAGCCTGGTACCATTAAGAAATCAATTTTTGTATGTATAATCACTCTGCACAAAATCATGGACCTTTTTTTCCTTCCTATAATTTTGATCAGGCTCAGCCTTTTTATGGCATCTCCCCAAGCAGCCCTCCTAGTCACCCTTCAACTAGAAAGGAAGCTTCCAATTCTGAGATCTTTCACCCTAATGTTACATTCCTAACTTGGGAGGAAATATTAGAATCATGGGGTAAGAAGGAGGAGAAGCAAGGTTTTTCTCAAAACCTTAAAGGAGCTGAAGCTTCTCCTACTTGTGATGATGCTAGTGACCTCTAGGAAAGGCTCTTCCAAGAGGATATAGCTAGAAGAATTGTAGAGTTGGAATCCAGAGAGAGATTTCTCAGTCAATGTGTGATGGATGGTTCAGACTAAATAGCACATTCCATGTCTAAACACACCCCATCTACACACTTCCAAGAGAAATATCAGGCCACACCTGATATAGATGAAGTGCTGACCAAGTGGAAAGAGGAGAATCATTTAATTCTAGCTCAAGGACAGCCTCCTCTTCCACATGTTTTCCCCACTTCACCCCTTCTCAAGGAGGAACCTATTCTGTAGGAGGCAAGTGAGGAGTAGAAGATCCAATCTGCATTTCTTCAGGGGGATATCATGGGTGATAATGAAGAAGAAATCATCATCAATGATCCTTGTGAAGACCTCATTGGCAATGGAGAAGACTCAGGGCATGCATATATGCAAATGTTCTAGAAATACAAAGAGGAACAAAAGCATGGTGAGCTCTCTTCCCCTCTGTTTGATGAACTTCCTTGTTGTTTTGATGATGAGGATGACTATGTTGAAGAGCCTGAGTTGGAGGATGAAAATGAGAGGTCTGTCTTCCTTAAGGAAAAATTTGAAGAAGAAAGTTTTAAATAGAGAGGTGATGTTCTATGGGATGAGCAATCATTTTGTGAATCCATTTCAGACATCACCATAGTCACCCTTCTTCAAGAAGGACAAAAGGAAGTAGAGGATGAGTTTGATAGAGCCTACAATGAAGCAGAAGGAAATGGGTCAGACCATGATACATTGCAGAGGGAATGTACAAGTCAAAGGGCTAACGGTGATAAGTTATCAGCCACTGATTTCTTAGTGAACAGCACCGATATGAAGGACCATCCTTTAACAAGCCTCTAGGGACAAGAAGAATGCATGTATGTTGGAGGCATGTTTGAATTTGATCCACTCAGATTCTAGCCAACTTAGGTGATAGGCAAGAGGAGCAGGTCACCAACTCTTTTTTTATTCAACTACTTGCTTGGCACCATAAGTCTTCTTAATTGGAAGGGGACTTAAGAAATTTTCCCTTTGATCTAGGAGGGAAGCAAATATTCTTGGTTAGATGTATATAGTAGTTTGTTTTTAGTTTCTTTTCCTACTTTCCCTAAGTGTAGTTGCACAGGCAGTGTTTTTAGCCTTGTGTGTTTCCCTTTACGTGTGGGGTAAGAAGCTTCATGTTTTGATTCTCAAATATTTTGGGGTTGTTGCTAACTTTGTTCAAGTTGCATCTGACTCTGTGCCCAATGGATTTTTAAGGCAATTGGTCTTTAAGCATAACAAGCATGCTTCCCCTGGGAGTCACTAGTCTGTTGACCATTTTTCACCCAACAGGCCAAAATTGATCAACCTCTGCCCCTACTGTGCTAGGCCATTTTCATCTTTGATTTTGCATGAATTTGGTGATTTCTACAGACTCTGTAGGTTAGTCTTTGGCACATGGAGAATTAGTGTTCTAGAGAGAGTGTTGGGCTTTGCAAGGCTTCTTCAAGCTCTAGCCTAAATAAAATCACAAGAAAAGTCAGTATGGTTGAACCAATGAACCAGTCCAATCATTTGGTTCAATGCCTGGTTCAATTGCAAGTCCAATCAGTTCAAGTTTAATGCTTGGTTCAATCAGTTCAAGGTTCATTGGCAAAGTTCACCAATTGGTTCAATGCATTGGTTGAAAGGCAAGAGTTTAACGGCTTGGTTCAATGGCATCGGCGCGTAGTGGTTGAACCATTGAACCAATTGAACTATTGAACCAATCTTGGTTCAAAGGGTTGGTTTAAGAAGGCTGCCAGTTCAAAGTGAAGGAGCCCATAGAAAAGACAAAGTAGAAAAGGAAGAGCCCGAAGCCTGAAAAAGGCCACAGGAAAGGCCCGATGACTTTTGCAGAGGATGGTGACATCCCAAAAGCCATCAATTTGAAGAAAATGAACTAGCCATTTATTTTTTGAAATTTTTGAGTGTCAAGCATGGAAAAGCCCAAGGAATGTAGTGACCAGCCAAGAGATCGCCCTTGAGGGCTGAAAAATGTAGGAAGAAGACAAAAGGTAGAAAAGGACAAAGCATCCAAGTGGCAAAGAGATGGAGAGTTATTGAGTGATGTGACCTATTTTTCTCCAAATTGGCATTGGAAGAAGACAAACCATAGTCTGTTGGTAGAAAGGAGGCATGGCCATGTCCTGACATTAATGTTTGAATGCCAAATTCAATTTGGGTGATTGTGCGACATGGTTTTAGCAGGCCTATTATATAAGAATGACATCGATAATAGTGGTTTCCTCTTCCCAAGATTCAGAATGCACATGGGCCACTGACAAAAAATGAGTGCCAAAATCTTTCCCAAAAAGTGGAAATTTTCTCTTTCTATTTCTATATATTGTAATCTTCACATTTGAGAAGGGGATCTGCTCTTAGCCTTAAGGTAAAACTCTGCCCAAAAATCTCTCGGGCTTGTAAGGTAGGGTTCCGTTAGATATTTACCTTGAATCAAAACACAACATTTTTACCTTCATTCTAATTTTTGCATCTTTAGTATGTATCTATGTCTTGATTCTATGTTAAGTCATTTTCTTAATGCTTCTATAGAATGATTTTAGCACGTCTAGTGCATTTTTGAGTTTTCCTTTTATAGGTCTGTCAGAAGTGTCCCTAGAGGAATATAGGTGAAGTGGATAGGCTGCTGTAGTGCATCTCAGAATGCCTCTAGTAGTTATTCCCTCCTCGTATCTCCACGGACCTCTGACCTACTGATGTAGAAGGTTCTCTCATGATGGATGAAGTGTATAGGTGCTTCTTTTGGTGAAAATTGTATGTTCAGGCCTGAGTGGATCACTTTTTTGGTGTATCACCTTTTCTTTTTTTAGCCTTAGGCTTTTGTTTTTAGCATCTCCTTCTCCCTTTTCATCCCCCCCTTTTATATACCTATATATGTATGTATTAGCACTTGTTAAAACAAACACGATGCATCAAAGGGAGCTAGCCCTTATCTAGAGACTCTCCCCTCTAGCTTCACTAGTCCCACAGGTGAGAGGGGAGTTTCCATGTTGCGAGGAGAAGGCAGGAGCTCGACTCCCTGCCACTGGGTGCATTTTCTTGTGTCGACAACTAACATAAAGAGAAATTGATATATGAGCTTCAAAATATCACATGTTTTGAGATGAAATAGATTAATAATAAATTTTTGATTTTTTAACTTTATAATAGTATAATCCACTAAGTATAAATTGGTTAATTTTTTATTTAAAGTATTAAAATAAATTTCATTTTTAATTTATCATGTGCTCAAATTTCCAAAATGTCAATGCGATGAGATGTTGCCCTAACATAATTTGATTTCTTAAATAGTCTCTTATAGGTAGAGCATCCAACATCCCTAGTATGTTCAGAAAAACCCTTTAATTCTCTTTTTAGTAATTTAAAATTTTTACATTTATCATTTTTAGCTATTACTATGAATTTTTAAGTGTATTGGGTAGTTTTATGACAATGTTTTATACCTATTAGCAGTGTCCAACCTTTTCCATCACTATCTATAAGTTTTTTTATTGAAAAAAGTGGTTGATGAGGATGAAAAAATTATGTCATGAAAATTTGACATTTAAAATGGATTTTATTCTATTTATACCATGATTTAATCTTGAATTTTAATGTTTATGCATTTTCAATGGGACATGTGCATGTGATATTTTTTACATAGTCACCATATGGATACAATGTTTAGTCTTGCACTCAGTGGTGCCTACAATTATTGGCTGATGGTATGGGTATAAGTTATGTATTAGGCTAGGGTGATGCAATACAATATGCATCTAAAGAATGTATTGGATGAAAGGTGGAATGTAGATAATTGTATAGTGTTGCTCCCATTTGGGGAGATGACATTAACTATAGAGGATGTATGGAACATATTATAACTTGTATTTATATTTAAAAGTGTAGTATTATAGACTAAAAAGGGTTTGGGCCTAAAAAAACTCACAAATATTTGACAAGGTGAGATTGGGGAGGGGTGGGGAGCACAATATGCATCCATGAATATATAATAATTTTTTTTGAGATTGTTTAAACTAATATTCCATGGGAAAAAATATATATATGTGTACTTAAATATTTATTTAATTGTCATAGATAGGATAATTTTTTCTATATTGTATCACATGAACAATATTATTGATGACATTAAGGCACATGGTATGATATATTACCAATATTGGATCATCTTGGATTAATTGTATAAATCTCTATATAAATTTACTCAAAAGTATTATAGTGGTAGACTTGGTTCATCCATATTATTACATGTTTTGTCATATGAAATTTATTTTTATTCTATGCATTAGGTTAGCCTTTGGCAGAGTGGGTCCATACTTAAATTTATGTGAAGAAATGGATTGATATCCCATGTGCTTATGGATTCAGTTATATAGACTATAGGGGATTTTTGAACAATTTGAATTTTTATTATATCATATCAAAACACTATATAGGTTTCATTGAATGGATGAATATTTGCATTTAGTTGTGGCAAATTTAAGTTATCCACTAGTTTTATGATAAGTTCTTCAGGATGTAAGAGCATGTTTAGTATGAGACCAGATATTTTTGGATCACATAAGGGGTGACCCTAGTATCAATGGCATGTAAAATGACACATATAAATAGTCATCATATAAGAGAGAGAGGTTAACCTAATTATACATAGTCAGTAGCTATTATAACAAAAGAGGTAGTTCCTTCAACATTTTTTATGAATGGTGATTATGCAATATGAATGGTTGAGTACACCCACTAGGGTACATAATCATTGTAGGATAATATTTACTATTATGGTCAAATCAACCAACATAAGTTTGGATGCATAACTTGATGTTGCCATGGGTGAACATGGAAATGAGGGAAATGAGGCTACATCCCCCAATGCCCCAAATCAAATTTGAGGTATGTATACATATTAGATATAAATATTTAATAAGTGTATCAAATTTTACTTTGCCATTTTATAATGTTTAATAAATTTCCTGTGTTATGTAGGTGATGAATACTAAATGATGATCATTAAGGCATATATCCATGTTCTTACTCAAATTATATCTAATTATGTGGTGTGGGGTAGGATATTAGAGATATTGGATGAAATTACAAGATTACATGATCTAAATTATGATTCTCTACCTACACCATTGTTGTGAGTTAGTGAGATGAGTTGAGGAGAGATGTCATGAAGCTAAGAGTCTAGTTAGTTAGTCAGTAAATTACTTCAACATCTCTTAACATAAATTTGTGTCAAACATTTTTTATTAAGTATGTGTGAATTTAGTGTGAGCATGACAAGGTAGTATCAAAGTGTTCTAAATTTCAAGATACATTAGATATATATGAAGATCGTGAGAGATGTAGTAGGTTTCGATCATGATACCATCAAGATGATAGTGTGGTCTCTTTTATTCTATAACACTTAGACTTAGGGATAGAGATTATGATAATAATGTAAAGGGTTAAGGCCAAAATATGCCCATAATCAAGTGATGTACTTGATTTTTTTCAAAAAAAATTATCTTTTATGTATGATCTTTGGTTATGTTGTATGTGTGTTTATATGATGCATTTGAAATATGTGATTATGTCACTTATGGTTTTATTATTTATGTGTTTAATTAAAATTTTAAACTTTAATATTGTAATTATATTATGTATACACATGACACGTGAATGATATATCATTAAATCACAACATATTTGTTTAAGTATAACTAGCCAATGATTTCATCATAATTAGAAGGAATTGATTGTTGATGGAATTGTCTAACCAACAACTAGGATGTAATAATTCAACATTATATTGAATTTCATGAGAAAGTGAATCCTATTGGTTTACTTTCCCACTAAGATCTTGGGAAAATTTTCACTCTCATTATGTAATTATGTTAAACATGCTTGAGATAATTCCTATAGTATCACTTGTCCAATGGTAATAATTGGAGATTATTTATTTTTATTGCTTTTAATGTGGAGTACTTACTAATTTCTTACTTTATTTTTATTTTATTAAATTTTATTTGGTACCCATACTTGCATGATTTGAGATTTAATTATACTCCCATTAGGATCCTTCTTCTCAAATGTTATATCTATTTGATATGTAGCCAAATCACCTTGGAAATTTAATGAAGAAGATATTTTTTATGTTTACCTTATTTAAATAATCAATTGGCCCTTATTTCTTATTTATAAGCTTCTTAGATTACATCATCCTTTGTAGATAATGAATTAGAATATGGTGTAGAATCAAACATTGTGGGAGTGTTGTTAGATTTTTCAAATGTAAAAAAAAACCCTATAAAAATGTTTTTAAATTATATTTTACAATGCATAATTTTTTTTATCTCTATGGCCCTTGATATGATGATAATTACAAAATGATATTTTCCCCACTCATGTTGGGCATTGTGGATGTGATAGTGTTTAGAAGGACATTTGATCAAAGTATTATTTTTAGACACCCAAATTTGGTATAAGTAATTTTTGTATTGCTCAATTGACTTTACATTTATGTACTCTTAATTGAAATAAGGTTACTATAAAATCTATTATGATCTTGTGTCTTATTATATTATTTTTTTGATTACATAACATTTTTTTGTACTCCTTTCATATTTCTTGACTCTATCACATGGATCCATAGATATATTATCTTAGATTTGAATTTTATTTGGATTTAAGATATTTACAATAATATTAGATAATCATAGTTACCAAAAATTTCTACACTTACCAAAAAAAATTGACTTATCAAAAATATCTTGACATTTATTGCAGTGTAGTTTGGGACATGCCACCATTTTTGGTGCTTTATTTTACTCTTTTGGATTTTATTTGGTCAGATTATATGCACCAATAATTCTAAATTTTAAAATTGAGAACCTTCTCTCTCTCTCTCTCTTCTCTCCTCTCTCTCTCTCTCTCTCTCTCTCTCTCTCTCTCTCTCTCTCTCTCTCTCTCCTCTCTCTCTCTCTCTCTCTCTCTCTCTCTCTCATCTCTCTCTCTCTCATCTCTCTCTCTCTCTCTCTCTCTCTCTCTCTCTCTCTCTCTCTCTCTCTCTCTCTCTGTGTGTGTGTGTGTGTGTGTGTGTGTGTGTGTGTGTGTGTGTGTGTGTGTGTGTAGACACACACACACACACACACACACACACACACACACACACACACCCACACACACACACACACACACACACACACACACACACACAAAATCCCTTAATATCATTTTAAGAATAATAATTCAATGATTAAAAAAGGCACACTAAGAACACATAGCCATTTAGATTACTATTATTCAAACTCTTAAAGTTTATAAAGTATACATATACATACATACACACACACATATACATACATACATACCTAAATACATATGTATGTATAATCCCCCTAATATAATTTTAAGGACAATAACTCAATTATTAAAAGAGCGAACACTAAGACACACATAGCCATTTAGATTACTATTTTTCAAACTCTAAAGTTTATATAGGATAAATTTATCTACATGATTGTATAAAAGGATGGACTCATAAAAATTTCACTTGAAATTACATTCACATTAATGGGCACCCACAAAATAGTGGGAGAATTAGATGTGGTTTAAACCCTATTTATACTATTGAAAATGTAAGCAAACTTATCTAGTCACTTGGGATTAGATGAGGTTAGTCTAACATAACATGCTAACCCAATTTTATAGGTCACATTTATATCAAGAGTGTAAATTATATTTTTAAACAAATACAAGGATAACATAGTTATTTCTATAGGTTATAAGGTATATGAATATATATGAGTCAATTTTAGACACAAACACAATGATCTAATTTGTCACAAATGAACACAATCACTTTTAATGGTTCTAGTACACAATAGAAAAATTTAGTTATGATAGGAATTTGATTAGTATTAGAGGTATCTTTAGAATTGAAATCATTATGTTTCATAATATAAGCTAATATGGAACCCTTATAAATCATATTTGATGACTATGACAAAAGTATAACATAAAAAAATCATAAATAAGCTAAGTATCTTATTCCTTTGGTTATTTTTATAAATAATAAAGTGCAAAAAATTAGAATTAAATTTAGATTTTTGTATTTTAGATATATTATATAATATGAACATTCTCAATGTTTTAGTTTTTTTAGGGATTAATCCAAAATTATTTAAAACATATTGGTGAACCTATTCCTTTTATCAAACACAACAAACCCTATGTTCCTTTAGTGATTCATCCTTTTTCACCAAGGTTTAAAATTTATATATTTGTATATTATTTTCACATCTAATTTATGATTTCCCCTTCATAGGTGGATCCTTTTTCCTAGAGTTTCCATCCTTTAAAGTCTACATTTATATGTTTTCTTTCATCTTAGGAGTAAAATTTATGCTTTTATTCTTTATAAACTAAGGGTTTGGTAACTATGAATGCGCATCCTAAAAAACCTTAATAAGTCTAATCCTATGGATTAATTATCAAATAACCATGTTTTACCTTATAGATATTCCAATGAATGAATAAATAAAGTTTTATGCTATTATGTTTGTGTTCCTAATAAAAATTCTTATGTAGATGATGAATATGCTTGTGTGAGTGAAGGAAATAACTATGATATTTTTGACCATGATGATGTGGTAGATTGGTATTCTAGTGATATATATTTTTATAATTTTAATGATGAATAATAAAAATAAAATCATCTTAAAATGTAATAATTCATTTCTTATTCTCCCTCTTTACACTCTTTCACTAGTCATACACTAGAACAATAATAAATTAACACCAAATTGAACAATAAACTTATTAATCCTACTAGGCTTCCACTTAAGAAAAAAGATGCATTAAGGAAATGGATAGATGATTTACATGTTGAGTCTTATAATGTTATACCTTACAATGTTGTCTATAAAACCAATGTTATTTCTAGTGTTGTATAGTGTTATGCTACTACTTATATTGAAAAATAATCTGATGTTATTCCTTCTTCCCTATAAATGAATTGTGATGCTATTCCTTCTTCTCTAGAAGAAAAGGTGATGATAATTTTAATTTATGAAATGATGTCTCCATGGAATGTGATAATAATTCTAAGAAAAGCAATGATATAAATGTTTGTGATGAAATTTTTAACCCTATTTCTAATATAGAGGGTATGATTAAACCTGTGTGTGAATATCCTCAGCCCATTTCTAGTAGGGTACCTATGGAAACCATCAATAATACAATTCAAAAAATTTAATGAGAAAATTAAAGATCATAATACACATTCAAAAGAGATCATAACATTAATGTCATAGGTTCCTTGCAAAAAAAAAAAAAAAGTGCATAGCATGTCTCTAAAAATAAAAGCATATTATGATTGGGTTAATTATAATTCTATACATGGAAATCCCATAGTGTATAGGATTATTAATTAAACATACTTAGTGATTTCACTATACCTACACTTTCTTTATTTCATGGAATTTTTGATCCATTTTGACACCTTAAGAACATTAAACCTTATATGGGAAACTATAATACTAATGATATAATTATACTTAATAAATTTTGTAAGATCTTAACTAGTAAAGTTCTAGACTGGTTTCACTATCTCCATAATAGTTATTTAAACTCACATCTTTAAATAAAAAAGGCTTTATTATTACCATATATTAAAAATAAGAGACCCAAAATCACATATGAGTGTCTTCTTTCTTTTCACTAGGGGAAGTTATAAGTAATTCATGATTACATATTACGATTTAAAACTTGTTTGCATCAATTGATATTTCAACCCACATATTTGGAAAATCAATGTATTTATTGTTGAGGTATTATATTTCATCTCAAATAGATAATTATTTATCATACTTGTTAATATTTCCAATCTCTTTGATTTGATATTATAGAAAAAGAACTTCCACATGTTAAAAATCAATATCATGCTAATATAAATAAACTAAACACAAATAATTTTCAAATAAGAAAATTATTACAATTATAATAACTCATAAATATGAATTCACAATTAAGGTCATAAATAAGAGGGGAGATCCCCAAAAAATGGTTTATAAGACAACAACTCACATGATTCCTTATGTTTCAAAAGTGAATTAATCCATCCAATTTGAAAATTTCAAGGATAGGCCAAATTTTATCTTATGAACACTTCTTGGTAAGAAGTTAACCAATATACCTCATAATCACCATCTCTCCACACATCACCTTTACCAAGTTGGGATAATATCATTTTTTAATGATCATCACATGAATGGGAATACATATAAAAATTGTTATGCATTACAAAAAAAGATTGAAAAATTGTGGATAGCAGTGTTATTACATTTTGAAAATATAAAAATATTACCATAAGATCATCTTTTCCATATTTTTTTAATGTGCATTCTATGAATTCGATTTATCCTAATACATTATTACAAAGGAATAAATGGTTAATCAAGCTTATACATAAGCTTAAACTAGGATAAGATATCCTTATCACTCAAAATATACATAGATTGATATTTTAAAGGACATTACTTTAAATGAACGAATGGTAATTTATGATATTATAGAGGGTGAACATATAACATGCATAGTTGTCAATGATAGGCCATAATTTAATAACTTAAAAATTGGGTTTCTTGAGGAATTTGGATACTATGAATGAGAAATACTACATATGACTAAATATGAGGATGCAATAGGGAATTTTATTATAAATAATAGTCTTGGGCCTAAGAAAATGGATACATTACTGTATGTGAAGCATAATATTATAAAATTTAAGTCAATATTGGGACAATCATGGTTGAAACATATGGAATTAAATTTGGATAAGGATTATATGACTATCTCATTTAGTTTCCAAGGTGTACTAATCACATATTAAAGAGATATAATATATAAACTATGAGTATAATTACATAAAATAATACAAGGCATGGATACCAAAGCAAAATTAACACAATATAGTGTAAATAATTGAACAAATAAAAAAATAGTATTTATAAAAAGAGAAAATGTATCCATAAAAATGACCAAAAATTACTTTAATACCTAAATTTTCATGTATGGCATCTTCTCTTAGCTAAAGGATGGCACTTAGGAAATGAAACAACTCAATAAATTTTGATTTGCTTTTATTTATAGCCATATGTATAGAAAAAACAACTCCTTGCTAGGTATGGCACCAAATGGTCTATGTTTACAATAGATAAACAATGTTGAATTGTTGGAAAACTTCAAAAATTGGTATTTCTCCTCCAATGGCATTGAATACGGTTATTTATGCTTCATTTAAAGACTTTGTTTTATTTTTATTTTCCTTAGGTGACATTAAAGGGAGGATAATGAATCTTATCTCTTTCATGGCATCCAAACTAGATGATAAAATTTATTTATTTTTAATTTCAATGACTTTTTCTCCCAATAATGGTTTTAGAAGGAAAAATAATGAAGCAATTTTTTAAAACCTTTATCCACTTCATCATGACGTTGAAATGAAAGATTTATTTTTAATATTTTGATTTAATATAATTTTGGTTTTAATATTAGCATTTAAATATGGCTAAAATAGACATTTCCATTCATGCAAGTATACATTTTATCTTATTATTGAATTTAGGTATGTGGTGGAAAATTATAGAGTTTCTTACTATAGAATTACACCTTTAAAAATCCACTTAAAAATATTATTGAAGTCTCCACAAAAATATCTAATACAGATAATTTTATAAGTTTCACAGCCTTGAAATGCATCTTGAAACCTCCACTTTAAAATATCTATAAAAAATACATCATAAATCTTGTTATGGGAAATAATTATGACTTTGCATTGTGGAATTTCACCTTGAAACCTCCACTCAAAAAATCTTGGGAAAATTCTATAATAATCTCCACTATGGAGAATTTCACAAGTTTTACACCATTGAAAAGTCTTTAAAATATCCACTTTAAAAGTGTAAATAAAACTTAATAAAATTTATGATTATGGAAATTTTTTCAATTTTTGTAGCTTTGAAAATTATACAAAAATCTCTTCTTGAAAATCCCATTGAAAATTTTGTAACAATCTCCACTATGGAGAAGTCTATGAATTTCACACTACTATGAAATCTAAAAAAAAAGTCTAATTTTAAATAATTTTAGGGAAAAATACATTAAAATTTCCAATGTGGATAATTATATGAGTTTCACATTATTTGAAGTCTTAAAAATATCTATTTTGTGAAAGGTTTACGAAAAACTCCACTTTTTCAATAGTTAAAAACTTAAGGATAATTTTCAATATTTTGGGAAAGGTCCATGATTGTATTTTGAGTGTAGAATTCCATTAAATCTCAATTTTTTTATTTTAAAGTTTTATTGGACATTTTTTTTGGAATAAATGGTTCTATTCATATTTTGACTTCTCCCATAGTTTTATCTCACCATTTAACATGCCAAAATCTACATAGATGCTTTCAAAAAACTATTTTTTTACGAATGAATCATCTTAAAATTGAGATGAAAAATTTTTATACTATTTTTGAACAATTTACAAACATAAATAATTTCATATACAATAATTAGAAATATAAATAAGTGTTGAGTGCCATAAAATGTCAATCAATCCATATGTTATGCACTTACACATGATTTTCTCTGTGATCTTGATTTTATCATTCCAAAAACTAAAGTGAAAATTATTAAAGGCATGCACATACCTAAACACAAATTATATTTTAAATGTATATTTTTAAAATTTTAATATTATTGTACTTAAATCTTACATGTCAAATTTTTTTACAACTAGCTCTAGCTAGGGACATGGACTATACATGACATTGTTTGGACTCTAGAATATTTTAATTTTCATTATAGTTTTTTATCCATTTGTACATGGGGTAAAATTATGTTTTTAGTAATTATTAACTAATAAAAATAATATAATAAAGGAAAATTGAAAAAAAACTTGACAAAATAAGGGAAACACACAAGGAAAGAAAAAGAAAAACACCAAAATCCTAAACTGCCTATATACACAGTTGGGGACAATCAACCTTTACTATTTTAAGTGATTGATATGTTACCCATTTTAAGGTACTATAATATGATTTAAATATATATAATATGTGTTGTTTCTATATAAGTGCCATATTTTGAATGGACCTATCTAGAGAGAGTTAACTTTTTTATGGTTTCCTTTTGGTTCCCTTATCTTGTCCAAAGGGAAAACATGATCACCAATTTGGAAATATCTCTATCTATTTTTCCTATCAAACAATATATTTAATTTTATATTGTGTTCTATAATATGATAAATTAATTTAAATCTTTCCTCCTTAAACTTTCTCAAATATATGATTATTTTATCCAAAGAGTCCATGACTCCTTTTATCTTTGATTGCCTTAGATAATTGAAGAGTTGACAATTCCATTGAGACATGCATTATGGAATTAGTACCATAAATTAATTATAAATGGGTTATATCCAATATACATTAAAGGGGTGATTATGTTATTCCATAGTGCATCATATAATTTATTGTGCCAATTTCATTAATTCTCATTAACCAACTTTAGAATGATAGATATTTTTTTATTGTTCAATTCATGTTGAACATTTAGTTACGGATAATAGTGTGAGTAATGAGATAGGGATATTTCATATCCATAACATAATCAAATTATTTTATATGAGGATAAATTGGAAACATTGCCCATTGATATCTTATGTGGCATACCAGACCTAATTATAATACTCTCCCTTATGAAATTTCATACTACTTTGAAAGTGGTTTATTTGATAGGAATTAATTCCACCCACTTCTTAAAGTAATTAATTATGGTTAGAACATGAGTATGACCATAAATAGAGTGTGGATTGAATGTCCTAATAAATTTTATACCCCATATTATAAAAGGTTCTTCAATTACTACCATATTGAGTGGTAATCCAGAAAGCTTCAATCTCCCAATAAACTATTGACATGATTCACATTTTTAAAAGTATGGGACAATAGTAAAGGGATTTTAAAATTTTGTGTACTGTAATAGGATAAAAAATTACCACCACAAGCTTGACTATGAAATGCCTCTAGTAATCTCTTTTGTGTTTCTTTATCCATGCATATCAAAAATAATCCATCAAGTCCTTTATTTAAAAGGGTATTATTCCATATTACATATTTGGTAGCTTTGAGTTTGATTTCTCTCTCTTTTTGTTAAGATATTTTTTGTAAGTGAGGAAGTATGTTATATTTGAGTACCATTCAATGGTAAAACCAATGAATAAATCAAGATTTTTTTTAAGACATGTTTCTCTCCTATGATTCATCAATATCTTCTTCATGAGACTCATATTATACTATAAGTTAGCACAAACCACATCCTCAAATAGGTTTAGTTGGCTTGATGTCAAGATCATATTATTGGATGTTTTTTTATCTACTTACCTCTTTTTGAACCAAGATCGTATTGAATCAAGATTGAATTTACATTAGTATGAGGGGCCATAACTCTAGTATGGGAGTTCAAGATGTGATACCTGAAAGGTTTCACAACATTGACTACCACATAGGTGTTATTTTCAAATTGATAATATTTTAACTCATGTTATTTTAATATTAAACTCATGAAGGTAATAGGCAATCTACCCATCCATCATTTTTATACACCAATATTTCTTAAATTATGTTCTCCAATGAGTAGCTATAGATGATAAAATAATTATTTAAGTTATAACACACAAGCATTGGTACTTTGCCAATGGAAATTTTTATTTACTCAAAATAATATTTTACATATTTACTCCATTTTAAGGTACCCTTTCCTTTCATAATTTTTAGCTATATGTTTTTTCAAATATAAAAATTCAAATATGAACCTCTTTAAAAAATTAACTTTTACAAATAAAGAATGAACAAACACCGAGTTTGATTTTCAGAAGAGAAAAATTATGAATCGTACCTTCTTTAGACACTATATGGCCCAAAATCTTTCCTTATATAAATCTAAAGACATAAATTTTTGGATTCAAGGAGATATAATGAAGTCAAAATTTATCAAATATATTGTCTAGGTGTTCATAATGATCTTCTTTTCTTTTTAAAAAATGGTCAAGTCATATTAATAGACAAATATCATATTTTTATTATGGAAATTTAGATATATTTCCCTTTGAAATGTTTCACCTAAATTTATAATAATGAATGAAATTTTAATATATGCAAATGTTCCCCATGGGGTCGTGCACATAGTTTTATGTTGTTATTCTCTTACAACTTCAATCTGATTATAACCTAATAATTCATCAAGCATTGATAACATCTTTGAGCTTATGATAGATTGTAACACTTATTCCATGATGGGAAATAGATAATTTTATTTTAATAATGTCTTATTAAAATTTAATAAATAAACACAAATCCTTGTCTTACCATTTTTATTGTGTATAGGTACAATGTTTGTGTTATGTCCTTAACCTATAATGCATCTAGGTATATGTGTGGCCACTTGTGGCTTACACACCTTCATATTAGTTTGTTACATTTTTCAATGTTCTTAGTATGGTTATACTATGGAATAACCATGACTAATTAGAGTATATATAGGAGGTAGTGGTTAGTATATTATAATCATATCATGAATGTTATTCTTATTGCATTGTTATGTAGGTTTCCCCCTTGAAGTGGGTTAGTCATAATATTCAAGTATTCTACCCTTTCACCAATTTTTGTTGTGGATATACTTATTTTGATCTTAATTATGTCATATTTATTTATATTTTTGTGAATCATATAATTAATTTACTTAAAAGTGGTTTAAAATCTTTGATTTGGACAAGTTTATATAGTGTAGTTTTTTCTTTGGATCTAACATGCTGAGCACTTAAAGGCCAAAAAAACATAACTTCTGATCTGGAAGGAATTGATTTTTTTCATCACCATAATTTTATTCAGGAGTATTTTTTACCTTGTGTAAATTATCAGTCATTGGATTCATCTCTTTTATATGATCACAATGGTATATTATACTAGTACACTTTTTTGGGTTAAAAATTTTCACCTTTGTGCATAATAGCAGTGGTTGGATTCATCTCATCAATATGATTATAATTTTGTATTCCATTGGTACATATATTTGGGGTTGAAACCATCCTAGGGTTTGTGCATAGTCAGTATAAATACTTATGGATGGAATAAAAGGAAATAAACTCCAAAAATTACTCACAAGGATGACATGGAATTTGAAACTTTTGATCCATCTATTTTGGAGGTAGTTTAACAACTTAAGTCAAATTTATAGGTCATGGTGAAAAAAGATGATTTTAATATGGTTTAAAGGGACATTACGTGTTTGATATGGGACTTGGATAATATTAAAGATAAATTATAATAAATATCTAGGCAATTATCCAACTTGTCAGCTTAGCCACTACAAAATAATCCTTCACCACTTTAGTTTAGTTCTCCTATTCCAAACAATATAAATACCAAATTTGTCCCTAATCCAATGTTGCTAAAACTAAACCTATGAAATTTTTATGTTAATTATTTACTCACTTCGCTCACTCAAATTGAAAATTTATTTGATGTACATCAGACTCCATGTCCACAAAAAGTGGTTACATCCTCTCTTTATCTAGAACCTGAACCATTGGTTGTGTGATCAAAACAACAAGGGTTCCCCAATTTCATGGTCAATATTTTATGAGGATTTTTAGCTCCACTATCATAATAATGTCTATGAAAACTACTTTAGTCATCTATCCATTTTGTGCCAAATTGGAACTATCAAGGACTACATTCATCAATTTCATAATCTCTCCTTATGTGTGGCAAACATCACCAAGAAAAATTTAACTGACCTATTTTTGGATGGATTCAAAGATGGGATGTAATTAGAGGTTCACATGTTTCACCCTAGTACTATATCTGAGGCCATACAAAGGGCATGGATGGTTGAGGAAAAAGAGATTATTATACAAAGACCTTTCACTAATGTTTATGAACATACCTTTCTAACACCATTATTTCATCATCCTACCAGATTGACACCTTGTCAAGTGGAAGAAAATCATGAAAAAGGTTTGAGTTTTGGCTAGGATATCAAATGGATCAAAGGACATCAATGTGCTAAAAATAAGTTATTTTACATTGACAGTGCTAATGACTAGGAAAAAGATGAGGAGGCTTTAGGGGAAGGGTTATAAGAAAATGAGGATGAATCTAATGATTCTCAACCTACTATTTCTTATCATAAACTTTCAATCATTAGTAATCCTCAAAATATTAAATGGTGGGTTTCATGAAGAAACAAAAGGTGATTGTGTCAATTGACTCTAGGATTATACATAACTTCATCAATAGTAAGTTGGTTGCTCATTTGAATTGTTTCATTTACCTAGATCTAGAATTTTAGGTCATGATTAAAGATGGTGGTATGGTAAGTTATTCTATTAAATTCCATAGTATTAATCTTGACATGGGAAACTATTTGTTAGATTCCCTTATGTTTATTATTCCCATAAGAAAAACTGACATTATTTTGGGAGTGTAGTGGCTCACCACTTTGCACACTATTAAGATGAATTTCTAAGAATTATTCATGACATCCCATTCATAAATAAGTAATTTTTAACTACATGGATTAGAGGTTAAATATCCACAACTAGTTAGCTCTAACTAGATGATGAAGATTCTCAAAAAAGTTGAAGAAGGTTTTTTGGCAAGGTTATTTTCTATGGAGATTCAACCAACCAAGGAGTCTGCACATATTGATTTGAAAAAGGTGTTAGATGACCATTATTTTATTTTTGGTGACATTCCAAAAAGACTTCCTCCAAGTCATACACATGATCATTCCATCATACTCATTCTAAGAAGTACACCACCCTATATCAGACCCTACTAGTATCCTTATGCCCAAAAGATTTAAATTGAAAATATGGTACAAGAGATGTTGGAGGCATGAATCATTTGACACAGTTAATGTGAATATTCATCCCTAGTGGTCATGGTGCAGAAGAAGGATGAAAGTTAGAGGATGTGCTCAGACTATAAATAACTTAAAAATACACTATCAAGGATAAGTTTCCTATTCTAATAATTGATAATTTTCTAGATGAATTGCATGGTGCTATTTATTTTACCAAGTTATATCTTTGATTTGGATATCACTAGCTTTGCATCTGTGATGAGGACATACCTAAAATAACTTTTAAAACTCATTAAGGCCATTATAAATTTATGGTCATGCCTTTTGACCTCAAAAATGCACCATTTACATTTCATAGTTTCATGAATACTATTTTTAGGCCATTTTTGATAAAGTTTATATTAGTGTTTTTTGATGATATCCTCATCTATTATAAAAATTGAGAATACTATTTGAAGCCAATGAAATAGGTACTTTTAGTTCTGGAATAACATCATCTTTATGATAAAAATTCCAAATGTGATTTTGGTGTCAAAGAGGTGGATTACTTGGGTCATATTATTTCACATGAAGGAGTGAAATTTGATCCTAAGAAAATCCAATAAATGATGGAGTGGTAGGTTCCCAAGACCTTCAAGAACCTCCATAGATTTTTGGGGTGCACTAGTTACTATCATAGGTTTATCAAAAATTATGGTAGCATTATGGTCCCATTCACCTCTTTTCTGAATAAATACTCCTTCCAGTGGATTGATTCAGTTACCAAGGCATTTTAATAGTTTAAAATGGTTATGTGCACAACTCTAGTTTTGAATACTCCTAATTTTTTTAAAAAAATTGTATGGAGTGTGATGCATCAGGATATGACATGGGGTTTATACTTATGCAAGAAGGTATACCACTAGCATTTTAAAGTCACCAAATTAAGTAAAAAATTAGGCTCAAACTAATAAATGAGAAAGAGATTATGGCTATTATGCATGTAGTGAAGCAATGTAGACCTTATTTGATGGGTCATCACTTTTAGGTAAAGATTGATCATGATAACCTCAAATATTTTTTGAAGCAATGTTTATAATCTAAAAAATTAAAAAATGGGCGACTAAAATGTTAGGATATGGTTTTAAAATAGTGTATAAGAAAGTAAAAGAGAATGTAGTGGCATATGCCCTCTCTTGGTAGGATGAATTAGTTGAGGCAATGTTATGTGCTATGACCATGTGGTAGCTAGATTGGCTAGAGGAAGTAAGATCAGAATGGGAGAATGACAATGCTACCAAGGATTTGATTCAAAATCTTTAGAAGGGTTCTAATGAATCTAAAACATTTACATGTAAGGGGAACACATTATGATATAAAGATAAATTATACCTTTGTAAGCATTCCCTCCTCAAACATATTATTCTATATGAACTTCATGCCTCTCCACTTTGAGGTCACTCAATAGTTTTAAAAATATATCATATAATCAAGTAAGGTTTATTTTGGGAAGGACTCAAATGGGATGTCCAAAAATATGTGGTTGAATGCATGATATGTCAATAAAATAAAGGTGAAACCATTAAGACCCCAGGTCTTTTGTAGCCTTTATCCATACCTAGCCAATGTTAGGAAGATATTTCCATAGATTTCATTATGGGTTACCAATGTCTGAGGGTAAAAATATTATCATGGTAGTTACTAATCAACTCACCAAGTATGCTCATTTTTTCTCCTTATCACATCTATTTGTTGCTAGTACAGTAACTTTTTATTTTCTTAATACAGTTTAAAAATTATATGGCACTCTAAATATCATTGTAAGTGATCGATATATCATATTTAATAGTAATTTTTGGTTTGAATTATTTTCATGTTTGGGTACCTTTTTTGGCTCATATCTCATCTTATCATCCTCATTCTGATGGATAATCATAGGTAGTCACCAAATGTCTCAAATCATCTCTTCATTATTTTGTTTCTAAAAAATAAGTTCATTATATACCACTTGTTAAATGGTGATATAAAACTTATTTCACACTTCTTCTAAGATGTATCCCTTTATGTATTTGTATGGGTATTGTATGCAATCATAAATGCATCAGGTCTACAAATCAATACTAGCTTAGAGAAGATATATCATACTTACACTTCCAATTGGGGATACATTAGATAATTAGGAACATGAATAATATAGATATGTTAGGCCCAATTAGGAGATATATTACCATAATAAGATCACTAGGGAGGGTTCTAAAGCCTCAAGTCACGTAAAACTATGCAATAACCCTAACTAGATCTTATATTTTCATATTCACTATACTAATAACAAGTAAAGCAAAAAAATATAATATAGTGATCACCAAAGCTTGTGGCACAAAGTGGGGGTAATAAACAATAAAATTAAACATGCATATAAGACATATACTCACATCAATGTATACATAATCCTAATGAATAGAAGATAAGTGCAAATGCATATTTATCTACTCTTACAAAGGAGGAATAAAGTTAGGAGTACTTACCTTTGAAAATGAACCTACCAAACCTCAATTTCTCCCTTGGATAAGGTGTTTTGTAATAGGTTATTGTGGTATGTAAGGATGATAAGGATAAATTAGCTTTAGGATACATAACCTATCAATGCATCCAAAATACTTCTACACAAGACAAGATCTATATCTCTAAAGAAAGTATGAAACCCTAAGTTTTCTCCTAAATTAGAATGGTGGATAATCAAATGAACAATATATATTACTTATTCTTCTCTTATCTAAATAATGACAAAATAGTTGTGTATATATAGGCAGATTTAACCTTAAACCCTTCCAAAAGTTTTGAACGATAGAGTCACTAGTCAACCTACTATCGTTATTGATAAAAATTCACTAGGTCATGGATAAGGTTGGCCAAGATCTGACCTAAACCCTAAATGAGTTTTGCTAATAAGAGTACAAGGTTGACATAATTGACATAGTCATATAAACTATCAAAAGAGGTTTTATGTTAGGAAAAGGGGTACTAAAGGTGGTAAAATATTAGAAGAGTATGCAAAAGATAAGGCCAAGCTTAGGGGAATATTTTTAAGATATGGTTGGATTGGTAATAAGTTATAGTAAGGGAAAATAATCCTACAAAGCACTAATGTTCTACCACCCCTTTCTTGGTGTACCCCTTATGTACTTAGAGAGATTGAGACTCAATTGGTTCCTTTAAGATAGAGAGCATTAATAATTGATAAAAGTTTTTAAACATTATGTGTGTATATATCCCACTAAAATTTCATCACATGTCATGTAATTGTAAAATGGGATGGTGATTTAGGAATAGAAAATGATGACACACACTGCTAATGCTAAATAAAGTGTAGTAAGGAGAAAATAAGATAAATGAAATGAAAAAATTGAAAAACACATACCTTTACTTACCTTATTAATATAGATAAATAAGGAGATGAAATAGATATGAAGGCATCCAATGTGAGGAACATTAGGTGAACCCATAGAGATTAGTGCAAAAAGAGTGAAAAATCAAATTTTTTGAAATATAGGCATATAATAGTGGAAAAGATTCTCTATGAGATTAGGATTCCAAATATTTTTATGGTTTGAAAAATGAGTTAGTAAAACTAAATATATGATCAAAATAAGGAATTTGATGTTAAAAATTTGAAGGGTAAATAATTGGGAATAGTAACTTTAAAATAGGGTGAAAAAATTCATTTTCTATTGTTTGACTATTCTGAGAGGAAAATAGATCTCTAAAAGACCTAGTGAGAGCCAAAAGATCTAGGATGTGAGGAGATGACAACTAAGATGAGGAGGATGGTGGTAAGTGACACTGGGATAGGTAACAAATGGTTTTAATTTTTATTCTTTGATATAGAATACTAGTTATAAAATATTGATTGATAGATTGTAGATAGATAGATTTTGAGATATATATATATATATATATATATATATATATATATATATATGATCTAAAATTTATTTATTTGAATTTTATAGATCCTAAAAACAAGGATTATGTCAGATGGGGATCCCTAGTGATGGGATCACTCCATGATATTTTAGATGGGGTATTAGCACCATACGAACCTACTACATTGGATGATCATGTGGTAACATCTGCCCTAGCTTAGGCAAGTTAGTTCAAACTAGTAGTGGAGGTTGTGAGGTAGCTATAGACATGCATAGATGGGATATAACCACTATTAGGGGTGGGAGAAGGAGATGCACAAGCATGGTAGGCCTTGGCTTAGGGGAGAGTCATGCATTTTGTTACAACTATTCAACTAGGATAGGTATAGACCTAGGTGGCCAACCTATAGGGACATGTAGTAGGATTGAGATCTCAGATATCCTCATTATAGGGTACTATTTAGATGGGACTATTTGAGGCATCTATGGGTAACATGGATAGTCCATGAGATAAACATTATAGGTCCTAGACTTAGAGCTAGAGTGATGTATTTTTGCATTTTGTATAAAAATACATGATATATATAGAGATATCTTATTTTGATATTTGGATGTTGATCTTATGTGTTTGTATTATGGTTTTGATTGTGGATTCATGGATATATTTTTTTCTATCACATGTATTTTTATTTTGTTGTATATGTTGTAGGAAATATATGTGTTGTGTTTTCTTTTTTAGCATTATGTAAGACATGTGCATGGTTAAAAATAAATAGGAAAAAAGGACTTTGACAAAGTATAATTAATAAAAAAATGAACTACACACTATTTCAAATTGGGAAATGTGTAATAAAAAAAATATTACTAAGTATAATAAACCAAAGAGTTGTAAATAAGAGGGGAAAATGTTTTTAAACCATGATAAAGGGTGGCACCAAAATAAAACAAGTAAAATCACACTAAATCATGTTGGAAAGTATAAAATAATGTAATAAAATGGAAACCACATGAAATACTAATGGTATAAAAACAAATCAATTAAGTCAATAAATCATACTAAATCACATTGGGAAGTATAAAAGAGAAATACAATTGGCAAAAATGGTCTTAAATTAATGACACTAATTCAAGTTGGGAAGTATGGAAAACTTTAAAAAAATGGTTGGATTCTTACATGCAATTGTAAAATAAGAGGATAAAAGATGAAATATTAAAAAATTAAGCATAAAAAATACTAAGTCAAGATGGGAATCATGTCAATGATGTATAACTCATAATCAATCACATCTTATCTCATATTTGACACATGTAATTTTGTTGTGATTTAGATTATTGGAATATTTTATGAGTAAGGCCAGGTCTTATCCATGGTCTTACACCTAACCTCACAAAGAGAACACCAATGAGGTGGAAATAAAGTGAAAATATGGTAATAGGGGATGTTTGGAATGGAAATTTGAAAATTTAGTAATTATTTAGGAAGGTCCGGTCTTATCCATAGTCTTACAATGCAACTCACAAATAGAATCCCTAAGGGGAGTTATTAGTGAACAAAATAATATTTCTCAAGGGGAAACATTAGGATTTTAGGGAGTGAAAAAGGGAATGTAATAAGCATAATGTACACATCTTATGAAAATGCCTTAGGAGACATGAGAAATACTAAAGACATGAAAAGTCATTAAGTGAATAGTGACCATAAATATATAGAGGATACCTATTTGCTATAGACACAAAGCTATGTAGGAAAATAAGTGTGTTACTAAGATCAACTCATGTTTTAGGTTTAAAAACAAAATTAAAATGGACCTACCTTTCCACAACATTTTCACCATTCCTTAGGACCCCTTATAGGTCTGTCAGTCTACTACAAAGATTGGGTAATTTCATGAGAAAGTAGGTAACACTAAAATATTTTTTAATTCTTTTTTTCTAATATACTCACCTAATTTACCCCAATGGACCTCAATCTATCATGAGGCCAAATGTAGAGTTTGATATTTGATTATAAAAATGAGATGTGCTTAGAATCACATCTTTTAATGTGATTTGACTTTTTAGAATTTTAAATGTTGCCTTTTAGATCATTTCCTTTTGTTAAATGATCTATCTTTTGAATGTTTTAATGGATTTTAATATTCCTCCTCCATATGGACATGTAATGACTAATCATGAGAGATATAGTGATACACACGAATGATGTTTAGGCTTTGGATAAAGGAAGATAAATATTTAAAGACAATACTAACTAGAATACTTAGGCTTAGTAATGAATTATCATGTTATCTAAAGTCTCAACCATGTGTATGTTTAGTTTACAAAAGGGAATAAAGGGAGATCCAAAGTGGACTAGAAAAATAGGATTATAATGAGATGAATTATTTACTAACTAATCACATGGTAAATGAGGAATGACTAAAGGGAGCAAGGTTTGTATAACCACGTCACAATAACAATTATCTATGTTTATATAGATAAGATAGTAAACAAACATGAGAAGAATAAGAACAACAGAATGAATTCAAGAAGAACAAGGATGGAATTATTAAAAATAACCCATAGAAGAACATAATGACATCATAAGCAACATGTAATGTAAAACAAAAGTCACTATGTAAGATAGATAAGAATTTGACACAAATTCAAATGATATATAAAAATAGATAAATATAAAGTTGGAGCATAAGTCCAATCCAAATGAAAATTTAAGAACACCATGCATGTTTTCATAATTACTAATATATTTATCCACACACATTATCCATAATCATGATAATTATCCGTGTAGTTTAATGTTTACTACAACTAATGTCTCATCAATCTTTAGTAAAAGTTGAGAAAATACTTCACGTCAAATATATTTGATATAAAATGTATGAATGATTTAAAGATAGTGCTAATGAGGGATATCATGTAAGGTATGGGTCACTAGTGGGGAAGGTGCCATGGGTGAGTGAAGTTTCATGTGTGAGGGACTCATGAGTGGAGGAACAGTAGTTAGAGAAGGCACCATAAGAGGAGATGGAACCATACGAGGTGGAGGCATTAGGGAAGAAATGGGAGACTTCTTTTAAGAGTGACCTATGGGAGGAAGGGTATAAGGTACATGAATAGTTAGGAGGTAATCCTTAAGATGCTTCTTAAGGATGAAAAAATGATTAGTGTGATGTGTGGCACATTGGTGTCAAAGATAATATACCTCTTTATACTTAGGAAGATGTACAAGTAATAATTTTACGGGAGGTATATCCTTGTTTTAGGGCTTAGGAGTATTGGGACACAAGGTGTCAATATATTTTCATAATTTTTGATAATGAGTGGATGAATGGTTATATATGCCATGAGATCAATAGATATGCTTGTGAGTAGGCTCAATAAGTTTACTCATAGGATAAGGGGAAATAAAAACTAAGGGAGTTTGGTATAGGGAATAATCTCTAGTCTAATGATTGGAAACTTTATGAATGTCACAATAAGGTTGATCAACCCATTTGGTGGGAAAAGGAGCCAGCTATGATAAAGGGAAAAAACCATTACAAAGAGAATGTGTGGTTGGTAGAGAGACTAGACAAGACTTAATTGAAGGATAAATATGATTGAAAATAGAAATAGAATTATCTATAGAGGGAGTGGGAATGAGATCCAAAATATGCTCTACTAAGGGAGGAATGGGATGCATGAAAGGCTAAAGGATAGTCACAAGCATCTCAGGGATATGTAGGCTAGAGGGATATATCAAAGTGATAGGTACTAGTCATAACATGATCCATAAGCATATATTATGAGGTTATTCATAAATTAGAGGTGTACACATCATCTATACCCTATGACCAACATAAAAAATGCTAAAATTAAGAATTATATAGGATGGAATACTAGAAGATATACTAAAAGACTGAAGGAAAGAGGAATGATAACAAACAATTTCAAAATAAGACCTCTTAAGAATGAATCATCTAAGGTATATCCATCATAATAATCAAGTGTATGAAGATTGATGGTATAGATAGGGATGACGTTATCATCTGATGTGGTGTGATGAATAGAATGTGAAGTCATAGTTAAGATAATGGGAATGTCATCATAAGGTGTTTGATGGGAATGAGGTTTCAAAGAAGTAAGAAGTTGAGAGATGAGATAAAGTGAGAGATCTCAAGTTTTAATCTTGAGATTGATCTTGTCAAGATCATAGTCATCATAATCTAGAAGGTTAGGGGATATATTTTTGATGATTTTAGGGTGAGCATTGTAACCTCAGGTGGAATTGATAAGAAATTTAAACCATTGAGATTCATGAAATGGAATGCTTGGAAAAGGTTCAAGGGTATGAATCTTGAATACACCATGGTCTTGGAATTGTTCAAAATTCCAATGATTGGTGTCACCCTAAATCTTATAAATGGTTTTATTTTGAAGAAATTTAACACATTATCAAGTGGAGGAGGCAACTTCCCTCATGTGATTATTCCATGCCTACCAAGAAAAATGTTATAAGATAGAGGAAATTTGAAGATCATCACCTTCACATGAATAGTGAGAGGTGGGATGGTAATGAGGATCCACACACAACCTAAAGGAGGAATTTGACTTTGGTCATATCCTTGACATGTGTTGCATGCGTATTTGAGATTACATTTAGAGTATCTAAGAGTTTTGATAAAATTGAGAGAGGAAATATAAGTGATAGAACCCTCATCAATCAAGGCACACTTAACTTGGATATCACCAATTTAGACACTGATAAAGAGAGGAGGATCATCCATATAAATTAGAATCTCATTAGGGATCATAGAAGAAATGGAAAATTTGAGGGAAAGAGAAGTATCCATTATCTCATCAACATGTATAGACATCTCTTCACACTATTGTAAAATGATATCTTCTAATCCATTTAAGGTGGCTTCACATCCTGCTAAGGAAAGATGAGGGATTTTCATTTTGAACAAAATCTACATAAGAAGGTTATGATGATGCAAAGAGGTCCAAATAAGTTCAAGAAATGAGATTTTAGATGGGAGATTAGTAAGTTTTGTAATAGGATCCCACTCATTATAACCTAGAAGAGGACTACTGGAAAGAGGTGCATAGTGTTCAAGGAGGTCCTCAAAAGGAGAAACTGAAGTATATGTGAATTTATGATGATAAGAGGTATAAGGTTTAATTAGAGGAAAATTTTTTTTATTATCTTGAGAGTATAGAGTAGTTGATTTAGGTGTGGTTTGATAAGTTATGATAGAATTTTGAGTGTTAGTAGTGATTGGTAAAGAAGATGGAGGGATGGTACAAATGATATGAGAAGTGTTATCCAAGGAAGGTATTGAAATTAGTTCATCAAAGGGGATGAGGTCTTCTTGATCCAACTAGATTAAGTGAGTTGGAGAAGAATCTTGGATAACATGAAATGTGCAAGATAATTAAGGTGTGTGGATGGGTTGAGGATCAATGAAAGCATCCACCCTTCACATGTTAGTCATATTAGCCACATTCTCTTTAGGAGTTAGGTCAAGAAGACTATCAACATTATTGGTATAAGGGGTAATATTATTGTGGTTATCTTCATGATTTGGAAGAGGATCTTTATATATTTCCAAATAAACATTTACTTGATTCAAAGCTTCAGATTTAGTTTTTGCTTCATGGGATTTGAAGGTAATGTCATAGGCTTGTTGGAATTTATGAAGGATATAATCATGATCAAAGTTGGGACCAAGAAGGAAATCCATATCCAAATTATGAAGATACCTATAGGTCTCATGAGAATGACCCCAACTAGTGTGAAGCCAAAAGTATTTATGGCGATCATTTCAAGATTTCATAGGATGAATAAGATTAAGTTTTCACGGTAGAGGCCTTGGTGGACATTTTTTAATTCTGATAAGGATAAAGGTTTATGAATATTTATGTTTTTGGTTGAAGATAAATGAGGATTAGTGATGTGCTTATGAGGGGAAGTTTGTTCTAAATTTTGGTTGAAAAAATAGCTTGAATAGTATAAATGGTATCATAAGAGTCAATGACACCATCATTGGTAACATGATGATTCTTATTCTTGAGTAACATGTGAGTACCCTTAAAATGTTGTGATGTATTGAATTAATTCATAATTAAATATTGATGTTGAGTTTGGTCAATAAAATCCTCCAAAGTATGTGGAGAGAGAGAGTTCAGACCTGATATTTCAACTTGGGAAAAAGAGCATTGGTAAATAGATGAAAAAGGTTGTCATCTATCATATTATATTCACATTTATTGGACAAGGTCTTCCATAATTTAATTAAATCTTGTGAAATTTTGGTCTCAATTTGCTTATATTTGATAAAATGGGCAAAGGTATTCTTAAGAAGATCACTAGTTTGGAACTATTACACTAGAGCATTTACTAAATCTTCTAAAGTAGTAATATAATGAGATTTGATCTAGTTATACCAATCTAAAACATCACCCATGAGATTTTTTTATAATATCTTGGTAACATCAAAGGTATTTAGCTTGATCCAATATTTATATAGATTTAAAAATGATTTTAAATGAAGATTAGGATCAATTGACCCATTGTAAGAAATGGTAGGGGTGATACCTCCTTTATCGATATTAACAATTTGAGATGTAAGAGACTCATTTTGAAGATGCTTGATTTTTTTATTAACAAGAGGAGCTTGAGGGATAATATTTCCATGGGAATATTGAATAGGAGGTGGGGAAACATTTTTTTTATGTGTGCCCTATAGAATCTATTGAGGGTGGGTTTGAAGATAGATAAGGTGATTTTGCATTTGTGTCATTTGATTTGCATTGTTTTTTTGAAAAGCATTCATTTGATTAAGAATTTTTAATAAAATTTTATGGGTTTGAATTGTATTATTATTTAAAGCATTAGAGTTGGCAGTAGTGGCTTGGGTGTTACTATGGGTGTTAGTAGGAGCTTAAAAAGAACTTTTAGTAAATAAGGCACTAGTGGCATAATTTATATGAGTGGGAAAAGGTGGAATAATATATGTATGAGAAGAATTAATACTAGAGGCATGATTACCATAGGTAGAAAATAATGTGCTAGTGGAATAATTGAGAAGAGTGGGTCTTGGAAGAGGCCCACTAGATGTAAAACCTACCGTGTTAGTAGAGATACTAGGCATGGAGGTAGAGGAAATCAAAGAGGAAGATGCCATGCTATGAGAAGGGGTTAAAATAGAGGGAATATGTTGGGAATAAAATAAGCTAGTATCCCTAAAGCCATGTGAGAACATGGGAGAAGGTGAACTGGGTTCCTCGACTTGACCACTTGTCATGAGATGGTAAATAGTAGAAGGATACTTTCCTCAATGTTGAGGAAACTCATTGATGAGGAAGAGAATTTTTGCTGTATACTCTAATTTGGGTTGATATTCAAGTGAGAATAGAGGATTAAAAAGTGAATATGAATGAGTAAGGTTCCCATAGTTTTTAGTGTGAGTAGTTATATAAACATTACTTTTATCTAAGATATGAGCCATAAGATGCTTATGTGAGAACCTATTAGGGTTGGTAAGACTCATCATATCTATTAATTTAACTCAGTGGTATATTAAAATAAGAATTTCATGATGGAGAGAGATTAGGTAAGGCAAAATTAATGCAAAACCAAGGAGATATGAATTGAAATATAAGAGTACATAGTTGCCCAGGTTGACCTAATACTAAAAATAGGGTATGAAATTGAGACAAGGATATAGAGTCAAAATATTTGACTAAGTAATATAACTTGAGATAGAGGATAGCCTGATAAGGAATAAAGTCAACTAGGTTGACTTAGTACTATAACGTGATAGGTAGAAATAAGTATTAGGTCGACTAGGTTAACTCTGTAATGCAGTCAAGGAAAGAGATAGTTTGTAAAAGGTTGTGTTGAATAAAATGATAATGTACTAAAAATATGAAAAAAAATTACAATCTATTTTAAATAAATAAATGGAAGCAAATCCACAAGCAATTGGATCAAATGAGAATGATCTAATTGAGGCACATGACATAAAACCTTTCACCAACACTGGCCAATGCAATTTTTTGTAATACAACATATAATGATCAAAGAGAAAGTAGCCAAATATAAATTAAATGTTAAATAAGTGGTCATCTTGAATGTTTTTAGATTATTATAAATTTTGGTTTTAAGTGTGATAGGTAAGTTGGTTGAAAGTAGGGAACTATAAATCAATCTATAGATGGTTTTAGGATGTTTAGGCTAAAAGGGGTTTGTGTTGGTAATGGTATTGTCTTGGTATTGGGTTCTACCTCATCAATTCAAAATCCCAAAATTATAAGGGTGTCAGGTGCTTAGACAATATATACCATTAACCATATGTTTATACTTTACCAAAAAATCAATTTGGCTTCCCCCTTGGTGATGAAATCTAAGTCAGTATCCCTTCGATAAACAAATGTTTAATTGCATTTTGAAATAAAGTGATTTGGTAGTGTGTGAAAAAAAGAGAAAAATATTACAACTAGATGGTATATTAAAAAACAACCTAACTAGAATGAGTGAGGTATTATAAGTATGCAAATAATTGAAAGTAAAAATGTGAATGAATTATAAGCATATAGTTATTAATTCCTAATTTTAAGTACAGTACAGAGTCAATTCAGATGAAACTATATGAAAACATTATAGAATAGATTAGATAGTGTTGCTACTATACTATAGAAGCAAGATTCCTTAAGAACTATGTCAACCAAGTTGACCTAGTCTTTTAAATAGAAGTTAGACTATAGAACTAGGTCAACCAAGTTGACCTAGTTTACTATAGGATTGTAGTTTTGAATACTACAAACTTTACAAAATAGAAATATAATGAAAAACTAAATTAAATGAGAGAGAAAGAAAGGAACCTTGGTGGGTTAGAATATGTTGAGGATTGTGAAATTTATATTTAAGTGCCTTATATGCTACTTTCAAGTTCTACCAACTATGTCAACTCAGTCAACCTAGTTTTGTAATTCCTTATTTTTTGAAGCCTATTTTTGATGACTGTGTCAACCTAGTCGACTTAGTTTCTTATCTCAAAGCTATCTAAAATACTAAGTTAACTTGCACAACTTAGTTTGATATTATGGATTTAAATAAGAGACTATGTTGACCTATTCGACATAGTATATAGTCTAAAAGTGAATAAGAGTAACATGTCAACCTATTACATCTAGTAACTTGTATCTAATGAAGACCTAAACAAAAATAATATAGGAATTTTGATGTGGCTATGTGTAAAAATTGTCCATAAAAGTTATAAACTATACCAACCTAGTCAACCTAGTATTGAAAATATAGAAAAATAATAAAAAGATATAAATGAAAAGTGTAAAATAAAACCTACAAGGGTTAGATTCATGCTAAGTTCAATAGAATGTATGAAATTAGAAATGCATTATATCTATAAATCAATCATAAATTGGATAAGATAGATCCTACTTTCACTTTGGATTGGAGATACATTAGATAATTGAGAACATGACCAATATGGATCTGCAAGGCCCAATTAGGGGATCTCTTACCATAATAAGATCACTTGGGAGGGTTCCAAAACCTCTAGTCAAATAAAACTCTATAATAACCCTAACCAGCTCCAATGTTTTCATATTTACTATACTAATAACAAGTAAAGAAAATAAATCTAATCTAGTGCTCACCAAATTTTATGGAAAAAAGTGGGGGTAATAAAAACCAAAATTATATATGCATAGAATACGTATACTCACATCAATGTATACATAATCCTAATGCATCGAAGATAAGTGAAAATGTTTATTTATCTACTCTTATAAAGGAGGAGAAAATTTAGGAATACTTACCTTTGAAAACAAACCCATTTAGCCTTAATCTCTCTCTTGGCCAAGGTGCTTCATAAGAGGTTGTTGTGGTATTTAAATATGACAAGGATAAATCAGCTCTAGGCTACACAACCTATCAATGCATCCAAAAGACTCTCTCTAAAATAATATTTGTATCTCCAAAGAAAGTATGAAACCTTAAGTTTAGTCTTCAAGTAAAATGGTGGATAAGAATATGTGATATATATTACTTATTATTCTATTATCTTAATAATATCAAAATGATCCTATATATATATATATATGTATATATATATATATATATATACATATATATATATACATATATATATATATGTATGTATATATATATGTATGTATATATATATGTGTGTGTGTGTGTATATATATATATATATATATATATATATATATATATATATATATATATATATATATAACTAGAAACCCTTCTAATGTTTCAGTTGATAGGATCAACCTAGTTGACCTAGTATCATTATTGACAAAAATTTACTAGTTCATGGACTAGGTTAGCCAAGAGCTGACCTAGAACCTAAATTAGTTTTGTCAATAAGAGTACAAGGTCGACATAACCAACATAGTCACATAAACTATCAAAAGAGGTTTTAGTTTAGGAAAATGGGTACATGAGGTGGTAAAATATTGGAGTATGAAAAAGAGAAGGCCAAGCTTAAGGGAATGTTTTTAGGAGCTATTTGGATTGGTAATAAGTGTAAATAAGGGATAAAAATCCTAAAAATAACCAATGGTATACCCACCCCTTTCCCAATGTACCCTTTAAGGTGTGCACTTAGAGATATTGAGACTCGATAGATTCCTACAAGATAAAGACCATTAGTAATTGATAAAAGTTTGAAAATATTATGTGTATATAGGTATCACCCCCATCCATCACTTCAATTTTGATAATGCATCCTAAGGTTTAAGTTGTTTAGGAACACATTTACCTTTAATAGGAGGTGTTATTTAGTTTTTGATAGAATTTAGATATGGTATAAAATTGTATGAAACAATAAGCAGATCAACACTATAGTGAGTGGAATTACTACATAGGTGATTGGGTCTTTATGATTTTATATCCATATAAGTAGATGTAGCTAAGTATAAAAAAAAAGGATAACAAGCTATCACCTAATTATTATGGACCTTACTAGATATTGTATAAAATTGGTAGTGTGGCTTAAAAGTTAGAATTACCCTAGCCACTTGCATATATCTAATATTCCATGTATCATGTTTGAATAAAGTAATTAGACATAGAGTTTCCACTCAAATTGAGTTACTTGAATTATATGAATAATTAGAGTCATTATAGATCCTGAGGAGATCCTTCACATGCACACCAAGTAACTATGGACCAGAGCTGTTAAACAATATTTAATTAAATAAAAGAACTTGCATTATGAAGATGCAACATGGGAGGACGATGCATTCCTATAGAAACATCCAAGTTCAATTCAACATTGAGTATAACATTATTTTGAAGGGGAGGGGAATGTTATGCCCTTAACCTATAGTACATCTAGGGATATGTTTGGCTAACTTATGGGCTACACAACTTCATATTAGCTTGTTGCATTTCTTGATGTTTTTAGTATAGTCAGCTCATAGAATAACCATAGCTAAGTAGAGTATATATAAGAGGTAGTGGTTAGTATTTTATCATCATATCATGAATTTTTTTCTTATTTAATTATTTTTTAGGTTTCCCCATAAAAGTGGCTTAGTCATAATATTCAAGTATTATACTCTTTCACCATTTATTCTTTTAGATCTGCTTATTTTGCTATTAATTATAACATATATAATTATATCATTATGAATCATCTAAGTAATTTCCTTACATTTTTCAACCCATGTAGAATTATGAATTTGAAACATGATTTTTAAATTTAATATTTTTTGAACTACTTCAAAAATAACCCTTACTTTTTTGGGATTATAATTCCTCTACTTTTGACTAATATGAGTCACTTCTAACTTGAGTGAAATGGTGTGCTAGATATATTTGGGTAAAAAATATTTTAAATGAGAATATTAATATTTAAGGATATCTATGTAATTATTGAGGAGTGGAAAATATATTCTATGTTCTTTAGGAGAACAACATTTGACAATGTTGACCATTCTAGCTAGTTCAATTGAACCAATGTTTACTTTTTCATAATCTAATAAACATATAAACCTATCATGTTTATTTAAGAGTTATTCAATTGAAATAAGTTATTTGAGGTTTTTAACCTTTAAAAATCAAATTGCATCATCATCATCATCATCATCATCATCATCATCATCATCATCATCATCACCATCATCATCATCATTTCATTACTATCAATTTCTCAAACAAAGAAAATCATTCCAGTCACTAAAATCATATAATTATTGTTGAAACAATTGAAGATAGAGGGAATGATGATTTTGAGAATGGTCATGATTATCTTAGGAAAATTAATTGTTTAAGCACAAAATAGGGATATCATATCTATGCATGAAAAATAATTAGGTAACTATTGTCACTTAATATTTCACCCTAGATATGTCATTCAAGCCTTCTCTAGATTATTTAAAACATTGGATTACCTCTAGGCCTTTGGGTTTCTTATATCAGAGGTAAACCTCTATGTTTCATGGCTAGCTCCCTAGATTAGACTTCGATAACTTATCACCTACACTACTTTTTTGATTGGATGAAAAGAGATAGAGAGTGACATTAAAATATCCCATTTTAATAAGGTGATACACCAAATTTATATCCACTAACTACCATGACCTTCACTATAAAATATTGTTCACAAGACTAGCTTCAAACTTCTAGATTACTCCAACATAAGTATTTAAAACATGAAGGTGATATGTACTATACTTCTCAAGATGAAAGGATATAAATAATAATAATAGACACTAATTTAGCTCCTCACACTTAGAGATAGACAAAGACATTGACTACACTTCATTTGACCTATTAGAGATTGAATTACTTAACGCAATATGAGAGAGTAAGGTGAATGCAAGGATAGGTGATTACTGCTTATCATTCAAAATTTTCACTACTTCACACACTTAGATAAGGAATTGTAAAATCAAGACTAGCTTAAAAATTTTATTTAAAGGCAAACATTAGTATTTAGACCATCAGGGCTTTACCATACTAGACATGGATTAGATTATAAAATCCAAAATGGCTTGCATTTATAGACCATGTGAGAGAAGAGAGAAGATGAGAAGTGGAAAGGTCACAAAGATAAGTGTCAAGCTATGATAACTAGTTACATTATAGGAGAATGAATTATAAAAGAGGATAAGAAGATATCATGGATAAGTTTCCACCTAAAGTTATTCATTCTTCTTCAAGTTGACATGGAAACCTCGAATAGCCTTCTTTAATCTACCTTCATGATGAATCATCACTTGACCACTTGAAAATGAAATAGGAAGTCTTGACACATATTAAATATCTTAAGGAGGTTATAATTAAGGTCTAAAAATCATAATATACTTCCCTAACTAATAACATTCCTCTTGACACTTGTGTTTACTATCTGTAATCATTTACTAGTCCTCTTGGCCTCAATCTTCACATTTATCCTCAAGATAAATGGTAGTTTCTTAAGTAAATATGTGGAATAGGTTTTAGTACATATGTTTGGCACCTATTTTCCTTTTAACTCTATCAGGAATACCTCAAAAGGATCCACTATCAAACTTCTCATCTTCTCATTAGGCATTTACTTGTCATCTTCACTATCTGTCCAAGACTACCTATATTAAACTATGTAGTAGAGGTATTTATATACTTATATATGGTGAAAGATGAAAATAAAGACTTATAATAAGTCCATATTAACCTTATTAAATGTATTTCATCCACCAATTCTCCTTTATACATGAAAAACACCCCAATTTTTTTTTAAAAAAAACCCTAAAATAGGCTTGTCTATATAAGTGATTGTATGGAAAAAGTGGATGGCATGGATCTTGAGTGAGTTATAGACATGCTCCAAACATTATCATAGGTGTTTTAACTCTCCTAAATACATCTCCAATGATATTTTCCTCATTGGGTTCTTGAAATGGTTTTAGGAAGTTTTGCTTCTTAACATTGGTTCATATAATCTTGACTTCCAAACCCTGAACCAATTACTTAAATCTTGAGTTCATGACCATCCTCAACTACCCCTATATGATTTATGTCTTATTATTAGTTTCTATATATATGATCATTTGAAAATGGCCTCTCAAAATTTATCTTGCATTATTGTTACCCCTATCATAAAATTGGGTTAAAATAACCAACATGGTGTAACTCTCTATAAAATAATGGATTTGATCAACCTTATACCTCCCCTTGAAGGATATAAATGTTATTTGAAATGTCATATGGACATGGAAGTATAACTATACTCCTTGAGGGTTTAGGCTTAATTCTAGGCCTAATAGGCTTGACTATGTTGATTGCTCATGACCACATCTAAGTGGTTTCCAATGACTATGAGTGATTGTAAATTTTTTTATACCTTTATTACAAATATTCAAATCTATATACAATGCATCTTGTTCCTCATTTCACCTTATCACCACTTACACACTATGATTGTAGTTATCATACACCCAAAGCACCCTCTATCTAAGACAAAATAGAGGGCATCTCCCTTATTTTTGGATAAAATGAGACCATGGAAGGATAAATTAGGTCATGAATAAAATATACATAATTTTTCATGGATATATCACCATTATATATCTCTAAATATTCCAAAAACTAAAACTAAATTTTCAATCCTAGTGACTATCTGTAGGATCTAGACACCTATGACTAAGTGGCAAGTTAGAACTTGTATATGCTCTACCTCATTTATCTAAGACTCATATGGTATTGGAATTACCACATTTATAATGGTCTCAATCATGTTCATATATCTATACCTATGCCAACCTTCCAAGCTCATATCTCTCATTTGCCTAAGCTAGTTTGTAGTTAAACTGTAGGTGCTTATCTTAGGAAAATGGAATTCTTATAGGTGTCTATTCATGTTTATAAATTATGTTTCATGACATAGTATCATATTAAGGTCACTAAGACCATTCCATAGTTTTTTAAACTCACATCGATCTTAGGATTATGCCAACACTCAAATTTCCTCTCTCCACTAGCATGGATTAGTTTGTCTACTCAATTAGACTGTAGGTGACAATTTAGGATAATTTAAAGTCTCTTATAGGTTATTATCAATGTTATATCACTATACCTCAGATCCTTTGATTTACTAAAGTCATTAGTGTCATATCAAAAAAAATAGAGTCACTATGTCTATAAGGCATGCTATTATTATGTCATTATTGTGCTTCAAGTTTTTTTAGCTTAATGCACTATATCTTTCATTGAATGTTTTTAATGTGAATTGGATTAGGTTGAAATCACTCAACCATAACCTTATTTTCATCAAAAAACTTTTTCTTTATGTTGAGTAGTGGCACCCCAACTTAGGCTATAAGATTGAAGTGATTAGACCTACACAAGATTCATAGACACTTACCAAAAGATGGATCAATGTGTGATTACAAGACTATTCAAAGAAATTAAGGTAACATATCTCTCTTGTAACTTTTCAAACTATCAACATGGTTATAGATATATCTACATTTAATGGCCTCACCATTATCACCATGATACTCCCTATACTCTTAGACCTAATTAAAGGTCTCTATTCAGCTTGAACATCTTCACCTCAACACTATATCTCTTTGGATTGAAATTAGGACATTGTTGGAGACTACCTGTAGGTGATGACTAGATATATGATTGCATGGGTTGAATTGGTTTTCATGACCAGTTTATAACCTTATAAAAAGGATCAATCTTATTTATTTCATTTTATAATCCTTCTTAGAATCTTAGAGTATTTTTATCTCATCACCATGACTATTCAAGGCTTAGTTCCACTTGGATATAGGTGACTATTACAAGGAGATCTTGATTGTGTACAATTTTGACTGTGTTTTACTCGATTAGTGCCACTCATTAAACTAAAAATAAAATATAAAAAATGATCATAATTATTATGAAAGGTTAGATACAATATATTTCCTTTGTTATTAATACCAATATAGGAATATGAGCTTAAAAATTGATGGAACACTATCTATAGACCTTAGTGGTGTCTCCTACTAGTAAGATGAGGTAGTCTTGTTCATTTATTGATATCCACACATGAAAAAAATACTAAAAAAATTGTGATAAGGAAGCTCATACTCTTCAATAATATGTACACAACTTTTTTTTCTTGTATCAATGAAAATAGAGAAGGAAAACTAAGGTGTTGGGGATGTGTAGGCAATTTTGAGGAGCTAACACTCTTAGTAATGGTTCATAAAGAAAAAATCACCAAACCTCTTACTATTTCCATGAAAATTAAGGCCATAAAAGTTACTAACATTCCCCAAGTGCACTCATTTAGACTCTCATCCTCTTGTCCATACTGACTAACCTATTTGACCTTGAAAAGGAAGCAAGGAGAGAGATAGACCAATTTTTGGTAGTTTTAATCCTATTACATCTTATAAATCTTAAAAATAACTTTTTTTAATCTAAAGGGACTCATTTTAAGCCTCAAATGTGCTATTTGGATAGTCCTTAACCATACAACTACCATTTAACTACCTATTTTACAATGATATCTTTATTTCCATGTTGAACCTATGTCATTTCAATATAAAAACTACCATTTGACATATAAGTAACTCATGGGACATTATGGTACACATTGACACTTTTTTATTTCATGGTAAATCATACCACTTCATTAAATGACTCAATAAGTGACCTTATATGACATAAGAACAACTTGGACAAAGATGACAAAGCTAAAGCACATTATATGACCTCATTTAAGACCATGGGACAATTTTACACCTTAGGGGAGCTTATGAAAAGTTTTAAATACATATGGGGTTGACCTAATTTTAATTTTGGTAAAATCTATCAACATTTTGGTGATTTCTAAGGGGTGGTAAGTTAGCTATGCCAAAGACCAAAATCCTTCTCCTATCCATTGGGATATGAAGTAACCTATCCATTGTACTTGAAGCTAAATTTTATCTTAAATAACACCAAACCTAACTAGAAAATAAGAAACAAACACACAAGACCACACACTAATAAAACATACTTATGTTCTTAAGAACACTTAGGGAAAACACACACAACATAAGCAAAAACACACACACCCAATCTAGTATGTACATAACTAACCTTCATCTCATTAGTAGGATGGATTCAAGTGGATCCCATTCATATAAATATGTATCTCTTCCATATTCATTGTTTCCAATTGAGAGGAGTTATTTTTATTGCACTTGATGATGATGTATGGCCCACTCCACTAAGTATTAAACTTAGTATGTCTTCCTAGATTTGCTCTATCTTCATCCCAATTTAGTAATATATCACCATATTAGAAGACTCTAGGAGTTTATTTATTGTCAAAATATATATTCATTGTCACTTTATAATTCTACATGGCTTTTTGAGCATTATCTCTAGTCTCTTGCAACTCTATCAACTTTGTCAACCTCACCTCCATTGGAGTATTTTCAAGTAATTCTAACTGATATGCTAGCTCTAAGGTAGAAAACTCTCAGGATATGGATAACCTATCTTCTCTCCCATAAATAATACCAAAGGGAGAGTTACCTATTGACCTCTTATGACTAATTATATTATCCCATAGGGTTATATTCAATTTAGTGTGTCAAGCTCTATGACTATTATCTGAGGTCTTCTTGATAGTTCTAATTAGGTTTTTATTAGTAGACTCAACCAAACCATTAACTTGAGAGTAATAGTTAGATGATGCACTCAAATATATACCATTAATTCTTACCCAATCAATTGTATTAACACCTATGAAAGTAAATGCATTATCTAAAATAATGGTAGGGGATCCAAACCTTATAGTGATGTTTTCATAGAACTCCAAGATAACACTCTCATTTGCCTCTTTCAATGCAAATAACTCAACCCACTTTTTAAAGTAATTATTTACTGTGAGGATCCACTTGTGTCCAACACTTGATGGGGTATTTATCATAATAATGAAGTCAAGACCCCATTTCATGAAGGGTTTATTTACTTGAATAGGCCTCAAAGGGAGAGTTGTAAGATTTTGTTTACCTAAAAATAAAGCACATTGTACACACCTTATTTCCCAAGCATATGGTATTTGAAGATGTTGTGCCAATATTATCCTACCCTCATGATCTTTGCATCTATGGTTATTAGAGAATAATGGCCTCTTTCTATTCCATCATGAAACTTTTCAAGCAACCCTCCAAACTTATCATTGTTAATGCATCTCAAAAATACACCATTTGTATCTATTCTAAAAAATAACACCTTCTACAAGAAAATAAGGAATATATTGAAATCTAAAATACCTTCTTTTAGATCTTCTCAAGCCATTAGAACACTCACCACTTTGGAGAAATTTGATGATGTCTTATGTCCAACTTTATAGAGGTATAGAATCAATTGGTTGAGGGTAGTCTTGATTGGAAAAAGCTTCTTATTTTGTCTCATTGAGGTTTGAATCTAATTTTTCACAAAGACCCTTACCTCTTATCAACTTTGTCACCTTAATTTCAACATCATACTCCATTACCTTTGTAATCTAGTCTGCTCTCTTTTCATTGAGGTGTTTTCTCAAAAGGAACTCCTTGGTGCTAGGATGAGAAACCATGATGTGGATCCTATTATTTTAAAACATATGTCTAAATTTATTTATCCCTCTTGAAATAACAAGGAATTGTTTCTCCATACATTTATACTTAACTTCATAATATTCCAATCCTTGACTAAAGAATGTAATTGGCTATTCAACACCTTCATCATTATTTTGTAATAACATAGTTGACATAGTATCAAGGTTATCAAATTACTATAACATGAAATATTTAGAAAAATCAAGGTTTAAAAGAGTGAGAAATTGTATAATTACTTGATTAATGGATTTAAAACTTATCTTAACCTATTTAATCCAAGTGAAAACTTTATTCTTCTTGAGTATGTCTATTATAGGCTTCACCAAAGATGAAAAAATAGGTATGAACCTTTTCAAAAAGTTTATCTTGCCTAGGAAACTTTAGATTCCTTTCTTTTGTAATGGAAATGATGGGCCTATTATAACCTCTATCCTTTTAGGGTCAATGGTTAGACCATATTTGGAAACTATGTGTCCTAGGAGCTTACCTTTATGGATAAAAAAATTCACTTTTGGGGGTTGAGATATACCCCATACTACCTGCACCTTTAAAACACTTTCCTTATGTGTTTTATATGCTCATTTTCATCCTTGGAGAACATGGTTATATCATCTAGATACACTAATAACATATCATTGATTAGGCCTTTGAAATCCATGTATATTTCCCTTTAGAAGGTGGCACTAAGATTTTACAAGCCAAAGGGAATCTTCTTATAAGCAAATTTCCCCCATTTTTTAGTAAATGCTATCTTTAACTGATCATCTTCATTTAAAAAAATCTGATTATTACCAAAATATTCATCTAGGAGTGGGAAATGTTGGGAATTTAAAACAACTTGAAAAACATGCTCCATGGGAGGTAAGGGGAAGTGGTCTTTGAGTGACACTGTATTGATATCTCTAAAGTCCATATAAAGTCTTATTTCCTCTTTCTTCTTCTCAATAGGAACAAGGTTAGATACCCAAGTTTAGTACTTGAAATGGAATATTATCTTATATTTAAAGAGCTTGGTGAGTTCCATTCTCATGAGTTATTCAACATTGGGATTGATAAGCCTTTGTTTTTCCCTAACTATTTTAACTTTAGGCTCTAATTTAGTGGAATTATGGGCTATAATAGGATCAAACCCTTTTAGGTCATTATATTCCTAAGCAAATATATCATGGAACTACCTACACAAATCAATAAATGCTTGATTTTTTGATGTAGAATATACCTTGCCTAGTTTGAGGAGCTTGTCTTTGAAGATCAAGACTCTTTCATAGTTCTCATCATTTATAGACATGATCACATTTTATTTATTCCTTTGATCATATTCATTAAATATACTATCTAAAGTTACCAATCCTTTAGGTATCTTGTTTGTCCTCAGTTATAAAATCTAATTCTCAAATTGATCATGAAATATTTTCTAGTTTCTTGAAGATAATTTAGCTTCATTTTGTATGAAATGTACAATGTGATTGTCACTATCAAAAACCTAAAAAGAGACCTCATTATCAAGTATGGAATGTCCTACAATAACCTTGATATGATATTGTTTTCCATCCTCTTTTATGGTAGTAGGTGTATCAAATTATGCCCCTATAGAAGCTAACCTACCAACATGCTTATTATGCTCTCTTAGGATTGATTGTATGTTGAATTCATTAAATTATTCAAGTAAATACCATACCCTATGATTATAGGACTTAAGCAAAGTATTATTGGTAGTAATCATATTATTAATTTGTGCACAATGAGTTCAATATCTCTATATACTTATATATTCTTGATCCCTTTTCTCTTTTCCCATTGAAGACCATGAATCAAACCTTCATACTCAACCATATTACAAGTGAAATTGAAATGAAAACTATATGAAGAATATTATTTTTTTTGGATGGGGAAACTAGCATAAAACTAGATCCTACACCAATATTTCTCCTTGAAACATCAAATAACATTTTCCATATTCCATCATTCTCACTTTATTCCTTAGTGAGTGAAGGTATTGGCATTTTTTCCTCATGTAAGAAATATAATCCCAAATCTTATTCTTCCATGAAGGCATAAAGATCATGTTCATATGTGTTAGTACCATAGTAATCTATGAAAAGATCATATATGCCTTCAAGTTTGGAGGATGGTCTATCATCTATAACATGTTCTTCTTGATCATTGATGGTATAATTTAGATTATAACTTGCTTCCACATATGGCTCAATATGAAAATTAGCCAATGGTTGTGTTATAATGGTTACCTTTGATCCATACCTTATCATAAATTAAAATAAGGAAAAATTATATGAGATATATCCTCCAATCTTGGCTATGAAGTACCTTGATAAAAAAATAGCAAAGTGAGCAGGCAAATAAACCACCACTATATCTTAAAGAATTAGAAAGCTTGGACAATCATGCAAGAAAAATTTCAAACATTTGATGAGCCCCATTGACTTACTTGGTTTATAATAAATTTTTATCACTCCCTTATTATATGATTCATATTTTATGCCCAATTTATCTTCCACAAACTTGGGTATAATTGATGTACTTGCCCCACTATCCATAATGCAATTGTGAACAAGCTTGTCTCCCATAATGAGAGTAGAAAGGGTGAGGTATTTTATAATTTATAAGAGGATTTCAAAATGTGAGTAGGATAATTAGTAGTGTATACACCACCATGTATTTATGGTTGAGGATTGATGTGTATTTGAAAAAATAACTCTTGAATTAGTTCCTTTTAACTAGGCATGTGAAACACTTCCCAAAGAGATATACTAGTTTTAGCATTTTTCAATAAATCAATGATGTTAAAAGAAGGAACATTTACATTTTATTGTATCCTTTAATTCAAATAAGTTACTTAAAATTGATTAAATGGATAACTTTTATTTACCCTTCCCAAACTCTAAGTTTAAAAATGTGTAGAACTTTTATAGGTTGCTACACTTGTAATTACACTTTTCTACCTTGTATGAGGACTATTTGGGCTTGTATCAACACCATGAACATCTCCAAAATAGTTTTTACTTTATTTGGTATTATTTTCAATATAATTACCTTAGTTTAGTAAAAATGTGTCCTCAACTAAAAAGTTTATCACACTCATTCCTTGAGGATGCCATCCTTCATTTATTTCTTCTTTCATGAAATTCTCATCTTTGGCTATCAATTGAGGAGTAACTCCTCCTTGAGATACCAAATATTTACCTTCACCTTCATTGGAATACATGTATTATCTTTGGATCTTCCATTCTTCTCTTTGGACCAACTTACTATGGATTGGAACCATAGCTCTTATGTTGGAAGTAGAAGTTAGATTATAAGCATTGGGTAGCCTATTGAAGTTAGGATAGCCTTACCCTCTCCCTTGATCATATTGATGAGGTGGGAACCTAATTTATTTTAAAGGATAGGGATATGAATTTTGGTTAACTCCATATTGTAGATTTATCTACCTAACTTGAGACTCTAAGTCCTTGCATCTAAAGTAATGACCTCTTCTAATTTCTTTGGGATAGTTTTGGACTTGTTGTTTGAATTTGGGATTAGAGAAAAATTTAGAGGAATAATAGACATATTGGGAAGAAGAGGCATAAATAATTTTGGAGGAATTTTACCAGTTTGTATTAGACCATTATCATCTCTAGTGGTTATGTCATAAGATTCATGTAAGGTGTAACTAGCCATAGACTATAACATGATGGCTATGTCAGTTCTAATAGCCTTTAGGTATGTAGGAAATACAAATATTGTAGGGGGTCTCATGGAAGGAGGAAAAATATAACAAGTTCTTTGAAATATCTCATTAAACTCATGAATAGTCTCTTTATGATCTCTTTGAATCACATTTATCTAGTGAATGAGTGGTCACTTTTATCCCCAAACCTTTAGGTCAACAACTCTCAAAACTCATCCCAAGTTATGATACATCCTCCCAAAAATGTCCTATACCAGTCAAGGGCCTTACCTTTAAGAGAAATGGAAAGTAACCTAATTGAAATTTTAACTTTAGTGACATTGTGAAATTTGTAGAAATTATAAATGTCCCTAATGTGCTCACTTGGGCTGATTGGACCTTCCCCATTGAAAGTGAAAACACTCTTGGTAGCATTAGGAGGTACATCATCATATGAATTTATATGTATAGGTTTTTTAGTGTTAAAATATGGGAAACAATGTTATCAAGCAATGTTTTCCTCAATTTTCTCTTCAGTCTCATGATCTTAATGGCTTGCAAAGTCTTCTTGCTTTTCAAATGTCAAGATAGGCTGAGGGTGTTAAACTTCAAGAGGAAGTTCAAGTTGAGGGAATGGATCTATAAGATAGTTTTCTATAATATTATTTGACCTAGTAAGTACCATGAATTATAAACAAAGGAATGATAAAACTTGGTCTACAACCAGATATTACCTTAAAAGGAGTCACCAAATGCTAAATAAAACACCATATGCAGCTATGATGTTTCCAAGACTAACATTCACATTGATAAGATGTACTTGAGACAATATTCCCACTAGGCATGATAGAAATATTATAACTTAGTATTTCACCTTAAATATGTTATTAAAGACTTCTCTAGATTAAGTGAAACATTAGATTACCTTTAGGCCTATGGGTTGCCTATATCAGAGTTAAACCTCTAGGTTTAAAGGATAGCTCCCTAAATTAGAATTTGATAGCTTATCACCTATGCTACTTATTATATTGGATGAAAATAGATAGAGAGTAACATAAAAATAACATACTATAACAAGGTGATATACCAAATTTATATCCACTAACTACCATGACTTTTACTATGAATGATTGTTCATACGACTAGCTTCAAACTTCTAGATTACTCCAACATAAGTATTTCAAACATGAAGGTGATATGTATTATACTTATCAAGTTGAAAGGATAAAAGGCCTAATATTAGAAACTAATGTAACTCATTACACTTGGAGAGAGACAAGGACATTGACTACACTCCATTTGACATATTAGATATTGAATTACTTACACACAATATGAGAAAGTAAGGTGAATGCAAGGATAAAAGTTTACCACTTATCATTCAAATTTTTCACTACTCAAAATACTTAGAAAAGGAATTATATAATCAAAACAAGATTAAAATATTTATTTAAATTCAAACATTAGTATCCAAACCATTAGGGATTCACCATAAAAGACACATATTAGATTATAAAATCTAAAAATATCTTACATTTCTAGAGCATGTGAGAGGAGAGAGAATAAGTTAAGTGGAAAGTTCACAAAAACAAGTGTCAACCTATAAGAACTAGTTACATTATAGGATAATGAATTATAAAAGAGGAAAGGAAGCTTTCATGGAAAAGTGTCCACCTAAAGTTCATCATTCTTCTTCAAGTTGGCATGGAGACCTAAAATAGCCTTCTTAAAAATGCCTTCATGATGAAGCATCACTTGACTAATTTAAAATGAACTAGGAAGTCTTGTCACATATGAAATATTTTAGGGAGGTTAGAAAAAAGGTGTGACAATCATAAAATACTTTTGTAACTAATATATTTTCTCTTCACATTTTTGTTCACTATCTGTAGTCATTTACTAGCCCTCTTGGCCTTAATCTTCACATTTGTCATCAAGTTCACTGGTGGATACATAAGGAAATACATGGAAGAGGTGTTGGGACACATTTTTATAACCCCTTTTCCTTCCACTCCATTAGTCAGACCTCAAAATGATCCATTATCAAACTTCTCATCTTCTCATTAGGTAGTCACTTATCATCTTCATTATCTATCCAAGATTGCTTGTAGTAAACTATGTAGCAGAGGTATTTCTATCCTTATTTATGGTGAGATATGAAAAAAGGGTGTTAAAATAAGTCCCTATTTACCTCTTTTAATGTATTTCAACCACTTATTCTCCTCTACACCTACAAAACACCCCAAAGCTTACAAAAACCCTAAAATAGGCCTATCCATATAAGTGTTAATATGATAATAGTGGATGTGATGGATCTTGGGAGAGTGATAGACATGTTCCAAAAATTATCATGTCAATTTGACCTTTTCTAAATTCATATATAATGATATTTTCTTCATCAAGTTATTGATAGGGTTTTAGGAGGTTTACTTCTTAATGTTGGTTCATAAAATCCTGATGTCCAAACCCTAAAACAATTCCATAAATCTTTATTTCATGACCCTATTTAACTACCCCTAGTTTTGAGGTCTAAATCTTAGTGTCTGTATATATATGAGCATTTGAAAATGGCCTCTCAAGTTTTCTCTTGAATTTTGGGTACCCTTGTTATAGAATTAGGTCAAAATGACCAATTTTGTGTAACTCTCTATAAACCAATGGATATGATAAACCTTATATATCCACTTAAATTATCTTAATGGTATTATAAATTTCATATGATCATGGAAGTATAAATATACACCTTGAGGATTTAGGCTTAGTTTTAGGCCTAATAGGCCTGACTATGTCTGATCACCCATGATAGTGGTTTCTAATGACTATAAGTGATTATAAAAAAATTTCTACCTTAATTACATATTTTCACATCTTTAAATATTTCCTCTTGTTCCCCATTTCACCTTATGACCACTTACACACTATGCTTGCAATTATTCTACTCCTAGAGTGCCCTCTATATGAGATAAAATATAGGGTATATCCCATACTTTCTTGGTTAAAATGAGACCATGGGAGACTAAATTAGGTCATTAATACCATCTTCACAAATTTTCATTGCTAGATCACCCTTCTAGAGCTCTCAATATTTCAAAACCTAAAACTAACTTTTCAATCTTAGTGACTGTCTACAAGAACTAGACAACTCTGATTGAGTGAAAAGTTAAAAATTATCTTTGCTCTACCTCTTTTATCTAAGAATAATATGGTATAGGAAATAAAACTATGAAATTTATCTCAATAATTTTCATCCATCTATACCTATTCCAAAATTCCAAGCTCATATATCTCATTTGCCTAGGCTAGTTTGTAGTCAAATTGTAGGTGCTCATCTCACAAACATGGAATTACTATAGGTATTTGTTCATGTTTATACATTATGTTTCATGCCATAGTATACTATTAAATTCACTAATACCATTACATATTTTTATAGATCATGTATTCCTTAGGGATATTACAACACTCAAACTACCTCTCTCCACTAACATGGGTTAGTCTGTCTACTTCGTTAGACTGTAGGTGATAACTTAGGAGAATTTAAAGACTCATGTAGGTGATTATCAATGTAAAATAATTATACCTCAAATAATTTGATTTATTTAGGTCATTAGTGTCATCTCAAACCAAAAATATTCACTATGTCTATAAGCCATTCTCTCATTATGTCACTATTTTGTTGCAAGATATTTTTAGCTTAATTCACTATAACTTTCACTAAATGTCTTTAGTGTAAATTAGACGAGGTTAAAATCACTCAATCATCACCTTATTTTATTAAAATAACTTTCTCTTTATGTTGAGGAGTGACACCCACACATAGGCTACAATACTAAAGTGATTATACCTACACAGGCTTCATAAACACTTATCAAAAGATGCATCATTGTGTGATCAAAACCCTACTAAGATAATTTAAGGTAACATATCTATCTTTCAACTTTTCAAACTATGGGCATGGTTCTAGGTCTATCTACATTTAATGGCCTCACCATTATCACCTTGATACTCTCTATGCTCTTAGACCTAATTTAAGGTCTCTATTGAGCTCAAATATCTTCACCTCAAAACTACTCTACCTCTTTGGATTTAACTTAGGCCACTAGTGGTGATTACCTATAGGTGATGACTAGATATATGACTATGTGTGTTGAATTAGTTCTCACAAATAGTTTATAACATTTTTAAAAGGATCAATATTATTGATTTAAATTTAAAATCCTTCCCACCATGTTGGATTTTTCTTATCTCATGACCATGAGTATTTATGGCTTAGTTCCACTTGGCTATAGGTGATTGTTGTAGGGATATCTTGAATGTATGAAATTCTAACTATGTTTTACTCCATTAGTGCCATTATTTAGAGAAAAAATCTAAAGGAACAATTGATAATAATGATTATAAAAGGTTGAAGACAACATATATCCTTTGTTATAAAGACTAATGTAGGAATATGAGATTTTTAATTGATGGAACAATGTTTGTAGACCTCAATGGTGTCTCCTAATAGTAAGATGAGGTAGTCATGTAAATTTATTGATATCCACATGTGTAATAAAGATTTAAAACCTTGTGATAAATAATCTCATACTCTTAAATAACATGTACACCACTTGTTTTTCTTGGATCAATGCAAACATAGAAGGAAAACTAAGGTGTTAGGGATGTGCAAGTAGTTTTGATGAGCTAACACTCTTAGAAATGGTTCATAGAGCACAAATAACCAATCATATAACTATTTACATGAAAATTAATTCCATGAAGGTCTCTAACATCCCCAAATTTCACTCGTTTAGACTCTCATCTTCTTGTCTATATTGACTAAAAATTAACTGACTTGTTTGACCTTACAAAGGAAGTGAGGAAAGAGATAGATTAGTTTTTTATATTTTCATGCCTATTAAATATTATCAATCTTTAAAATAAATTTTGGGAATCTAAAATGACTCTATAAAATCCTCACATATTCTAATTGGATAGTCTTTGATTGTACAACTACCCTTTAACTACCTATTTGAAGTGATCTCTTTATTTCCACATTGAAACTACATCATATAAGTTTCCAAACTACAATCTAACATTTAACTAACTCATGGGATGCTATAGTACACCTTGACATTTTTTATTTCATGGGAAACTATACCACTTCATTAAATGACTCAAAAATTGACCTTATATGATATAATACCAATTTAGATAAAGATGACAAAGCTAAAGCACATTATATGACCTCATTTAAGACCATGGGACACATTTTACACCCTAGGGGTCCCTATGACAAGTTTGAAATACATAGGAAATTTACCTAATTTGACTTGTGGTCAAATTTGTCAATAATAACTCAATCCCATAGATAACTGAATGTCTAGGAGAGAATGTGAGAAGGAGTCATATGTGTAAGCACAAGTCATGAATGTGAGGGATTAATCAAAACTAAAATTTCCAAGTGTCTATTATAAAATATATGTCTACATATATATAGTGTTATATACTATGAATTAGAGAACTATTGGTGTGCATAAACTAAAAATATAAGACTTAAATGGATAAAATAAAGCAACTAAAAGGGTGGAGTACTTGACATAAACCCAGAAGATATGCCAAAACATAGTTGATAACATCAGGCACTACTAATAACTTACATAATCTAGGATTACCAACACTGTCTTGAACAAAAATAGATATGGAAGAATATGACCAGGGATCCCTATAAAAAAATCAAGACACATCAGAAAGGTTCAAATATAATAATTCACAATCAAACCAAGTATACAAAAAGGTATAAGACAAATACAAATGTGCCAATAAGTACCCTATTTATGAGATTCCATATATGTAAAGTCACTTGAAAATAATTATACAAACAAAGCTCATACAAAATTTGATTATCTACAAAAGTGTCACCCTCCCATTGGTCAAGGAATTCAAACTTTTACCTCTTATGGTGTTTTAACTTATTCGTATTTAGGAAATATTATTAGATCAAAACTACTAAAATTTATACTGCATAAAACACATCATTCCACATAACAATATGAATTACTAAATATATACTAATTTTACTTATTAAATATATAAATGACCATGAGATATGGCACTTGGAAAATATTTTGTTTTATTTTTCTTGCTACTTGTGCACAATCACTTGAAATTATCTTTAACAAATATGTGACTGCTTGGATCAGGAAATAGACTATAATAATTTTCTAGGTTTTTGTTGGTGAAGACAAGATACCTACAACAATATGTATAATAAAACTTTTTATGTGTTTTTTTAGTCTATTATCGCATATATTATTGTAATTTCCCTTAAAGATGATGTTTGAATGATTTTTTGAGCTCAATCATGTGCATAGATCCTAGTTGTTTATTCCTTTGCCTTTAAAATATAGATTCATGTTCAACACTTACTTGAATTGAAGTGGGGGGTAGTAAAATATGGGCTGGATAACACCATCCATTCCATGGTAAATGGTTGAGCATTTTATACACTATAATACTTTGAAGAAATCTCAAACTGCATTTATTTCTCTTACCCATATATATGTGTACATAATTGTAATCCACTAGAATTTAGTGAAACTATTTAGCTTTTGACACTTGATAAAATATAACTTTTATCTTGCATTAGTGTTTAGAATTGGTTTTTAGGATTGGTATTTTGAGGGATATTAGACTTGGATACTTTTGTAATGCCTCAAGAATGAGAAAATGTATTTGTTTAGATTTTTCTAAGATAAGTGTTAGATTCTAAGTGATTTCTAGATAGGAGATAGATATGAATGGACTTAGGATTGATTTGTATTTATAAATGAATGTTTGGGTATTTTCCCCCTTAACTAACATGTGAAATGTGTAGTCCTATATGAGGGAGAAATTTAAATTTCTAAAATAGTTGTTAGATGAAAGTTTGGTATTAGATTTCAAAAGAAATAATATAAAAATCATACATTATTTACTCATTTAATGATATTATAATTTTTTTTTTTGATAAAATTTTACACATTAGGAGTCAAAATTTATCAAATATTACTACAATCCCTCACGCTATTTTGTATAATCAGTTTACACACTCATAGAATATTTTTAGTGAGTTGTTATACCCAAAATTCATGTATATACTATTACACATAATATTATACAAATATAACTCACTTACACATACAAATATACTCTCACACATAACATAATATATTTCAAATTTTACCTAAACATATAAAATTTCACATGTGAGTACTAATTCATAATAACTCCCACTAAGTAATAACTATTATCACTCAAATTTGCACCATTTGGAAGGTAGTTCAAGCCTTCCAAATTTTATGTAGCATGTAAACACCTCAAGATTGTGGTTACCCTATTATAGAGGTGAATATCTTGGTTAAATGGATAGATCCCCTTGATGAATCACTTAGTATCAAACACTACTCTAATGGAAGTGATGCACCAAATATGAAATGATTACTACCAACCAAATACAATTACACTTAAAACAAGATACTAACCTACACATGAAACTAATATAATTATGCCTCTCTACATCAATGTTTCTCATGAAGGTTTGTGAAGTAAGCTTGAGCTAGGAGGACTAGTCAAGAGGTCATGACATGACACTAATGAAATAAACTCAATAAACCCATACACACTCCATTTGAACACTTCAAGAGACTTATAAAAAGTATTCCAAACTATAAATGAATGTTAAACAAAGACAAACATGCCAAATAAGTAAGCATATCACTTAGTAAGATCACCTAATCAAGCATGCATATTGAAACTAGTCCATGGAGAAGGAAAAAATAAGTTATCTTTCATTGATAAAAGTATGAAAATGGGAAGGGATACACCATACCTATATGGAGGATTCAAACTTATCCAATTAAGGCTCAACACATAGAGAAAGTGAGAGAAGAAGGAGAGGTGTAACAACCCTGTTGGGTTAAACATAAGAAGTACATATTTTTTTAATTAAACATATATACTATAATTATAATTAAAAATTGAGAATATAAATAGAGATAAAATAAATACTCAAGTGATAACAATAAGTACACATTACATCTATATCATATATCTCTAATGTCATGAGAAAGTTACATAAAATGAATATAAAAAATAATCTAGCAACTCAACCATGGTTGATACCACCCTATGATAATTATTATAAATATAAAATAATAAGTAATTATCACAATAATCAATAATACTATACAACCTAATACAATTTATATAGCTTAGATACCTGGCTCCCTAGAGCATGAGGTCTTTAGACTCTCCAGTATCTATGGCAATCTTAAGTGTTGTCTCAAAAGTAGTATTGTTATAGGGAGGGAGAACATCATCCAATAACTTTTCCACACCAACAATGGAACAACAATCCCTTGCACTAATCCCATCAGTAAATGTCCCTACCTTCATGGATGAGTAGATAGTGATGGTTTGGGAATCAAGAAAGACTAACAAGTACCAATGTGTTGTATGATTCTAAAATAAACATGCAGGGTATCATATAAATCTATTTTATTGCAAGATATTGCACAAACATGTGAATCACACCCATGAAATGATAATATCTCACTAAACATAATTTGTCCCAAATTTTTACAAATAATAATAGATAATGATCTAGATTAATAAATTTTATACACACCACTTGATCAGACTGCCTTCATCTATCATTGTGATACCAGTAAGCTAGTGAAGTCCATCTCACTCCTTAATCCATATTAGCAATGTAGATTGGTGAAATACATTTCAACGACAATATTCATCCAATTTATATCCTACTAGAAAACACATTATATAATAATCTAATCATAGGATCAACCAATGCATACATGTATTCTATCAAATGTATGAATGAATCTTACATTATTTTCATAAAATCCCATACTAGAAATAATGACTACAGTCTATACCACATGGGTATAATATACATAAATTTAGATTTAAACTACCACAAGTTGTTTCCAAACATACTACACCTATGATAACCCATATTATCATAGACTAATATTCTAAAACATAACTACATGGAAACATAATTAATATTCAAGAAAATAAATATAACTAATCAAGTCACAACTCCCATGAAACATAATAATATACTATCATATCATTTTTTAAACTCAGAAGACTATATGCACGCATACCTAATGTCCTTAGAACTATCACAATCATATTATGCATATTAATATCTAGCATGAATATATAATTAATAAAAAGTAGGTATGAGTCTGGGCATAACAATTTTAGTATGTACCATGTAGGTATAACATACATTTATTTTATAATACTCTATGATATCCCATTTTATTGTAGGTTCCCAACTACATAATAACACAAAATTCATCTTAAAATTTACATGCATAACTAAAATCAAATAAGTATGGGGTTATACCATTCCTAAATACCTTAAGTATACACTAATTACTATCACTCAAAGAAACATATTTATAATCATGCATCACGATGTACCATTATATGCAGATTATGACCAAACATTTAACATATTCATAATATGCACTAAACATAAGTATTCAATACTAAATACATATAACTAATAGAAAAAAAAATTATTAACCCATTATGACAAACATCTCTTTCCATTTTCTATAAGAATTTTTTAATATCAAATAGCTTTGATCCCTCAAGCACTTTATGACTGACTTAACCATCCATTTAACTATGAAACTAGGTATTCAACTTGGTACTCCTATATATGTAATATTCAATATGTTTCTTAATTCCATGTAAACATATATTCTATAATACAAATGACATTGTAAGTATTTATGATCCCTAGTCAAATAGTTAGTCAAACTCATAGCATTATTCCATATATAACAAAAATCAATCCATATATGAAGTGAATGATTAAAATATTGACATAATATGAATATGAAGTATAATCAACTCATAATAAGAAGTAACACCATATTATACTAAAGTTATCATATTACTCAATAAAATCATATACATTATATGTATATAAGCATACTTTATTCCATACGTGTGTGTGTGTGTGTGTGTGTGTGTGTGTGTGTGTGTGTGTGTGTGTGTGTGTGTGTGTGTGTGTGTGTGTGTGTGTGTGTGTGTGTGTGTGTGTGTGTGTGTGTGTGTGTGTGTGTGTGTAAAATGAAAATTTAGTATGTTAAGATAAATTCTTGTAATTTTTGAATGCCTATCAAATCTATATATCAGGAGTAAACTTTTGAAAAACCTTATCTTTCTAAAGACCATTAATATATCTTGTGAATGGGAAGGATATAACGATTGTTAAACCATAAGGATTTATTATCTAAAATTATAGATAATAGTTACATTATTTATGTATTGAATGATAGCTTGTTTGAATACAATATATATGAACAAAGGTACAAAGGATAAGACAATTATCAATAATATTTTATTTCTTATGGATATATTAAGAAAAATTATAAATCCTCACAACTTGGTTTCAAGACCACCAAAATGAAAATAGTAAAATAGATATCATATGGCAACAGTCTTGGTATACATACATAACCTTATAGGTACATTTACATAGCTGTGAAAAAGAAATTTTCTTCTTTAATAGATTGACACACTACCAGATTGCTCTAAGATTTTAGTAGATATAAAATCAGTGATTTATATCATTTGTCCTCTGATTAAAGGATATGCCTATATGTATAAATCACCCTTTATTTTAATTATTTTGGATATTTATCTAATATAACTTGCTATATTAAAAAATACATCCTGTAATTAGGAAAAATAGTCACTACAATTATAAATTGACATGGTTAATCAAATCGCCCTATAAAAATTCCTATATTCATAATTATATGAATCATTCCTTATTAACTAGTTTTATGTAGTCATTGGAGAATTGATTTATAATTAAACTCCTCATTATTAATAAATTATAAGTTTCTATATACTAGTTTTATGGATTCACTGATCACACACCCAAACATAAATTGTTGTCCATTCATAATAATTAGCTGTAGTTATATGGTTATTTAAATAGTAGGTGCTGGTAGACAAGACACCATAGACAACATTTAGATCTCTAGTAGAACATAGCCATACATAATAGGTGACAACCAAATCATTCTATATAATAAATATTAGATAGAGTAGCTAAGTTTCCAAATTTAATAGATATGCACCACCTTTTATATTTTTACATATATACATATAGGGCATGTTTTTATTAATCTATTCAATGTTTTACTAACACCAATCCTCATTTTTTTAATTTTTGACACATACCTACCATAATTATGTCTTTATATGGTTTTGAGCATATCTATAGCCACTAACACAACCATTGGAATAATGGGGGTTTACATAGGCTCCTCCGATTTCTAATTTATAAGAAAATTAAACCAGACATAATAATTATAATTCCATGGTGGAAGATAATCTAGGTTTTTTTAGGTGGTATCATGATATGTTCTTAGTGAGATAAGGATCAATTTTTTTTTATATAACTAGATTCCCTATGTAATTTCTCTCACCCACTCAATAACACCTTGAATTCATCCAAATCATTCTACATAATTTGATGGAATGTAAAGATTTCATTAACATATGCAATGAAACAATGTGTAGTTTTTTAGGGCATGTTTCATATTTTTAAATTTATGATCAATAAAGAGTCTTATTTCATTAAGTATCCCCAATGATCGAGATGTTTGGGTTAAAAACCTTGGGTAAATTTAGACTTTTATTAATCCAAATATAACTCAACCTGATTCAGATGTATAGATCATTTAATCTTAGTACTACTATAAAAGACATTAATTCTCAGTGAATATATACATCTAATTATTTAATATATCATTTCAATCATAAAAGAGTTTAAACTTCTCAGACATATTATTTAAATATTTATCAAAGCATATCAAAACATAGCTGGGTAAATTACAAATTACCATTTAGAATTTAAATTACAGTACCTACATACCCAAGGCGTTGGAAAGATCCAAGTTGTTCCAAAACTCCTCTTCTTTATTCTACTTCCTTCTTCCATAGTTATGCTCTCTCTCTTTTATAATAATTTTACATTTCATATTAAGTAAAAGAGTGTAGCTTTTGTATTTTTAAAGTTGGATTTCTTTTTTTTTTGGATTTCCTTTTCTTTTTCTCATCTTTATTCCTTTCATTTTATTATTTTTTTTTAAAGTACCTTATCTTTTCTATTTTTATGTTTTTGTTTAACATGACTTTTCTTAAATTTATAAGTTTATTTATTTTTGATTTAATCACTTCATAAGGTTTTACACATAAATTTTATAATTATTTAATTATAAATAATTATTTAGTACAAATAATTCCCAATAGTTACTCATCCCACTAATTTGGTAATGAATTTGACCTTCTAAGTCCTATTGCCAATTGTTACATCAAATAATGATATTTTTGATATCATAAAGATAACTATATATTATTACTAAGATAAGTTGGTTAGCCTAAATACAATAGTGCCAACATAATTAACACAATAACACATTGATCATACAATAATTTTCATAATGTAATACACACCCATACGATATTATATCTTCTAAGCATAAATATGGACTAACATGTATGCATAAATAATCACTTCAATGTAGATAACATAAGGAATATGCTAATGTTAACCATTTAGATTATGTATCTAACATCAATTATTTATGTGGTGTGTGTAGTGTATCATTTTATATCTCTATCATTCTCTAACATCTTGATGCATGTCACCCTCTCTGATGATGATATCCCTTCATCACACTCTAAGGGATGGTTTGTCCTACATCAATCTCATATGAAAATAGGTATCTAGACCATAAAAATCATAGTATACATTCATCACAATTAAAGATGAAATGACAAATCAACATGATTGTAAAGTATACATATACTTACAGATAACTTTAGTAGTGTGATCATGTAGCCTAATCAATATCCTACTACCCCATAACAACATATATTTCACATCTTAGATAAAAATATCCAAATCAATGTTTTTTAACCATAGATATCCATGGATAATCTAATAAATATGCCTAGTGAGGAATTAGGATGTAACACCCTTCTCCACTAAATTTAGTCATCATCCTCAATGACTCTTATCGAACATAGGTTATGAATTAACAACATTACTTAGCAAAGCAATAACATAGTATAAACTATCAAATTAAGTGATAAATGAGAAATTTTACCTATAAAACTTACCATATCTCCATTAAGTTGCACTATTTTTAGAGTATTGGTCCCACAAAACCTTGTTCTGTGACATCTCACTACTATGCAAACAAGGTTTATGAGTATTACTTACTCAGACTAATTCTATCATGACCATCTTGAGGTATAAAATCATCAAAAACAAGCCTATATACTATAATATTGACCACTTTTGTAACCTTAAAGGGTCCCACAAATATCAATAAAAATTTCAATGACTTCTAGAGAGCACATAAGATCATCATGCAAGCCAAAATAAATGACCAAGGAAAGTTCTACAAAATCTTCTAGTCCTCAACACATTTCTCTATCCTAGAGAGTGTTTCTCTCATTTTAGAGAAAATTAATTAGGAAACCTAGTAAGAATAATGTCTATAATTTAATACTGTCACTACTCTACATAGCTTTGAATAAGTATAACATGTCAATATTGTTATTACTCCATGGAGTTTCTGACAAGTATGATGATGAATAGGAACTAGAAATACTACATTTATAATGTATACAAAATCATGAAATAAACATTCTATTATAAACATGCATATGGACATATGACCAAATTTGACAAGTCCATCTATCAAATTCTAAATTCAACAAGTCTATCTATTGGATCCAAGTCAGTAACAACTATGTCAATGTGAGTCTGAGTAGGATACCTTCATATTGATTTGAAATAATGTTCCTAATTCATCACTCTTCCCTCAAGTCTCCATGATCTAATGATTTCCATAATGTGTACAAGGTTTAATGGACCATAAAACCATATGAATAGATCACAAAAAGCCTTATTACATGCTAAATGATTCTAGATGTGTCATCATACATACAAAAGAGATCATAAAATCAATCCATAATTGTATTAAGTTACTACTATTTAAACATAATAGTATAATATTTCACAACTTAACTTATTCCATTATGCCCATGATTAAGAGGAAGTAATGTTATAATTATCATAACATACATAGGCCAAGAAACACACCATTTTTCAGCCTTATAAGGGAATAAACAAAATAACATCTCCTCACTTGCTCAATTAGCACACAAGTTAAAATTTTATTCCAACCTCCAGATTAACAAGATGTTCTACATCTCCCATATCATAATTACTTACACCAAAAGGTATAAAAATATCTCTTGAAACATCTTATTTCAAGCCAAAAATAGAACAATATCAATCAAATCAAGGGTATATAATATCATAATAATTATAATCATCTTATAGTTCTTATTCTTAAAATTTAATATATAGTTCCAAGGTTTTCCACCCCACATGGTCTTAAAATCATAATTAGATAAAGTAGTGAATCTAAAGATTCATAAGTAAAAAGTAAAGAACTATAATCTCAAAAACTCCTACATACCTTAACTGGTTAAAGGAAAACACCACAAATCAATGTTTCCAAAACACTTCCTACTTACCAAATTTGTAAGTATGTTATCTCCATCTATTTTCTTCAATCATAATAAATAAATTAATAACCAAAAATTTGTATCCATCCATCCAATCTAACAACTTCTCTCTCAACAAGATTAGAAAACATTCTCCCACCAACTTTAAGGGAGTACGGTCAATAACATTCAAAACAAATTCTCATTTAAGAGAACACTAAAATCAAGAACATGCAAATAAGATTCCTCTTAATATTATCATAAAAATGTCAAGGAGAATGAGATAATATAAACTCATATCTAATATAACTAAGAGAGATGAAACTCCTTCCTAGTCTGTATAACTTAAGGGTGCCAACCAAAACAAGATCCTAGCACATATGAAACTCTTAGTCAAAATTATAACACTCTACTATAAAAAAATTCCCACTACACTAGGTATTACTAAAATTGGCTATAATATTTTCCATTCCTAGGATTAGTGAAAATAAGGCACAAAAATATAATAAGTGAGAGGTATTATAGATTTAAAAACATTAACAACATAAAAATCAAATGGTGAAGTTGACTTGATTACCAAGAAGGATTTAAATCATACTCAAGGTGTTCGATCTCGATGATCAACTATAGTATAAATATTTTGTTCATCACTCAAGAACTATGCTTTATACTCACCTACTCAGACCTCATATCCAACCATCATGATTGGGTCATTTGATGAGCCAAACCTATAGAAATTATAAGAGGGTAATAGGGCTCTTAAGGATGCACACTCACTATACCACACACATTCATGAATGCCACATACTTACAAAAGTCACCAATCCATATTAGAGGATCTATCAAGTCTAAAAACACAATCATGTTGTAACATGGTTTCACATTGAGGAACCATAAATCCAAAAATAATAGTACAATATGTCATGTTATTAAGTTAACTCTTATGAATAGAAAGACACGAAAACACTAATGGACTCATTAGGTCCTAGAGTTTGAGCCACATCTCTGATACCACATGTAACAACCCTACTAGGTTAGACATAAAAGTACATGATTTTTTTAATTAAACATACATACTATAAATATAATTAAAACTCAAGAATCTAAATAGAGATCACATAAATACTCAAGTGATAATAATAAGTACACATTACATCTGTATCACAGATCTCTAATGTCATGAGAAAGTTACATAAAATGAATATAGAAAGTAATATGGCAACTCAACCATGGTTGATACCACCCTAAAATCACTTGTCAATATAAAATAATAAGTAATTATGAAAATACTCAATAATAATATACTATACATAACTTAGATACCTAGCTCCCTGGAGTATGAGTTCCCCAGACTCTCTAGTATATGTGGCAATCTCAAGTGTCATCTCAAAAGTAGTACTATTATGGGGAGGGAGAGCATCATCCAAGCACTTTTCCACACCAGCCATGGACCAATGATCCCATACACTAATCCCATTAGTAAATTTCCTTCCCTTCATGGATGATTAGTAATGATGGTGTGGGAATCTAGAGAGACTATCAAGTACTCATGTGTTGTATGACTCTAAATTAAACATGCAGTGTATCATAGAAATCTATTTTATTGTAAAATATCACACAAAATGTGAATCACACCAATGAAATGATAATATCTCACTAAATATAATTTGGCCCAAAGTTTTACAAATAATAAGTGATAATGATCTATATCAATCAATTTTATACACACCAGTTGATTAGACTACCTTCATTTGTCATTGTGATACTAATAAGCCAGTGAAGGCCATCTCACTCTTTACTCCATATCAGTAATGTAGATTGGTCAAATAAAATTCAACCACAATATTCATCAAATTTACATCCTACTATAAAACATATTATATAATAAGCTAATCATAGGAGTAACCAATGCATATATTTATTATGTCAAATGTATGATTGAACCTTACATTATTTTATATCCCATAATAAAAATAATGACTGCAGTCTATACCACCCAAGTATAATATACATAACTATATATTTAAACTACCACAAGTTATTTCCATACATACTACACCTATGATAACCCATATTATCATATACTAGTATTCTTAAACATAACTACAAGGAAACACAATTAATATTCAAGCAAATAAATATAATGAAGTCATAGTTCCCATATAACACAATAATATACTATCATAGCATTTTTTAAACATGGAAGACTATTTTCACACATACCTAATGTTATTATAACTATCAAAAACATACTATTCATAGTGATATCCATCACACATATATATAATCAATCAAAAGTAGATATGAGTGTAGGCATAACAATTTCACTATGTACCATCTGGGTATAACATACATTTATTTTATTGTACTCTATGATATCTCATTCTATCTTAGGTTACCAAATACATAATAACACAAAATTTAACTTACGATTTACATGAATAACCACAATCAAACAAGTGCAGGGTTATATCATTCAGAAATACCCTAAGTTTGAACTGATTACTATCATTTAAAGAAACATATTTATAATCATGCATCATGATGTACCTTTATATGTTTATTATGACCAAACATTTAACATATTCATAATATACACCAAACATAAATATTCAATATTGAATACATATAACTAATAGAACAAAAAAATTATAAACCCATTATACCAAACATCTCTTTCCATTTTCTAGAATAAATTTTTAATATCAATATAGCTTTAGTCCCTTAAGCACTTTATGACTTACTTAACCATCCATTTAACTATGGAACTAGGTATTCAACCCAATACTCCTATATATGTAATATTTCATATGTTTCTTAAGTCCATATATACATTTATCCTATAATGAATGACATTGTAAGTATTTATGATCCCCAATCAAATAGTCAGTCAAACTCATAACATTATTTCATATATAATAGAATTTGATCCATTTATGAAGCAAATGATTAAAATATTGACATAATATGAATATGAAGTATAGTCAACTCATAATAATAAGCAATACCATAGTATACTGAAGTGATAATATTAATTTGATACACTTATATACCTTTATTCATATAGACTGTATTCAAACAAGCTACCATTCAATACATAAATAATGTAACCATTATCTAGAATTTTAGACAATGACTTCTTATGGTTTAACAATCGTTATACCCTTACCATTCACAAGATATACTAACGGTCTTTAGAAAGATAAGGTTTTCCAAAAGTTTACCCTTGATAGATAAATCCATATACTCATTCTTTGATAGGTATTCAACAATTACGAGAATTAATCTCAACATACTAAATTTTCATAGGTGAAAATAAAATCATTCTTATAATAAATAGTAAATAGAGTAGCTAGGTTACAAAATTTAGTAGCTATGCATCACCTTCTATAATTTTACATATATACATATAGGGCATGTTTTTATTAATCTATTTAATGTTTTATTAACACCAATCCTCATTTTTTAATCTTTGACACTTACCTACCATAATTTAATCTTTATATTATTTTGAGCATATCTATAGTCACTAACACAACCATTGAAATAAAAAGGGTTTACACAAGCTCCTTTGATTTCTGATTTATAAGAAAATTAAACTAGGCATAACAATTACAATTTCATAGTGGAGGATAATCTGGGTTTTTCAGGTGGTATTGTGATATGTTGGTAGTGAGCTAAGGATAAAATTTGGTTTTATATAACTATATTCCATATAAAATTTATCTCACCCACTCAATAACACCTTATTCATCCAAACCATTCTATGCAATTTGATGGAATGTAAAGATTACATTAACATATACAATGAAATAATGTGTAATTTTATACAATATGTTTTATATTTTTAAATTTACAATCAACAAAGAGTCTTATTTCATTTATCATCCCTAATGATCAATATGTTGGGGTTAAAAACCTTAGGTAAATTTAGACTTTTATTAAGCCAAATATAACTCAGCTTGATTTAGATGTACAGATCATTTGATCTCAATGCTACTATAAAAGATATATTAATTCTCATTGAATATATATATTCCTAAATTTATCATTTTAATCATAAAATAATTTAAACTTACTAGAAATATTATTTAAATATTGATAAAATCATATCAAAACTGAGTTGGGTAAATTACAAATTGCCATTCAAAATTCAAACTACAGTACCTACCTACCCAAGGTGTCAAAAAGATCCAAGCTATTACAAAACTCTTCTTCTTTCTTCTCCTTCCTTCTTCCCTAGTTATACTCTCTCTTTTATATTTTTTCCCATTTGATATTATTTAAAAGAGTATGGATTTTGTGTTTTTAAAGTTATTTTTCTTTTTTGATTTCCTTTTCTTTTTCTCATCATTATTTCTTTTTGTTTTATTATTTTATTTTTTAAAAGGACCTTCTCTTTTCTCTTTTTATGTTTTTTTTAAACATGACTTTTCTTAAATTTATAAGTTTCTTTTTTTTCTTTAATCAATTCTTAAGGTTTTACACATCTAAATTTTATATTTATTTAATAATAAATAACTAGTTAGTAAAAATAATTCCCAATAGTTACTCAGCCCACTAACTTGTTAATGAATTTGACCTTCTAAGTCCTTTCCAAATTATTATGTCAAGTACTGATATTTTAAATATGGTAAAGATAACTAGCTATTATTACTAACATAGGTTAGTTAGCCTACATACAATAGTGCCAACACAATAAACATAATGACACATTGATTATATAATAATGTTCATAATGCAATACACATGCACATAAGATTATATCATCTAATAATAAATATGGACTAACATGTACACATAAATAATCACTTCAATGTAGATAACACAAGGAAAATGCTAACACTAACCATTCAAATTATGTATCTAACATGAATTATTTATGTGGTGTGTGTAGGGTATCAGTCAATATCTCTATCATCCTCTGACATCTCAATCTACATCACCCTCTCCAATGATGTTCTCACTCCATCACACTTCAAGGGATGGATTTTCTTGCATTAGTATCACAACAAAATAGGTACTTAGACCATAACAATCATAATATACATTCAACATAATTAAAGATGAAATGATAAATCAACATGACCTTAAAGTATACATATACTTACAGCTAAATTTAGTAGTGTGATCATGTAGCCTAAGAAATATATTAATACCCCATAATAGTTTATATTTTAAATATCAAATAAAAATAGTCAAATCAAAGTTTGTCAACCACATATATCCACGAATAATCTAGCAAATATGCTTGGCAAGGAATTGAGATGCAAAAAAAGGGCATACAAGAGAGAGATAAGTGTATAAACAGAGTTAAAATTATAAATGAGTTTGAAACTTCCATATTATTTCCTTATAGATATGTTTTATTATTCAAAATATTCTCTTCTGCTCCAAGTGGTGTGGAAGTTTCAAACATTGCTTGACACCTTGACTAGGTCTCCAAAACTACACTTTCATTTTGCTTGTTGAATGAAAAGTGGCATTATTATTAGTCAGATCATGTTGAGTTACACCTTTTCTCTGATCTTGAAACATATCAACTGATCTCTTTAAGTTCTCTTTGACACATCACTTCATTCTCTTTCTAGGTGTCTAGAAGTCTCTTCATCTCATTAGGCCAATTTTGTATACAAGTTTAAAAAATTGAATTCATCTTCTCAATCTCACTCTCCCTCCATAGATGTCATAATAAAATTATATTATACCTAAAAATGTTTATTTAGAGTCTCAAACTAACCCAAAAACTCATTCTACTCCAAAAGCTCCATCTTACTTTATTCTTTACAACCTTGAAATCATGAAAACCTTATTGTGTATAGAAGTGTAAATATGGCACTAGGAAAATGAAGTAATATTTTAGTACCCAATATGGTTTTACAACTCCATTTCCAAGTTTAAAGTCATTATAGTGAGTGGAAGTATCTTGTTCTTATGTTTCTCTCTTTTAATTAGGTCTTAATTATGCCTCCCTGTCTAAAGACTAAAATCTGGATCCACGTGATTATAATACATGTGAAACCTCAAATAAAAATTTGATTTAGTTTTATTACCTCCTTATGACCTCCATTTAAAATTTTATACTCTGACACCTTGTATGGACCTCCCAATTAGCTTAAAACTATTATTTTTGGCCTATTCCATATAATTATGTACCTACAAGTACCAAACAAAAGTATGAGGTGTTTCTCAAGAGATTTTTGAACATGATTAAGGTAATTTGGAGGTTCATCCAATACATTTAGAGGCATTAAAACTATATTCTCTCTCATCAGGTCAAAATTGGTCTCTTTGGAAACATGTGAATGCCTTGCACTCTTAAGGATGATTCAAAAATCCTGAGGCATCAATCAACTGACCAATCCACAAATTACATGTACACTAGGGTAGATAACTCTACCTATTATCCTAAGGTCCCATGAAATATATTTTTACTATACTAAAAAATGAAAGATAAGCTATTGGTTTGGTATGATGTATTTTATGAGGTGTATGTATCTAGTTGGGCCTGTTTGGCCTAGAATAGAGTTTGTCAAGATTTGATTCACTTCTTGATGGGGTTGAGAACCAAATGAGTTCCTATTGTATTATTGAATAATATTCAATTTTTTTCCTTTCCTTAACTTATCACATTTATTCAACTCATTTCCTACCTCAATCAAAGTCTCTCATGAGGAAAACAACCATGTCAGCCCATGATTTTGTATGCAGGGTTTTGAACTCTATTTTGTCATCTTGTTCAATACCTTATCCTTATATATCATTTCCATAAAAATATTTTGTCACTTTAGATAGACCTCAGTGCTTCCCACTCACATTCTACTCCTTCTATAGGGTTGAAATTATCTTTCTCATCTTACAAATTATAGGTGTTCATTAAAGAGATCTGGGTGCATTTAAGGGCCACTCACTAAACATATCCATGGATTTATTCTATTATTTAGATATTTTAAACAAATAAATTTTCAATTTTATGTCACCATGACCTTACCACACATGGTACCCTTCTCATTCTTCAATTAGCTTGGCTATAGGTACCAATTTTTTGAGGCCTTGACTATGTATTAGGCATTTATAACATTGTTTCTAGTAATTAGACATAAAAATCATATTATTAAGGTTTACCAACCTTTAAATAAACTTATGAAAACTTTTTAAGGTACTACCTCTTCACTATATGCACCCTTTAACTCACACCTTCCAAGGTATGGCTATAAGTGACTATTGGATGGTGAACTCCGTCTAATATGACCCTCATTAGTTCTCAAACACTCAAATGTTTTCATGATTTTATACACTATTTTCATGTTTGAAATGTATATGATATAGACTAGTTTTTTTTTTTTGTTTTGAGAATAATAAAGTTTATTCCATATTGAGGATCTACAAGTCTAAGGCCTGTAGGTCTCTTTTGCTTAAATACGCTATTTAGAGAGCTTGTTGAGTCCTTAGACCATTTTAGCATTATAGTGTTTTATAAACTTATTATCTCTCTTATCACCCTCTTAATAAACTTATTCATTTTGAATAAGCATTATATCTTATTCAACTTACCTATCTGGTCTATATGGACTGTATACATGTAAACTTATGCAAATTTTATGTGTTGACAATTATAGTTTCTCATTCATTCATACCTTATTAGTGATATTCAATGGAATAATTTAGAGTTGAATTAGTACCAAATATTTCAAATTACATTTCAACATTGTCAAGACACCTCCAACATAGACTTTGACTTATGAATGTCTACTTGTAGGCTTGTAGGCCTATTTATGACTAGAACATACTTCAAAATTATTTGAAATTAAAACTTGAATTCACCTATCAACACTTTTAAATTATTAAACCTTTTCAAAAGTATTATCTCATGATTCATTGGTTTCTCATTACCATTCAAATCAAACATGACACTCAGACCTGTGGAAAATCATTGATGAACTATACCATACTTTTCAAAAAGTAGGGCATATGATATTTATTGAAGAATAAAAATAATTATCCATCTTAATAAAGATAAAATATGAATTATTTAATATTTATTTGATTTTATATGATCAATGGAGTATTAAAAACATCTAAAAGTGACACACAACTCGGAGAAACCAAAACTTGTAGTAGGAGTGACTAAAACATCTTATACATTAAGACACTCTTCCTCTCATTAAATAATCCTCATGAAGATGAACTATATGATGAAAATATAATGTAAAATAGATATTTTACCTATGAAAATAACCCTCAAAACTATTCTTCTCCATCAAATTCTAAAATGGAGAAACAAAAACAAAATCAGACCCTACATGGATGGACAAGTCATAGTGACCTCTGTCACTCTTAGTGATTGTTCATTAGGAAGGGGCCATAAATATATAAAAAAATGACACTAATTGTAATACTATTATGAACCATAATAATTTCAAAATATTTAGATAATAACTCTCTCTCTCTCTCTTGTCCATACCATCCACTTGAATCTACCTTTCTAAGCTTATGAGGGAAACAATGGAGGAGAGAATGTCTGAAGCATTTGTATAACATAAAACTTGGTACAAATCCTAAAAATGATTTGATGAATCTAAAGGGACACTCTAAAACCTTTTTTACCTTCAATAATATCTTCTAAGGCTATACGATTGCCTAAAAGTGCTTGTAAGGTGGGATTCTACTTAGTTTAAGCATTAAACTATAAATTTTATCAGTCTCTAACCATCCCTAGAGATTATTTGAATTTTTTAAATATCATTAGGTATGTTATGAGTCTTATTTAAACATCAAATTCTTGGAATGGTATGTGAAAATACAAAAAATAGTCCAAAATGTGGCCAAAATTACAATTTATCATAATAGAACATAATAAAAGGTTAATACATGATAATATAACCTTTAATACAAATCAGTAACCTTTTATAATGACTATAAACTATATAAAGCCTTTGACCATATTTGACAACACAGGAACTCATAAATGACCCTTATGACTAGACAAGTAGACATGAGACCAAACCTTTGACTAAGTTAAGAAATGACTAATGTGACCATATAAAAACCATCTAGTATAATTTAAGACCATGACAAGACCACATACAAGTTTTGATAGTCCCATGCAAAGTTTGAATTTAGAGGGTTTGACCCATTTTGACTTGAGGTCAAAATTTGGTCAACACTAACATTATAATATATGGCTATACAAATAGAATGAAGGTAAAGAGGGATTCCATCAATCTCTTATAAAAAATTCATACATGAACATCTCAACCATTTAAAATGCATGAGAAATTAAATACAAATATAGGAACACATGTATACTCATCCTCCATATCTATCACATATGGATGTCATGGTGGATATATCAACCACCCACTTATTAAAATAACCACACACCTTTGTTAATATTCCACACATTTAATTAATCACATTAGTTCACATTTGAGTACAACACCTAGGAAGATAGGAATTGTTACACACAGATATATTTATTGGGGTTTTCATTGATATAGTAAATAACACACCACACATAAACTACAAAATGAGAAAATTGAGGATTACATCCTCATTGTTATCATTTTTAGCCACTACATGCAATTGTTACCAATTGATCACAAAAAAAAATGTGATTCCACTACCACTTAAGCTCACCCTTATCTTTAGTTGGTTTAGTGTAGATTTTAGTTCCATTATTATGATGTGTGACCCCATTATTAGAAACTAACAAGAGTTTGATATTTGAACTCCTACCTCTATTACCTTTGAAATTTTATTGGATGTTGATTATTCAACAAGTTTGGGTTTGAGTCTCAAATGCATGTCATTAATTATGATATAAACACACCCCCTCCAAAAAATAAGAGATGTGGGGTTAACCAAATATTGTATCTTTAAAAAGGATTTTTTTTTTTACATTTTAATATTTAATTTTGTAATATATTTTTATTTTATAAGGTAAACATAGATTTTACAGGGACTTGAAACCATGAGAGTGAATTAAAAAAGTTTTAACTAGCCAACCAGAGCCGAGAGAACAAAATAGGAAAAACTAGTACTTAGAACAAAAATAGGAAATAAAAAACTAAAACTGATCTAGGAGGAGGGTCCCTCCTAAGTGTCTTCAATAGTAGTGTTATCCTTCATCAGGATGAATTATTTATATTTTGAAACCTTTGCATGGGTATGGATCCTAGGGCCTTTAGCTACCTCCCAAGGGAGGGATGCTTCCCACCTTTAACCTGTAAAGGAGTTTGTTTAGGGGGGATCCCAAGGGAGGATTTAAGGACCTAGGGAGATTTCATAACTAGGGATTGGGGGGTTCGGTAGAGTTGAAAAAAGTTTGGATAGTAGCCTAAGCCACTTGGTGAAGTTTATTCGAGTCCTAGATCAACTTTGTTAGGCCAAACCCTACCTACTGAACCCTCAAATTGAAATTTTCTAGTAAATGTTTATTCTTTTCTAGTTCCTCCATCACTATGGTCTTACCTTTCCAAGATAAGGTCATATGATTCCCAATTTCAATGGGTTTAGGATTAGGGATAAACATTAGTTTGAGAGGTAGGTCATCAAGGGGGATTGGGATAAACTATTTTGGGGGGGGGACATTTAGGGGGTAGGTGGGATACCTCATTAAGATCCTCTATCAGGGAGTCCTCCTTAGAAGAGGATCCTATAGGGGACCTTATAACATAATATGGTTTAAATATGTTTTATAATTATGAGGATTAGACCTTGATGGAGGATGGGGTTTGTATTATTAACTTGGTGATATAGAAAAATACTTTTTAGGGACTTGAGAAGGAAATATGGAAGACCAATTTTAAACCTGATGAATTTATTTAGGAGTAGGAAATGGTGTGAAAAAATTAAAGTGTAATTACCTTATATATTCATATACCTCATGATCTAAAGGCAAATATCTAGCCAGTATCTCAAGAGGTCAGCTCGAGGGAACACTTTCTTATCTATTTTCACAATGTCATTCATTCTAAAAAAAATCACTACAAGGATTCTTGCTTCTTATAATGATATTTAAATTAAATTTTACCTATCTAAGACATATCCATGGCCTCATCAATGAATTCCTATAAGAAATTTATGGTGATGCCTCACATGGTGACCTTCCAATGAATTCTCAAGCAACTATGGCATTATGTTCCATAAACTCTATAAGGCCTCCCTTATTGATTTTCTTCTAGACCATATTTTACTCATGGACCTCTTTACATGAAGTGGGTTCTAAGCAGTCTCTATCACCAACTATGGTTTCTATTATCATAGAGATGGAGTGGGAGAGTAGAAAGTCTTAGATGTAGGCAAAATAGCTAGGGCTCAAATACGGGGAATACTTGCCAAGGTCACATAAAAAATAATAATCTCCCTCTCTTATAAATGAATGCAAATATATTGAATCAACATTTACCCCATTAATTTAAAGGGTTTCATGTGTGAGGGGATGATTATATTAAGTTTCAATAGTACTTTTAGCACAAATGACATTGTATACCTTTGGGGGGATGTTAATTACATCATAATAGTTGGTTAAATGGTGGAGATCAACTCTAGTGATGGAAAAGAGGTAGGCCACCCAATTTATTTCTCTATAAGTGTGAATGAGTTTTAAGTGAGGTATTATTTTTACATTATGCTTCATTTCATCAATAATTTCCTTTATGATGTGTGATGATATAGTTTTTCCTTCTAAGGCATTGAGGATGTTTAGTGAATCATCCTCTATAATAATCCTATTCTAGTTAATGCTTGATGATATATAAATACCCTAAAGGGACACCTTGGCCTTGGAAAGAGGTTTATTTACTTACCCATGGGACCTACATAAGTAGCCACCATCTCCCCTTTAGAATTTCTTATGATGCCTCCTCACCCAAAAAGACTCGAGTTACCCTTTGAGGCCCCATCAAATTTTAGTTTCACCCATCCCTCAAGAGGAGCCTTCCATTTAGTTTTATTTTAGATTAAATCTTTGGTGGAAGGATAAAGAACATGTTAAAGATCCCAATTTTTAAGATTGAAAATTGCTGAGGGGGGAAAAGGTATTTATATTTAGGAGGAAAGGCATTCCAATTTTCAAATATGGATTGGAAGAGATGAGGGAAGGCATTCTTTAGTTAGTGATTTTTATTGAGCAATAGGCTATCATTTCAATTTTTTTAGATGAACTAGAACCAGTGAGGAAGGGCAAGTCATTAGAGGAAGGTTAGGGAAGGAATGGTCCATGGGGGGTTCCATTATATAATGAGATACATGATGTTATTAGGTTTGACCCATAACATGTTAAGGAAATTTAGAAGTCAATTGAACAAAGTTATACTAAAGGGACATTCTAGAAAAAAGTGCTAAGTAAAATCTTCTATACTATGATAGATCAACATCTGTTGGGGATAATCAGTTCTATTTTGGCAAAGTTTTCCATAGTTAGGATTATATTCTATGCCATAAGCCAATATAATAAATTGACCTTTGGGGTCAAGTTCTTAATCCATGAATTTTTCTAGTGGTCCTAATTTCTTTCCAAATTTAGTTCAATGGCATGTCCCAAGGACACTGAGTATGAGGCATTATCCTTATCTCTCTAGACAAAATGATATTACTTCTATATAGAGGGAATGTGTGTCTAGTTTAAGGCCTAATTGAGGTTCTGAATTCCTTAGGATTATTCCAAGGTAATATCTTTACTAGGAAGGACCTTTTAACACTTTGTTCCTTCTTTAAATTCCTATTAATCCTTTAACTTATAGCCCTATCTTTGCTTGAGCTATCCATAACACTTATCCCATGTCTCCTAGGCTGAGAGGGGGGTGGGGGATAACTAGGTGTCTTCCAAAAAAATGATTTTCTCTCCGTTAATAATTTTCCAAAGAATACCCTTATTCAAGATGTCTTTATATTTGGTTATGGCTTTCCAAAAGTTGAATTCGTTAGAGGGTCCTTCTTCGCATAGGAAGTCATCCTCCTCCACTCCTTCTAGATATTTGGCCTTTAAGATTATTATCTATTATCCATTCTCTTTCATCAGGTGCTAACCCATTTTTGTCAATAATTCTCTATTCATAGAATTTATGCTTCTCAGGCTGAGGCCACTATTTGCTTTAGGGAGATAGACTTTTTCCCAAGCCACCAGATTGAATCTAAATATTTTTTTAGTTCCTCTTCACAATAATTTTTTTTAGATTTGTTTAATTTTAGAGGTAACATTGGATGGAATTTTAAATACTAACATTAAGTAAACAAGAATACCTTGAATGGAAGCCTTAAAAAGATGATATTTCCCTGGCTAGGTAATAAGGTGACCTTTTCGTCCCACAAATTTTCTTTGAATATGATCAATAAGGGGTTTCTAAAGTTTGGATTCCATTTTTCTAGTAAAGAGAGGGATACTCAGGTGATTATCTAGCAATTTGCCCACTTGGTAGTTAAGAATTTTGGCAATTATTTTCTATTGAGGTGGTGGCATATTGATAAAGAATAGGAAATGCTTTTGAAATTTGATGCATTGGTTGGACACTTTTTCATAGTTTTTAATGATACATTTGAAGTGCTTGGCTTCCTCAACTAAAGCATCTCTTAGGATTATAGCATCATTGATAAACTACTGGTGGGTGATAGGATTAGTATTTTAGGCCATTGAAATACCCTTTATCAAACCCTTATTGCAAGCACTTCTCAAACTTCTCCCCAAGGTTTCAGCTAAGATGATGAAGAGGTATGGAGAGAGGGGGTCTCCCTATCTTAAACCTCTTAAGGTAGGAAAGAAGCCTTTAGGAACCCCATTTATAATAAAGAAGAATATAGGGGTGGAAATATATTTTTATATGATTTTTTAGGTATCATGATTTATCCAAAGATTTTATATGATCTACATCAAAAAGTTCCATGAAACATGATCATAAGCCTTTGACATGTCTAGTTTGAGTAGCATGCCCTATCTTGAATATTTGGTGATAGAGTACATAGCTTCATGAGTTATGACAATGCCATCAAAGATTTGCTTACCAGCTACAAAATCCCCCTATTTATCCCCAATGACTGAGTCAAGGAGGGATTGCATGAATTTGACTATGATGGAGGAATACATTTTATATGTGGTGTTGCTTAAGCTAATTGGCCAAAAAAATTGAATGTTAGTGGCACCTTGTTATTTAAAGAATATGATGAGGAAGGTATTGTTTATTTTTTTAAAAATGGATTTGGAGTGGAAGAATTATTTGGTTGCTTCTTCAACCTCCATGTGAATAATGTCCTAGTATTTTTGGAAAAAGAAAGGCGGGAACCTATCCGGTCCAAGTGCCTTGAGGCCATCTATGAGGAAGATAACACTTTTGATTAACTTGTCTAAATGGGTTTGGATGAGGGATGCATTATCCATAGCTGATAAGACTTTATCAAAGTTGGATAGTGTAGAGGAGACCAAAATATTATTAGGTTTGTCATCCTTCAAAAGAAGGTTCTTAAATTTTTTTATAATAAGTCGAGAGATGTCATCCTCATTCTTGATGATAATTCCATTTTCCATTTGAAATTAGGAGATTATGTTGATATTCCTATGTCTAAAGGCTAAGTGATGGATTTTTTTTGTATTTCTATCTCCCTACTTCAACCATAAACATATAGATTTTTGCTTCCCATATGCCTCTTATTTTTCTTCTAGATTGTGAAAATGACACAGGATGCCCTTTTCTTTGGAAGCCACATGCTCATTATAATCCCTAGAGGCACTAATCTCTTCAATAATTTAAAGATCCATTTCAAGGGCATTTTTTGTAGAAAAATATCTTTGAAAATTTCTTTATTCCATATTTCTTAGATTACTTTTGAGTATGTTGATATTTTTTGTGAGAATGAACATCACTGATCTCAAGAAGGGTTCTTTCCACCATTATTTCAAGGAATCAATAAAATTGGGGTGATGGGTCCACATGCTTTCAAATCTAGAAGGACAACATTTGGGATTAGAGATCTTATCTGATTTAAAGACCAAAGGGTTGTGGTTAGACCCAATTATATGCAAAGAAGAAAGTCTACCATAAAAAATAATGTCCCAATTTAAAGATATCAAGAATCTATCAAGGTAGACTTGAATCAATTTTTCTCCTAGCCTTCTATTGGTCTATATATATGGTATTCTATTAATTTACACATCAAATAAGCTCATTCTTATAATAAAGTCATTAAAATCCATCATGATATCCATAAGGTTGATGAGACCACCCTTTTTGTCACCCAGGGTGAGAAGAGTGTTAAAATCACCTACCATAATCCAGTTCTAGTTAGTAAAATTCTTGAAAAAATCCACTAGTGCCTTCCAAAGAGTATTCTTGGCACTTTTAGAGTTGGGAACATAAATATTGGTTAGGATCCATTTGTCCTTACTTATTATGTCAGTGAATAAAACTAAGATTTAGTTGGAGGAGTTCTATGGAAAGTCTCCTTCTAGAGCACCAGGATTCTAAAAGATAGCCAAACCTCTGTAAGCCCTTTTAGATTCTAATGTGAGTACATGGGTGTTTTTATATATCTAGGCCACACTAATTTTGATATTAGAGTCAAACATTTTGGTTTCTTGAATAATCAAAATTGAAGGATTGACCTTTTTTATAGTATTGCATAGAGTCCTTTATTTATTGGGGTTGTTTAAGCCCCTAAAATTCCATGAGATTACTTTAATTTCTTATCCTATTGAATCTTAAGAGTTTATTGAGATCCATTAGTAATCTCTTTTGTAGTTTCAAAATTACTAGTTAAAATTTTGGGGGGTGTTCTAACTAGTTTAGGGGTAACACCAAGATTAGATTTTTTCTTTCATCTTTTAAGTTTAGGAAAAGAAACAAGTCCTTCATCTTGGGGGGATATTGGGAGGGGAAAGGGATTGAGAGCACTATCCCACCTTGTTTTCAATCAAAGGGGGAAATGGAAGGGAGGGGAGGGGGTGACCCCTAGGAGGGGCAGGGGGTGGGGAGCCGCTCGAGTTAGAAAAAAGGTATGTAATAATTTTGATACTAATGACACACATGAGTTATTTAGAGTATAACTAAATAATATTAACCTATAAATGACAAGGACTTTAAATATGAGGTCTAAAAAAGGCTATTGATAATCATTACTCTCAATATCTTTTAAATCATGACTACTATAATTAAAAATACTTAAAACCCTAATTTTAACTATTAATATTAACACTATTTAATACAAAACATTAAATAAAATAAAAAATAACAATATTAAAATCTAATCTTATAGATCCATCAAATTAATCCTTTATGTGGGACAAACACACTGTGATAAATTTAACCAAACTATAACAAACCCAAAACCTACTATGACTGAATATTATAATAAACTAACTAAAAAACAACATGAAAGACTAAAATTCATTGTTAAAATAAAAATATATATTAATATAAACAATCACCTAAATTAAATAGGTAAAAACTATAATTAAAAACCTTATACCTAAATACTTATAACTACATGATTTGTTGCAAAGTGGTTTCATCTATGCATGGATAAAAATGCTTTGATGGTTTTAAGAACCAAATAACTAATATAGATTAGCATAAAAGAGAGGATTAAATCATGGAAATAAACAATAAAAATGGATTCAATAGAATATAGATATGGAAGAATTAAGGTATAAATATGGATCAAGTGATGCACAAATGAGACTAAGATAATGCAATGAATGTGAGTATGTAAAAATTAAAGTCTACAACATATACACACTATGATGCATATGATCAACAAAGAGTGAAAGTTTTATAAGTATATCCATGACAAATTAGACAATAGTAATAACCTATACCACTTTATATAATGCATCCATGTTAATAAACATTGGGGATTGAGGTGGACAAACCTAAAAAATTCAAATGGTTCATAAATATAGACAAAACATGGGTGGATGTGTGGGGAAATGAGATCTGCACAATAATATTTACATGTAACCACATATGATTTAGGCATAATACTCTTGGTATGGAATTTAAAATTAATGGTTTCCATAATCACCTTGATATATATTTGGCATAAAAATAGAAAAAAATACATATTCCAAAGTATGTTTAGGATTATAATAATAGTCAAAAATGATCCAAATTGACAATGAAATGTAATGGAAAACCAAAGCAATGCCAATGTTAGAATCAATCATTAAATGAAATTAAAATATCATACCTTTCATGGAATGATACAAATAACTCATTATTTATACTTTCATTCATAGGAGTGAATAAGAATAATTCCCATTACAAATCCTCTTACACATTCATTATGCAAAGGATAAATAGTTCTTTGATATCAAATGAAAATTTGGTATTAGATTTCACAAGAAATAATGTGATAAAATTACATATTCATTAAATGGGATTATAATTTATAGTTTGATAAAATTAGATCTATTAGGATTTAAAATTTAACAAATATTCCTCAAATCTCGTATCCTATCTCTTAAATCACTCTACACAATCCTAGAATATGGCTAGTGAGTTTTAATACCCACAACTCATGTAAATTTTTAATACACATAATCTTATACAAATATAGATCACTTAAAATTAAGACTATAGTCTCACACACACTATAATATATTTCACATTTATCCTAAACACATAAACTTCCACATTTGAGATCTAATTCCTAACATTAGAGGATCTTAAGACACTACCACAAAAGGCAAACATGGATCATAATCCATGGAATGTTATTGGCACTATAAAGTGAGGTAAAAATATTTATCTAGAGTATGAAGAAAACATGATTAATACAATAAATCATTATGGAACATAATAGGGAGATGTTGAGTATGAATGATAATAAATTGAGAAGGATAAGTTGATAGATAGATAAATAGATGGATGATAATGTGATCAAAGCCAAATGTGTTTGCACAACTCATGTATGTAAAAGATAGGACAAAAATGATGGTTTCAAGTGTCTTATAACAAATTTAAGTGTATACAAAATGAAAGGAAAGGCATCCTTATGTGAACAATTTTTCCATTAATCAATTTTGCATCCTTACATGAATCTTTTATCCATTTTTTAAATTTTGAAGGAGAAGATTGAACTTAGAAGATTAGGATTAAATTTAAGGAGATAGTGTATCCATTGTTCTAAAGTATTGTATAAGTTTTTTTTTCTAGTTTACAAATGGAATACCCAAGGTAGGAAGGTCTTCCTACACTTTTGCATGCTACTTTTATTTTTGTTAAAATATTTTTATCTCATCTTAGCGGTTGAGTTATTTTATGTAAATTACATGGACTCAAGGCCTGATCCATTTTTATTTGGTTGGGTATATGGCCACCTTATATTGTATGGACCTCTTAAGGCATTAGAGATGAAAACACCTCCTATTTTTGTTGTTGTTTTTACAACCTATTAATTGATTTAAAATTATAAAGTGATGATACCAAAATGGGTTAAACATGTATTATTTCCTTGTATTAAGCTTTGGGCATGGGGAAAAACATTATTATATACACCAATATGATGTAGTCACTAATAGTTTATTTTCTAGGACTCATAGATACATATTTATCTTTGAGTGAACATCCTAAGGATTGAATTAGTATTGGATTTGGGTCAAATCATGGTAATTTACAAGAAAATTTTGTCATATGATCACCTATCATACATGTTTACATTCATTATCTTTCTATTTGGTCATTGTAGCCACATCTGGTGCTATTTTCTCTACTTTTTACCTCTTTTGCCTAGTTTCAATCTCTCTGAACAAAATTGATCAAGATTAAATTAGTTATATTTTTGATCTTGTGTTTACAACTATATCATCCATGTCCAATGTAATTCCTTTTCCTACATGTTTCCATTTCTAACTATATTTCACCCTCTTGATATAGTTGTTTGCCTCATTATACTATGTCAACATGATTGGCATGGTACTGTTTTTTGTCTAGATATGTATACCATATCAATTTGAATTGGGTTTATAAACATATTTTATAGGTAACTTTTAGGTTTTTTAAATCTATTTATAGGGATTATAGATTTCATTTTTGTAATAAACACATGATTTTTTTTTATCTATTTATAGGGATTATAGATTTCATTTTTGTAATAAACACATGATTTTTCTCTATTAATGCATGAAAACCTATTTTTTATTAGAAAAATAAGAGTTGGAGTATAGAAGCTTATTTTTATGGATGTCTAGTCTTTTTCAAGTATTTTAATTTTATTATAATAAAGATGAGAAAAATAGATATGTCTTAGTATTTGGATCCCACTTAAGGATACTTAGGTTTCCATCCTTTCCAATTGAGACTTTCCCTACAATATCTCTCGGAACGTTCCACTTGAGCTAGGGGAGATTGATGTGCCAACAAGTCAATCCAAGGTAAGTATCCCTATTTATAAACCTTTTAATTTATTTGATTTATATCAATATAATAAAGTATTTTTATTTTTTATATTTCTCTATGTTTAATTTATATTATGTTATCTCCATTTATTAATATATCCTTAATTAGACATCTCTTAATTACAACCCATAGCTTAGATACATCTTAGTTACCACCTAATGAAATTTATATATCTTTAGTTTACATCTTTTAAATATTGAATATAGGTTATATTTTTTCATTATATCTTTTTATAGGCTCTCTAATTATATCCTCAACCCTTATTTTTAAAAATAGATTTTGGTTTCAACCTATACCCCTATTTTTGACACAACCGATTACATGTATGTTAGATCAAACATGGTATTCTAAATTTTCCTATATTATATGATATTTATATTACTAATATTATTTTACCATTATAAATTTTTTGAAACTTGATGTGAATATTATCTCACCACTAGTTGGATCATTTTCACATTTTTTCTTTTGTCTAGCATCTTGACTTTCAATTTTTTTTAAACATTCCTTTATTTCTAAATTTATTATCCTTTAGCATACCTAAATTAATTTATTCCATTTATACACTAAATTTAATTCAAGAACAAAATGATTCTGACTAAGGCCTTAGAAGTTTCTACATATATCAATCTAAAAATCCTAATGCTATGTCCATTAATTTGAATATGAAAAAAAGGTACATAAATATTAATGTTATTGTTAATAAAATATCTAAGGATACAAATAAATATTTTAACAAATATGATTGTGAAGGTGAAACAAAATATTATCCTAGGTAAACCAATGATATTAATGTCTATCTTCAAAAAAATATTGAATGAGTTGGAAAATCTATTGAAAAATATCACACCATAATGATGAATACTTTATTTTAAACCTCACCAAAATATATATTTCTTACTATACTTGGACCAAGTCATCATGAGAATACCTCCAATCCTTCCTTTTCCACTACACCTACCATAATAATAAGTATGGTCAACCCTACCTTTAATGACCAAAATCAAATTTATGACATTGACACTAATTAAAACATGTATATACTATTACCCAAGATTCTCACTCTCATAAACATGTGCTTAAAAAATCTCAATCCAATCAAAACACACTTGATAATACTAAAGTGATGATTCAAGTTTTTAACCAAATGGCTCATGTGAAAGTTAATAGTTCAAATCAATTCATGAAAATATAAAATAACACTTTCTAAATGATAAATAAACCTCAAAAAATATAGTAGGGAATGCCTAATTAAAGTGCCCCCATGAAATTTGTTCTTCATATTCTATTTTTTGATCATGTATTTATTTTCATAGGTCTATTTGACAAACCAAAAGGAGTGCTAGAATCTTGGCATCACAAAGATTTTTGTGGTATCAATGGTATAATTTTATATAAATTTGGATTTTTCTCTAATTTTTTAGGCCTACCAGAGAAATTTTAATATAAATTTGACACCATACATTAACTTTTTTTATGCACTTTGCCTCCCATAATCATCTTCATACCACTCTTGTACCAATATAATTTATGTTTTTCAGGCCTACCCAAGTGGTTACAATATAGAAATGACACCTTACATCAACATTTTTATGGACATGGATTGTAAATTCATGTTTGTATCACTCTCGCACCTTATATCATTAATTTTCACTCTATCTAGGTAGGTGAAGGTAAATATATGCATTTATCTTCCTTTAAATTGTCTTATCTTATCATCTCTTATTCAAAATATCAATTTTATCTTTCATGTTACTATGTTTATTTCCTAAAACACCATCTCACATTACACTATTTTGGCATGTGATGGAATTTGGGTAGGGAATATGTATACACCTATATTTTTTAGTGATTGATAGTTTTTTTTTCATAACTTGTCAATGATATTTCTCCCTAAGTATATGTCCTAAGAAATGCAATAGGATAGAAGTTTGGATATATCATGTGATCACTTAATTTAATTACCTACACATATATGTATGTATGTATGTATATTATCCCCCTCTAAAACAAGCATCAAAATTGATGTATAAACTTTAATTAAGAAGAGTAATCCAAACATTTGATCTCAAACCATTTGATCTCAAACCTTCCTAAAAACCCACAAGATTCAACCAATACTCCTAGTTTCACTATAGCACAACTTGAACTCAAATAACCTTAGATATGAGCATGCAAGTAATAGTTCCCTTTAGATGTAAATCATATAGATATAAATATGAGTTATGGTTTATGGTAAAAGTACACTATGTTGAGATAAGTTCCATCCCATGGAAATAACATGTTGATAAAAATTGAGCAATACCAATAACTAGGTAACCATAAACATATTACCAACATATAAAATCATCTAAAAGTTAAGAAGAACATATAGAGGCATCCCTCTTATTATACCATCTCTCAACCATGGGATTAAAATTGAACCTTGACCATGCCATATTATTACATATAATACCCTTATGAACTATGATCCACTAGTCAAAATACACAATAAAAAACCACATTTAGTGAGGGAAGAATGGAGTCATAAACCTTCACATAAAAGTTCTCATCAGAACCATATATCTTATTTGAAAAAATATTTTATTATCAACCATACCATGCACAAGGTGATAGTTATGCACATTACTTAACATATAAGAAATTGACATCTATAATCAACAAAAATCTTAAATAGATCAATCTAAAAATAAATAAAAATTGACCTAAGACCAAGTAGCCTCAAAAGAGTGTTAAACCCATAAATCATAATTATAATTAAAACAAAATAAAGTCAATGATAGATTGAATGACTTACTAAATATAAAATAAAAATTTGTTGATTTCAAAACAACTTAATTTTGTCAATCAATTTAAAATAAGTTTCAACAGAACAATATTGTAAATAGTTCACATCACATAGACTATATGGCTTGGGGAAGCCACTCAAGGAGAAAAGGACACAAGTAACTATCAAAAAAGTTTCAATAAAATATCAGAGGTAATATCAATAAGTATAATTATCATCAAAACTACATGGCTCAACATAGAGTAGTACACCTAAATGTTGTCCTCTAACAACCACTAAGGGTGAATGGAGGGACACTGTGTTTGTAAGGTGATCATTATGCACTTAGCCTATGGGGATCATATATAGATTCAGGTCCCACTTCATATAAAGGGGGAAAGGTGGGATTTTAGCCTATGAGAAGCTCCACTTCTTAGCCCATAAAATATTTATACCAACATGAATAGGGATCTACACCTCTGTCAAACCCCATATTTGTGTCATGATCAAACATAGATAAATGACATAGGGTTACACTACATGATATTCTACACAAAAAATAAAAATTCAAAACTCAAAAATTTACATAGATAGGATACCATGAAACATAACATTGATACATTAAAATTAACATAGGAATAATAGGTAATAGAGAAATTAATCCTTCACACATCATATTGTGATAAAGACAAGATGGATTTGATTCAAAGGTGTTGTACAAATACACTACTATTTGGGATTTACAATAGGAAAATATCATATATATACTTCTATTTTCATGGAGGTCTAAATTAAGTACACAAATATATTGGTGACCTTAAAGTGCATGGATTCATAATAATTAGTAGGGAGAACATAATTCCATAACAAAGTTCAATCACTAGTGAAAACATGGGGAAAATAACTAACCTACTAGTCCACAACTGTATAAATCATGTTGTCACTATAGTCACAAGTCACTAAAATATCTTAGTTATATATGAAAATAATATCAATGGTATCTTTATAAAATTTCTTAATGTCTCAAAAGTATCTCATATAATGATGTACTTGTCTTTCACATGTTTCATAATTTCTAACCAACCAAGGATCACAATTGCTAAAGAATCAAAATTAAAATTATCATAAATAATGCCTTAGTGTAAATATGATCTCTTGAAAACATTAAATTCATTGCAAAATAATTTGAAGGTATGAAACCTATTTTATATCTACCACATAATATAGTTGAACCAAACATACAAATTTACCTAGATTTCCTAGTGCTGAACCTAGGCTCTAATACTAAAATGTCATGCCCAAACATTAGCACAATAGAATTACATGTAAAAACACACCAATTTTTTTTTAAAACAAATAACACACAAACTACACAATGAATGGAATCTAAAATTTTCTATCTACAAGGACACACAAAAAGTGTTACGATAATAGTTACTACTATTGATACAAATAATGTTCACTAAATAGCCACTTCTATGGCATAATAAACATAATGTGTTTACATGACTCAAATGTGCAAAGTAAATACTAAAATATAATAGTTACATGGTTGTTATACAACCATTCCAACACTAATCTATTCTAAGGACCTAGACCAAATTCCCCACCTCAACATAGTAGCCTACATATCCACTCCTCATAATCAAGGTCAGTGTAGTTCTCCACTAGAACTAATGAAGAGTCTCTACCATGAGACATTATCATGATGGGGGTTGGAAATATAAGATAACTAGAGAGAAAATAACATAACTCTAATGATATTTTTACAAAATTACTAATTATTTAAGACATAAGACTAGATACACACTCAAACAAACCCCAATCACTTATAAATATATGGGTTCTCACCTAAAGGTACTATTATGTAATATAAAATGTGAGAAAGATAAGGATAATGACGTTCCTTAACTACATAGAGAAATATCACAATCCTTATATAAATAAGACTCACATTCAATGTAGAAATGCTAAGATTAGAAAATCTATCAATATTCTCATGTCTTAACACATTGACATACTATTGACTATAACCACAAATAAAGGGTTTAAATAACCATGTATTTATGTTGGTTTGCTCTCATAATAATACACTTGTGTGTTATTTAATCTAAATAACTTTATCATTAACACCACCAATATTTTGATATATCACTTCTATTTTAGTAATAATTTCCCTAGTCATGGGAATTCATAACATGAATTTTATACTACATGACCCAATTAAATATCTATGTATCTGTTGATACGAAAATATAAACAATATAATTATGCCATAAAATATTCTTGTGAGTGCTTTAATTTGATAGTGGTCTCAAGGTATATTAAATAAACTAAGTTTACCAAATTTAAAACCACTTGGTACAAAAAAAAGTTATTAACTTAAATTTTATATTTTATATTTTACCTTGAAAATTATCTATTTTTCTTCCCATTACAAGTTATTTTAAAATTATTTTAGGTAACATGTTATTTATAGCATCCTTCGAATCATGACAATCTCCAATTAAAACTTAAAAACTATAGGTACTTCATTATTTATTGATTTTACTTTTATTGTAACATATAATTAATATATAGTATTATTAACACCAAACATATTAAATATTGTCATGCATATGTAAATTTAAACACATGAAAATAATCCCATCATTAAATATATACATGCCTTAAATATGTCATTACTTACAAAAAAGCATTCTATAATTAACAATATCTCCTATGAATTTGTAACTTATTATACTAAGATAACATCTTTTATTTCATAAACATTATGTAATCATTTCCACTATTAACCTAACTTAACACATGGCTCAGTATCCATCAATGATTATACTCCATATTTATTCATATCACTTGTATGAATAAGAAGTTAAAAATACCAAAAAATCAATCTCAATAAGGAAAATACAACCCCAAGGGTCAATCCCTATAAAAATAAACATAAATTATCAATTTTCACTTACACTAGATGTTAAAATTATTAAGAAATGTATACTACATTACCTTTTAAATGGAAAAAAAAATAAAATAAAAAAATAATTTTAGAAGAACTCAAGTTGCATCTCAACCCTTAAGGCATTTATATCAAAGGTATAAACACATTACATGAACTTAAGTTATTATTTTCAAAGTAACATTAATTAATATCATATAAGAATGTAATTAATTACACAATATATCATAGGCCACATATAAATAATGAAATCATAACAAGTTTTCATAATATTTTAAAATAATTTCATCATAATAAAACATGGTTCAATTATAATTTACAACATAAATGGTATCTTCCAAAAATGGGATGAAACCATTTCTTCATGAAGGAAGAGACCTTTAGATGAGTATGAGAAACAAGTAATCAAGTATAAATTTATGTTTAATTACCATTTATAATAAGTATTAATAATAAAATATCATCATCATCATCGTCGTCGTCATCATCATCATCATCATCATCAACATCATCATCATCATCATCATCATCATCATCATCATCATCATCATCATCATCATCATCATCATCATCATCATCATCATCATCATCATCATCATCATCATCATCATCATCAACCATTCATTTAATCCCTAACCCACCTATTTCATGACCTCATTCACATGGAAGTTGTCCACTCATGGTTTATGAATAATACCAAATCAATGCTAAAAGTGATGATATTTTTATAAGAATTCATTCACCTCATTCAAACTTTTATTTCACTCATTAAATTTGACTAAATTTTAGAGATTGTCAAGTAATAGATACAACTATATTTTATGATGGGTACATTTATGATAAGAGTTGAAAACTTTAATAGTCATGTTTTTATGAAATATGTAGTGATAATGGATGGAACAATGATGAATAACATGGATTTAAAGGTGACCAATATATTATTCTAATATAAAAGTAACTCAATCTTAACATGTTTAGTAAAAAATCTTCCACAAACATGTTATTTTCAGACACCATTGGTAGATGTGATGTTGAGTTGCATCACTACTCACACTTGTAATATGTGTAATTCACTTTCTAAACCAATAGATTTGATACCAAGATTTTAATACATATAAAAAGCATCAATAAATAATCACAAAGATTAGATAAATGTAAAAACTCACACTAAAAAAACTCAGTAAAGGGTTTTATTAGACCAAGAAATGTCCTAGACAATGACATAATGAAGGAACAATGCAAGTACTAGCGCATAGAGGACACTATTAAAAAATAATAAGCATGAGTAAATTTAAAAAATGAATCTATGAGGTACACTAGACTTAACAAAAAATATAGATTATTCCATTGTGTCTTATTTTTAACAATGACTCTATGTGGCCTTTAGTTGGCTATTTTAAGGACATTCAACTACATCCTATAGCCTAAATAATGACTCAAAGTTTTATGCCTAATTATCTTCAATACACATTTGATAAATCAAATTCATTGTGGGATGATATCCAATTTTAGAATAAAATATCTTTATAAACCTTAGATTAATTATCTATTCATTTATATATATTTATTCTCATAATCAAATCTTACAATCAAACAAAACATTCACAATTTACATTTGGGGTAAGGACCTATCAACTACCTAAATTATTCTAAAAGACTAAATATATTAAAATAATAAGCACAACCATACAAAATAATATTGGTAAGGTGAAACTAAGGCATTAGTTACACATCTTCCTATGGCCCTTCAAATTGGCAACCAAGAAGACTAACTTTTTTTTACATAACCATAAAGTCTGATCCTACATGTTAACATAAGGAATATAATTATAGTTTAAAATTATGTGAAAAAATGTGGTTATGACACTACCATGACTTGAAGGAATCATTTTCATCCTTGTAACCTCAAGCCGTATATTCTCCTAGGTAGGTATTATATTTCCCATCTATCATAGCATCCCAAAGCAAGGAAGAAAACATATAAAAAGGAAAACTATATATAACATAAATTTCAATATAATTTAGATAAAAAGGTCACTTTACAACTATATACTTTCCAAATCCTTTGATTTTTTTTAATTAAAAAAGACTATAATTCCAAATTAAATCATAATCAAAACCTTAAAAATAAAAATAATAATGTTTGAAACTCCTCCATCTCAGGATGGAATGCATACTAAAGAAAGTATATGAAGGATAGTCAAGATGACATTATATATATAAGGAATACATGCAAATCCACTACTTACAAATAGTTTCAAAACAAATAAGAAGTAGCTTAGTTAATTCTCAAATCAAGCATACATATTTTAAACTAAGTTGTGATGTATTTCTCCTTAACTACATATTTTGTCTACTCTAACACAACCTTAAACAATGGCCTAGGTATTTTTCCCTTCTAAAAAATCATATTTATTCTTCTTCCTTTCTTGATTCTTCCTTCAATGATGTTTTTCTATTTCTCTCGTCCTTTCTTTTTCGCAATAAAACTCATATTATCCATTTTCCTTCTCACTCACAATCAATTTCTTATCAGGGATAAGTTATTTATTTAGGGGTGAAAAATTTTAAGTAATAAATATTATATGTAATATTATAAGATCAAATCCTCTTATAACCTATGCCATGGTCAAAGACCCAAAAATCTCACCTACTTCAATTAATTGCTTGTCAAATCCTTTTTTTCTTCTAAGAATGAATAGAAAGTGCACACCAAACGTGATTTATATAAACATGCCTAAGTTAATATTGGTGTGTTTGATTGTTTAAATTATTATTAATAATTAAAGCCTTAAAAATGAAGTAATCCATAATCATATTAGATTATTACCAATATATCTTACATATTTATAATAAGAACTAAAAACCTATAATTTTTGCTATCAACAAAATATAAATTCTAGATAAACATCGTGGCCAAATGTATTGTGAATTTTTATTGAATCATAATTGGTCACTTTATGGCATTTATTTATAGTACATATTATAACCATTAATTCATATAAAAGAATAGGATCTTCTTTCTCAATTATTAACAATATAGATAAGTCAAGTTAAATAGTATTTATCAAAATTTTATCAAGTACAATATTTAATACATTAATAATCATTATTAACTACATTAAAAGTTGAAAAATTCATGAAAACCAAAAAAATAATGTTGATAATAAAATCATTATAAATAAGTATTCAAGAATTAAAGAGAAGAGAAGCAAAACTAGCATGTTGTTCCTATCCAACACTAATTTTACTATAATTTATTTCTTAAATTCAAAGAATGTACATAGACATAAAATTATAAATGAAAAAAATGAATTTGGAATAATCATATATCTATTTTAGTTGTAGAACACAAACTAATAGGGCTAACGTGCAAAAACATGCACACAGTGAATTTAACAAATCATCTATAAAATGGAGGGCCAATCAATCGATGTGGAAAAATACACTACTAAAGGAAGGGTGCTACATAAACTATCAAAATATACTAGGATGTTTTCTTTGACATTACATACCCATAAAATAACTCATATTGTCCACGTGTATTTTTAGGTCTGTATTACCATAGATCACTATGCCTTCCTATCAATATTATTTCTATGTAAAATTTTGACTTTAGTCTTGTACACAAATCATGATTTTATCTTATTTTTCATTAAAACCCTAGATATAATTTCAACATAAGATTGAACTAAAATAAAGTGTAAAATATGGGTTAAAAACACCAACCACTCTTTACTAATAGATTGAGTGTTGCTTGTGTGTAATGGGAAATGCAATAGATCTACAAATCAATCCTAGATCAAAGAAGACAAATCCTACTTACAATTACGATTGGGGATACATTATATAGTCATGGTCATGACTAAGATGGATCCACTAGACCTAGCCAAGGGATATATTACCATAATAAATTCACTAGGGAGGGTTTAAAATCCTTGAGTTAAGTAAAACTATGCAGTAACCCTAACTATGTCCTATGTTTTCATATTCACTAAACTAATAAAAAGTAAAGTCTAATCTAGTTATCACCAAAGCATGTGGCATAAAGTGGGGGTTATAAAAATGAAAATTAAAAATTCATAGAATTCATATACTCACATAAATGTATACATAATCCTAATGCATGAAAGAAAAGTGAAAATGCATATCTATCTACTCTTACAAAGGAGAAACATAGTTATGAATACTTACCTTTGAAGATGAACCTATCGAGACTCAATCTCTCCCTTAGAAAAGGTTCTTAGTAAGATGTTATTATAATATTTAAGGATGACAATGATAAATAAGATCTAGGATACACAACATATCAATGCATCCAAAATAATTATATGCATGATGAGATCTGTATTTCTTAAGTATGCAACCCTAAGCTTAATCCTCAAGTAGAATGGTTGATAAGCTGATGTGTAGTGTATCTTACTTATTATATTATATTATAAAGGGTGAAATTAATGTTTTAATATAGGTAGATCAAACCCTAAACCCTTAAAAACATTTAGGCTGAAAAGGTCAACCCAATCAACCTAGTATCATAATTGGTTAAAAAAACTAGGTCATAGACTAGGTTGGTCAGGGGCCAACCTAGACCCTAATGATTTTTTGAATAAGAATACAAGGTAAATGTGGCTAAATATGTAATGTAAACTATCAATAAATGGGTTTAAATTAGGTAAGGGATAATCAAGGTGGTAAAAGGCTAGAAGAAGGGGGCAAATGGATGGAAAAGCTTAAGGTAATGGTTTTAGGAGATAAGTGCGTAGATAAAAAGTGATAGAAAAGGATAAAAATATTGTGAAACACCAAAAGTCTACCCACCCATTTCTCATTACACCCCTTAAGGTGTGAACTTAGAGGTATTGAGACTTGATGGGTTCCTACAAGATAGAAAGCATCAATAATTGATAAAGTTTGAAAATATTATGTGTATACATATTCTCCACTCAAAGCTCATCATGTGCACATAGGTACAACATGAGATGGTGCTTCAGGAAAAGAACATAGCAACACAAAACACTAAATGTGAATAAAGTATAGTAAGGATAAAATAAGATATATAAAAGGATAGAATTAAAAAACACATACGTTTACTTAACTTAGTGTTATAGATAAATAAGGAGATGTGAGAAAATGTGAAGGTATCCAAATGTGAGGAACATTAGATGAACTTATAGATATTAGAAAAAAGAGAAAATTTTTGAAATTTTTTCAACATGTACATATAATAGTTGAAAATATTCTCTATGATGTTAGGATTTCAAAATATTTTATGGCTTGGAAAAAGAGTTAGTAGAGACAAAGATATGAGAAAAATAAGAAATTTGACACTAAATATTTGAAGGGAAAAATATTTTTTAATAGTAAATATAAATAGGGTGAAAAATAAATAATTTGGTATTATTTACTATTCTAAGAAAAAATAAATCTCTCATAGACCTAATGAGAACCTAGATAGCCAGAATGGTGAGGAGACAATAGCTGAGATGAAAGAGGATGCATAGTGGCTGTAATGAGTGCATTACAGGTAGGCAACTAAAACTTTCAAATTTTTGAGTATTTTTATTTTAAATTGAGTTATTTATAGAAATTTGACTAATAGGAAAAAATTAGACACTAGAATGAACCCTAGGAATTTGTAAGAACACTAGGGGTCAAATGGGGTATTAGGTAGGAAGGGGTTAGACTGATAAATACATAATGTATTTATGGAAAGTAGTCAAAAAATCATCACAATAAATGAACAAGGTCAACTAAGTTGACTTAGTTTTTAGAATATAAGAAAAATTAGTAGGTTGACTTAGTTAATTAAGTGGAAGGGACAACCTAGTACAAGTGGGCTGACTTAGTTTTTTATGAAGTGGCTAACTTAGTATAACAGAGTATGAAAGTGATCAACTTAGTATTGATAACCCATATAGTGGTCAAATAGTAATAAAAAAGATAATTAGTTGAAATTGTGATAGGGCCAATCTATTATCCTTGATAAAAGATAGGGATGATTTAGTTTGTAATAGGTCAATCTACTAGAAATAAAGAAACTAAATCAAACTAGATCAATTTTTTGAAATTTGTAATAATTTATTTGATTATGAATGACATGGAAATATAATACATCCTTTGGTGTTTGATATTTGGTAGAGGTACCAGAGATTTTGATGATTGATCAATCCTTCATGGTTATCATATTTGATAGAGTGCTTGACAGATGTGGACAAAGAAAGCTTGTTTACATTGGGACTATGAGGTATCATAGAGATGAGATGAATCCCATTGAGTATTAATCTCATGTTCATGTTCCTTGAAGCAAAATAATGGTTGAATAGCACATTTTTATGGTTGGTGGTTGGGGATACCATAGAGGTATGTATCACACTAGAGGACGTCTATGCATTGCTTAGACTACCTATAAGAGGGACACTGATGATCATAGGGACACCAAATGATTTAGAGGAGATATGAGCACTATCCAAGTGGGTAACATGTGTAGATAGGATCTACCCAAGCCTGAGGGTTAGATTATTTAATGTATATATTTCACATATTCTGTATATCTATAAGTTTGTGATTGGACTTATGATAGTATGAGTGTTATTTCACAAGTCAAATGGTAAGGTACCAATATATGTAATATCCTTGTACTAGTCCATTTTATATCAAGGGGTACTCTATGATTTTGGGTTTATCATCTAGGTCTAGCTCATGCATGATATGTATGAGATGTTATCTAGAGGGAAAAAGACCATGAGACCAATGGTATTTATAATCATATGGATATGTTAAATGTTCCCAATGTATTAGCCAATTAGGTTACCTCATGTGGTCAATGATAAAGTTACTAGATGGAGACAAGACTAGGTAGTAAAGTTTGTGCCCCATGTTATATCACTATAAATAGTCACATGAGGACACAATGTGGTAACCTTACACACATATTATTTCTATTTGGCCTATTTAGGTGATCATGGTGCCAAGGCTATCTTGAGTGTGGATCACAAGCCACTATGCCTGATGGGTAGAGCCATAGCTAGTGGTATGCTTTCCATGATAGTTTTTACTATTACACATAGTATGTACTATATTAGTGCCTAAATTTTGGGTATGACATGATAGATATATAAGGGGGATATGGTAAGAGGAGGAATGCCAATTGAGAGACCAAAGATTAGGCTATAGTATGTGAGACCATAGACTGGTCTTATAAGATCTAGTAACTAGGAGATGAGAGGGCATGGATGTGGATGAAAGGGTATAATAGGTACCAAAACAAGCACCATATTAGGAGGAACAATTACCATCTCTTACACACCACTAATAGATATACTATCGATGAGATTGAGAATAGATGAGGGTGGTCACATAGGATGATTTGATAGTTGGCCTAGGGTAGAGATGGTTGATAGAGACACCACTGAGGGAGCCTCATAGTGTGCATAGGTGGTGACTCTAGGATTTTATTTGATAGGGAGGTGACTCAAGGACAAGGTGCTTAGGGGATTGGCTAATGGAGGGACCATTATGAATCAATAAATATTGAACCATGAAAAAGATTATCACCAAATTAAAATAAGTAAAATCACACTAAATCACAATGGGAAGTATGAAAATAATGTAATAAAATAGAAAGCACATAAAAGATAAATGGTAGAAAAACAAATAAATTAAGTCAATCAATCATATTGAAAAATTCCTGGTAAGTATAAAAGAGAAACAAAATTGGTAAAATGGTCTTGAATTAATCACACTAATTTAAGTTGGGAAGTATTAAAAACTTCAAAAAAATTGGTTGCATTCTTACATGTAATAATAAAATAAGAAGATAAATGTGATAGATTAAATAAGTAAGAATAAAACATGCTAAATCAAGATGAATCATTTTATTGACATGTAAATCATAATCAGTCATGATTTATCTCAAATTTGACAAATGTAATTTCATTGTGACTTGGGTATTGGAAAATTTTGTGAGGAAGGATAGGTCTTATCCATGGTCTTAAACTACAACTCATAAAGGGAACACCAATGAGGTGGAAATAATTTTAAAAGGGTAAAATATATTAAAAGGGGATGTTTTTAATGGTAGTGCGAAAAATTGGTAATTTTTAAGGAAGCCCTGGTCCTATCCAAGGTCTTATACTACAACTCATAAATGGAATCCCTACGGGTGTGATTAATGAACAAAATAATATTTCTCAAAGGGAAATATTAGGATTTTAGGGAATGAAAGAGAGAATTTAATAATCATAATTTATAAATCTTATGAGAATACCTTAGGAAATAAGAGGCATACTAAGGACATAGAGAGACACTAAGTGATTAGTGACCATCAACATACAAAGGATACCTATTCACTATAGGAAAAAATCTATGTAGGAAAATGAGTGTCGTACTTAATATCAATTCATGTTGGTTATTTTGAACAAGAAAATTAAAATGTACCTACATTCCCAAATCATGTTCCTCATTCTTCAAGACCCATTTACAGATCCATCGATCTACTACGAAGATAGGTACTTACATGAGAAAGTAGATATCACTAAAGGATTTTTTTAATCTCCTTTCCCAATCTATTAGCCTACTACATACCAATGGACCTTGACTCTATCATGAGGCCAATCATGTAGTTTTATATTCTATTGTAAAAATGAGATGTGCTTAGAATCATGTCTTTTAGTTTGATTTGACTTTTGAAAATTTTGAATATTGCCTTTTATATCATTGTCTTTTATTAAATGATCTAGCTTTTGAATTTTTTAATTGCTTTTAGTATTCATCCTCCATCAAATTTGGAATTACCAATCATGACATATAAATTGATACACTTTAATGAACCTTGGGATTATGCCAAAAGAAGTTAAGTATCAAAATATATGACTGACTAAAACACTTAGGCCTAACGACGAGCCAACATGTTATCTCAAGTTTTAACCATGTGTATGCTTAGTTTGTGAAAAGAAATAAGGGGAATAAAGGGGGATCCAAAGTGGACTAGTAAAATGATATTATAATGAGATGATTTGTTTGATAAATGATCACATGGTAAATAAGGAAGGATTAAAGGGAGCAAATTTTGTATAACCAGGTCACAATAATAATTATTCATGTTGATAGATATAAGATAACAAACAATCATGAGAGATAATAAGATAAAATTAAAAAAGGAACTAAATAAGAAAAATTATGTTATCATGAAAAATAATACATAATATAACATAAAAATAATAATGATATCATAGGCAACATATAGTGTGAAATAAAATCATTACGTAAGATAGATAAGAATTTGACACAATGTCAAATGATATAAGATAGTTAAATGTAAAGTTGGAGTACACGTCTAATCCAAAAAAGTAAAAAATGAAAGAATACCATGATTATATTCATAAATAATGATATATTTTTCCACACACATTATCCATAACATCTGATAAGTAGTTATGAAGATGAACTTAGACTTCAGCCAAAGTCATCAATGTTTAGGGGAAGTTGAGAAAATACTTCATGCTGAATCTCCTCGATAGAAAATGTAGAAATGATTGAAGGATCATGTTGATGAGGGATATCATATAGGGGATTCTTTGGAGAAGGAATGAGAATGGAATCTACTAGATATTAAAGGGTCATCGATGGATAATGGGCCATAGGTGAAGGATTCACTGGTGGATAATGGACCACTAGGAGGGAGGATCCATGGGTGAGGGAATAATGGGTAGAGAAATAGTAGGTAGAGAATGGACCATATGTGGTGGAATCATGGGGAAATAATGGGGAGCCTTCTTATGATGGAAACCTATGGTAGGAAGGGTAGTAGATAAATAATGGTCATGATGTGATCCTTGAGATACTATTGAAGGATGTAATAGTGATTAGTATGATGAGTAGTACATTGGTGCTAGATATAATATACCTCTCCATTTTTGGGAATATATTAAATAAATAGTCTTGAGGGAGGTATATTCTTGTCTAGGGGCTGAGGAGTGGTGGGATGCAAGGTGTGGATATATTTCCATAGATTATGATAATATGTGGATGAATGATTATATATGTCATGGAAGCAACAAATACGCTTATTAGTAGATTTTATGAGTGCAATAATAGGATTGGAAATGGAATATAAGGATGGATGGTGTAATGAATAATCTCTAGTTAAATGATATATAAATGTATGAGTATCAAAATATGTTTAATTTCCCCATTTGGTGGGCAAAAGATCAAACTATGATAAAGGGAGCACACCATCACCAAGGGAAGGTGGGGCTAGTAGAGAGACTAGGTGAGGATTGACTAAAGGGGAAATAGGATTAGAAATGTGAAGATACTTATCTATAATGGGAGTGTGAATAGGATCCAAACTAGGCTTAGTTGATGGATGGGTGGGATGCATAGAAGGTTGAAGGATAGTCACAAGCATCTTAAGGATAAGTTAAATAGAGGGGTCTTAGTTTCTAAAAAAGTGATAGGGACTAGTCATAGAAAAATTCATAAGCATAATTATATGAGTTTATTTAGAAAATAAAGGTGTCACTATCCTAAAAATAAGAGGAAAAATTCTAATATTTAAGAATCGAATAGGATGGAATGTTATAAGAGATACAAAAATATAAAGTAAAGAAGAACAATAATGAATAATTTCATAATATTAGGCATAAATAAGACCTCATAAGAATGAATCATCTAAGATATAACCATCATCATAGTTAGTTTTATGAATATTAATGGCATAGGTAGGGATGACATTGTTTTCCAATGTTGTGTTATGAATGGAGTGTTGAGTCTTAGTTAAAATAATGGGTATATCATCACTAGGTGGTTAATGGGAGCATAGTTTTAGAGGTGGAAGATAATAAATGAGATGAGGTAAGAGATCTAAGGATTTGATATTGAGATTAATTTCATCAATTTCATCATCATTTTAGTCTAGGAGGTTAGGTAGGATATTCTTAATGAGTTTGGGGTGACCATTGTAACCTTGGGTGGAGTTAATAGGAAAGTTAAACCATTAAGATTCACAAAATAGAATGTTCAGCAAGGGTTCAAGGTTTGAAATCTTAAATACACCATTTTATTTAAATTTTTCAAAATTATAAGGGTTAGTGTCACCTTGAATCCTATATATTTCTCCATTATGAGGAAATTTAACATATTGACAAGCAGAAGAGGTAACTACTCTCATGTGATTATTCCATGGCCGACCAAGAAAAATGTTATAGGATAGAGGAAAGTTGAAGATCATAAAATTAACTAAAATAGTGATAAGTGGGATGGTGATAATGATCCACACAAAGCCCAGGGGAGGTATTTTCCTTCATTCATATATTTAACACATGTTTCATGTGGACTTAAGGTTACATTCATAATATCCAAGATTTTTAATAAAATTAAGAGAGGCAACACAAGTGCCTGAACCCTCATAAATCAAGGAACACTTGACTTGGACATCACCAATTTGGAAACTAATAAAAAGGGTAAGATCATCTACATGAATTAAAATCTCATTAGGGATCATTAAAAAAATGAGGAATTTGAGGGATAGAGATGTGTCTATTCTTTCATCAACGTGTATGGACATCTTTTTGCACTATTATAAATTGCTATATTTTGATATGGATAAGGTGGCTTTGTATTCTGATAGGGGAGGATGAGGGATGTTCATTTTGAAAAAGAGATTCATAAGATTATCATGATGACATGGAAAAGTTTGAATGAGTTTAAGAAATGGGGTTTGAGATGGGAGATTAATAATCTCCCTGATAGGATCCCACTCATCATAACCCATAAGGGTACCATTGGAAAGATGTGCATAGTGTTGAAGGATTTCCTTTGAAATAGTAGCTAAATTACATGTGAATTAATGTTTATAAGATGTGGGAGGTTTAATTGGAGGACAATTTTGTTGATTGTATTAGAATATGGGGTAGTTGATGTAGGTTTGGTTGACATAAATTAGAAGAAGTGTTAATATAATCTTGAGTGTCATTGGTGATAGGTAAATAGGTTGGAAGAGTGGTATAAATGGTATTATTAGAGTTCAAATCACTGATAGGGGGAATGAATAAATGAATCAAGATATTTCAAAACTTCAATCTAAATCCTTCAAACCCTTAATCATACACCATAAGTGATCAAGAAGAAAATAACCCACTCATAGTAATGAACATGAAAGATAATCAAGATAACATAAGATCTATGTGAGAAACCCTCTTGGGGGAGAAAATACACTCTAAATATTGGAAATACATGGAATAATTTTCCTATAATATGATTACAAACATGATACTTTAGTGAAGCACCCACTTCACAAGGAGCACCAACCCCTAAAGATGACAAGCACCAACTTACCTAAGATGTTGAGCACCAACACAACATCTATGAAATTAACAAATATATAACTATTATTGCTTCTCAATCTGATGGATAAACCCTATAAAACAACCTCATTCAATCCTCTTCACTCATTCAAACCTTCACACATAAACAAGGCATCCAAAAACACTTTTGGATCAGTCTACACACCTTTGCTTGTTCTCATGCATAAAACCTATAAATTCAACATTATAATTATGACCAAAAGGTCATAAATTTAATCCACACACTTATATACCTATCAATCCACCCAAATGGCTCTCACAACCTTTACAAATCTTTTGCTCATCTACACTTTGTTTTTAACTAGTAAAATTAGTCTAATTAGACCTTGTACTTATACTACTCTCTTCCTTTAACCCATCTTGTTTGTCCAATATGCTTTACATAATTTTTATACCTTTTAAATAGGTATCCATACATGTTACATGGGTGAAACACTCTACTCCATAGGTTGGCCACAGTCCTTAAGAATCAAATCCTCCATTAGTTCTTAATGAGACCTAAAACAATTAGACCTTTATACTCATATGTTACATGTGAGACTATTTGGACCACCTTAATTATTTAAAAATTATTCAAAAACATTAAAAATATCTCCAATATCCATTTTATCACTCTCATATGGGTCTATCCCACCTGGAACACCAACTCAACACTTGAACCTACTAATCAGGTATCCTCATTCTTTAAGCCTTCATACATAGAAAACATAGTCTGAAACTTCTAAAGAAACTAATCAAATATTTCACATAGATATATGATTAGATCAAATGGGTTAAATCTTCAAGATCTATAAAACACCTTCATGTTATTTATGTAATTCAACATAATATCTAAGCACTCAAAACAACTCTCTCAAAATGACCACTCAAATTGGTCATATATAGTCAAAATACAATCAAGCTATTTTGACTCTACATATCTAATTAGGGGCATCTCATGAAAAAAATTCCTTATTATAAGTGTTTGAGATTTATAAAACATATCCATACTCAATTTATTTTTCATTTATACTCAAAACTCTTCCAACTCACTTTTTCAAGATGGTCACTAAAACTACCATTGTATTCAACAAACATAATTAGCTTTTAAGTAATTGTTCACACTAAATATAGATTATTCAAACCTTAAAAATAAAAAAAATGGTCCTAATGGATATAAAACACTCTTTGATAGATAATTCATCTTGAAACATCAAAATACTAGCAATAACAACTCAAATATCCTTCTCTGGTCACTTACAAAATATGGTCAAACACAGAGTCAACTTTGAAACTCAATATCTACAATTGTAAAAACATTAAAATATTATAATTTAATTTTAAAAATTAATATTTAATTCCTTTACCATTTTTATTTTGTCATCACCTTCAAATTCTTCCTAAATCAAAAGATATAAGAAAAATACTATAGACTAGTTTTTCCCTTTACTAATTCAAATGCCAATGGTCACTGTGTAATGCAAACCTTGTAGACACGTCTTCATATCTTTTCCCTTGGAAACTTGTTAAAATGTGCTCTATTTATCTCCTTGTGAGCCTATTTAATTTAAATATTTAATTCTCACTATTGATTAATGTTTTGTGCTTCTATAATTAATACACTTGCTACCCTCACATGCCTTCTGAGCACATTACTATTAGTCCCTGCTCTTGCACCACTTAGTAGTTTAATTTACCTTCTAAGCATTGACTATTTGACTTGAATCACACCATCGATCTCCATCTATGTGAATACCCATGTGGCATTGATCTTATATCAAATCATCATTATTGAGACACATATCACTAGCACATGCAATCTTAGGAATGCTTGACATATTGACTTCACATGTGCCATTGGATCACAATCTAGATGATGAATTCTCATCATTAGATCTATCTTGATTAGTTGACCCTAGATTTAAATGTAGTTAAACTTGATGATCTCTAGCACATCATAGTCTACAAGATTAACTTTGAAGTTTTATAACTTGAGCTATAAAACACCTCAAGAGTCCAAATATTTAGGGTACCTTCTTGGCACTATAGATAACATCTCTACAAAAACATTTGACCGCTATTAAATTTTGGATTACCTATACTAAATGCACAATTTTTTTGATCACTCATTTCTACATGACATGCAGTGATGGTTTGGCTTCTCTTAAGCATAATATGCATGTTTCTCTTTCCAAATGATCAAATGACACACCAAAATTCACCAAGACATCTTATGGATGCCTAAAAACTTCTTCTTGTCCTTACAAACATACACATGTGCTATATCTCTTCAAGATATCAAACACAAATTTTATGTCATTCATGCACTAGTAACACATTATATATTTGACATCAATGACAACTTGAGACATCAATAACAATTATGATGAATTCCTTTCACTTCTGCAGGCACTCTAAGCACTCAAAACACTCCATAGGACATTCACCATCTACCCATCCAAATCAAACACTGAATAACTATAAAATAACAATGAATCACACTTTGTCATTATCATTCTAACACACATGACACCTCATCAACATCCTTGGTCAACTTGGATACATCATTGACAAACCTCCTATAGGTATGGGAAGTGTTATCTAAAAGAGGTGTTATAATTGGTTCATTGAAATATATAAGGTCTTCTTGCCCCAACGCTATTAAGTGAGTTGGGGAAGAGTCTTGGATAACATGAAAATTTTGAGATGATTGAGTATCATGGATAAGATGAGGATTAATGAAGGAACCCACCCTTTTCATATTATCCATATTTACCACATTCTCAATAGGAGTTACGTCTATAATACTATCAATATTATTAGTATGAGTAGGATTATCTTTGTTGTCTTGGTGATTCAAAAGAGGATATTTGTAGATGGCCAACTAAGCATTAGCCTTGTACAAATATTGAGATTTAATTTGTGTTTCATGGGATTTGAAGGCAATGTCATAGGCTTATTAACATTTAAAAATGATATAATCATGTTCAAAATCAAAATTGAGAAATAAATCCATAGACAAATTATGAATTTGCCTACAAGTCACATGAGAATAACCCCAACTAGCATGAAACCAATAAAATTTATTGGGATCATACTAAGATTTTATGGGATGAGTGGGATCAAGATCTCATGGAAGAGGCCTTGGTATATTTTTTTTTGTAATTCTACTAAATAAAGAGTTTTATGAACATTTGTGTTATTTGTTGAAGATAAATGAGGATTAGTGATGTGGTTTGGAGGGGATGTTTTTTCTAGAACCTAGTTGAGAAAAATAGCTATAATAGTATGAATGGTACCATAAAAATTTATTATAGAATCATTTTTAACATGATGATTCTTATTTTTGATTAACATAATAGTACCCATAGAATGTTGGTATCACTTGAATTGATGCATGAGGAAATCTTGGCTCTTGGCTTGGTCAATTACCTCTTCCAACATGCATGGAGAGAGAGTTTAGACCTAATATTACAACTTAGGATAGAGAGAATTGGTAAGTAGATGAAAGAGTTTATCATCTACCATATTATGTTCACATTTGTTAGATGAGGTCTTCCATTGTTTGATAAAATCTTGTGCAATTTATGTCTCAAGTTTATTAAAATAAATAAAATGGGCCAAGTTATTTTTAGGGAGATCACTAGTTTGAAACTCTTGGACTAGAACATTGATTAAATATTCCAAACTAGTGATGGAATGAGTTTTTAGTTGGTTATACCAATCTAAATCATCACTAGAGTTATTTTTTTCTAATATCTTGGTAGTGGTAAAAGTATTTAACTTAATCTAATCTTTATATATTTCTAAAGGTTTTTAAGTGGAGAGTAGAATTGGTTGACCCATTGTAACTAATGGTAGGGGTGATACCTATGATATAGATGTTATAAATTTGAGGTGTAAGAGGCTCATTTTTAAGGTGATTTATTATTTTTTTAACAAGAAGAGGTTGAAGGATAATATTACCATAGGATTCCCTAAGTAGAGGTGGGGGTGCATTTTGGTTATACATTTTCCATGGAACCTGTTGAGGGTGATTTTTAAGATGGATGGGATGATTTTTTATTTGTATCATTTGGTTGGAATTATTAACTTGGAAATAATTCATTTGATTAATACTTTGTAATAGAATTTAATGTCTTTGAGTAGTGTTATTTGCATTATGTGAAGCATTGGAATTGGTAGTAGTGTCTTGGGTACCACTATGGGTGGTATTAGTGATTGGAGAGAAATTTTTGGTAAGTGAGGCACTAGTAAAATGATTTTATTGTGTGGAAAAATAGGTACTATTATAGGGATGAGAATAATTATCACTAGAGGTGTGATTACCATGGGTAGAAAACAATGCACTAGTGGAATAATTGAGAAGAATGGGTCTTAGAAGAGGCCCACTAGATGTAAAACCTACCATGTTAGTAGAGATACTTGGCATGGAGGTAGAGGAAACTAGAAAGGAAGATGTCATAGTATGAGAAGGGTTCAAAAGAGAAGGAATAGGTTTAGAAGCAAAGAATCTAGTGTTCCCAAATCCATTTGATAATGTGGGAGAAGGTGAATGGGGATCCTCATTTTGACCACTTATCATGAGATGGTAAATAATAGAAGGATATTTTCCTTGATGGTGAGGAAACTCATTAATAAAGAGTAGAATTTTTGGAGTATAATATAACTTAAGTTGATCTTATAATGAGAAGATAGGTTTATGAATTGAAGAGGAATTAGTAGGGGTACCATACTTTATAGTGCAAATGGATGCATGCACATTAATTTAATATATGGTAGGAACCAAAAGCTACTAATGGGAGAAACTATTGAGGTTGGAAAAGATCATCATATATGGTGAATTAAATTTAGTTTTGTATTTAAATAGGAATTTCATGATGAGGGATATATATTAAATAAGACTAATCCAATGTAAAGGTAAAGAGATAGAAAGGATATAGAGTCGACTAGGTTGATGGTGTTCTATAATCTAAAAGAAAATAAGGATATAAAGTCATATAGATTGACTTTGTATTATAGATAGGGTATGAAATAAAGTTAATAAAGATACAAGGTCAGCCAAGTTGACTTAGTAATATAATACAAGAGGTAGGTAAGGGTATAGAGTCATATAGGTTAACTATGTACTACAAACAGGGAGATAAAGTAGGCAAAAGGGGATACATAGTCATACATGTTGACTATGTACTAATGACATGGGAAAACATAGTCTATAACAGATTCTACCAAAAAAAATGATAGAGTGATAAAACAAAGAATATTTTTTCAATATAAGTGATGAAAGAAGTGAAATCAAACACATAAATAATTGGATCAATGTGAGTGATCCAATTGGAGTAAAAAATATAAAACCTTGCACCAATGTTGGTCAATGAATTTTTTTGCAATACAACACACAATCATTAGAGAAAGCAATCAAATTAGAATTAAATTCTAACTAAGTGGTTATATTGAGTGTTATTATATTATTAGAAAGTGGTGTTTCAAGTGTGATGGGATAGTTGGCTAAAAATAAGGAATGAGAAATCAATCTATGGATGTTTTTAGGGCATTTAGGCTATAAGGGATTTGTGTTGGCAATGGTATTGGCTTAGTATTGGGGACTACCCATTCACTTCATAATCTTGTAGTGATAAGGGTATCAAGTGCTTTTCCAATATATACAATTAACCATGTATTTATACTTGGCCAAAAACCCAAGTTGACTTACCCCTTGGTGATGAAATCCAAGTAGGTAGGCCTTGGGAAGATAAATATTTATATTCATTTTGAATATTTTGTGATTTTTTAGTGTATGCAAAAGAGAAAAATAGTGTAATTAAATGGTAATTTGAAAAAATCATGTATTTACACTATATGAGTTACTCTAAGCATGAAAATAGCTTAAAATTAAATGAAAATTTAATTACTAGCAAATCATTATTAATTCCCAAATTTAGAATGGTATAGAGTCAGTTTAGATATTTTTTTATGAAAATAGTACTAAACAAAGTTGATTGGGTCACTATTATTTTGTAGAAGCAAAAGTCTTTAATAACAGAGTTGAATAGGTCAACTCAATCTTTTAGACAAAAAATATGATATAAAACTAAGTCAAATAGGTTGACTTATTTTAATACAGGGTTATAATTTTAAAAACTAATATATTTCATAAAATATAACTAAAATGAAGTGATAATGTGATAGAGAGAGAAAGAGATAAACTTTGGTGGGTTGGAAGATGATTAGGATTGAAAAATTTATGCTGAAGTGCCTTGAATGCTGATTTCAAATTTAAAAAACCAAGGTGATTGGTTTGACCTAGTTATATAAAACCCTATGTGTTGAAGAAGGATAAGATGAATAGGTCAACCTATTTGACCTAGTTTATTGATATGGATGTTGATTGAGAGACTAAGTTGACCTATTCAACCTAGTTTTTTTATTTGGATTTTGGTAAAGAGAATAAGATGATAGAGTTGACCTATTCAACCTTGTATTCTTATATAGGATTGAGGTAGATTAGTGTGTCTACTTGTTCAATCTAATAACCTATATTTGATGAAGACCTACATAAAAATAACAAATTAATTTTGATGTGACTGTGTGTTAAACATGTGCATAAAAAGTTAGAACTATAAAGACTGGTTCAATATAATATTGCAAATATACAAAAATAATAAGATGATAGAAATGAAAGTATGAAAGAAAAATTTAAAGGGTTAGGATCATGTTAGGTTTACTAGAGTGTATGCAATGGTAAATTTATAAGATCTACAAATCAATCTTATCTCGAAGAAGATAAATCCTACTTACACTTTAGATTGGGGATACATTAGATATTTAGAGTTATGACCAAGATGGATCCACTAGACCTATAAAATGGATCTCTTACCATAATAAATTCATTATGAAGGGTTACAAAGCCTTTAGTCAAGTAAAACTATGTAATAAACCTAACTAGGTCCTACATTTTCATATTCACTAAACTAATAACAAGTAAAGTAAAGTATAATCTAGTACTCACCAAAGCTTGTGGCACAAAATGGGGGTAATAAATATGAAAATTAAACATTAATAGAAGACATATACTCATGTTAATGTATATATAATCCTAATGCATGGAAGATAAGTGAAAATGCATATCTATCTACTCTTACAAAGGAGGAATAAAATTAGGAATACTTACCTTTGAAGATGAACCCACTAAGCCTAAATCTCTCCCTTGGACAAGGTGTTTCATAAGAGGTTATTGTGGCATGTAAAGATGACAAGGATAAATTAGTTTTAGGCTACAAAACCTATCAATTAATCAAAAAGACTTCCTAATATAAGATCCATATCTCTAAAAAGGTATGAAACACTAAGCTTGCTCTTCAAGTAGAATGGTGGATAAACATATGCATAATATAGCTTACTTATTCTTCTCTTCTCTTAGAAATGGTGAAATGAATGTATTTATATAAGTGGATATAACCCTAAACCCTTTCAAAAGTTTAGGCTAACAAGTTCAATCTAGTCAACCTCATATTATAATTGATAAAAACAAACTAGGTCATGGACTAGGTTGACCAGGGGTCGACCTAGACCCTAATGAGCTTTGTCAATAAGAATACAAGGTCGATATGGTTGACTATGTAATGTAAACTATCAAAAAATGGGTTAAGTCTAGGGAAAGACTAATGAAGGTGTTAAAAGGCTAGAGGAGGGTGAAAAATGGGAGGCAAAGCTTAGCAGAATGGTTTTAGGATACAAGTGTGTAGATATCAAGAGGAAAAAGGGGACAATTATCCTTAAAATTACCAATGGTCTACCCACTCCTTTCCAAATGCACCCCTTAAGGTGTGCACTAAGAGAGATTGAGACTCATCAAGTTACTATAAGATATAAAAAATCAATAATTGATAAAGTTTTAAAATATTATGTGTATACATTTCCTACATTTAAATTCTATAAATATATCTCAAAAACATTTATTTATCTAATATATGTGTGTGTGCTCAATTAAGATCCACTATAATTTAATGTAATGATTTGGATTTTGACACTTGATAACATATAACTATAACTTTGTGCTTGTATTCAAACTTAAATTTTAGGATTAATCCTTTTAGGGTTTTTATATTTGAATGATTTTATATGATTGGTCAAGGGTGTCAAAATGTATTTTTTTGGAATTTTACGATAGGAATTCTAGATGATAGATAGGATTAACCTTAGGCTTGATGTGTATTTATAGATGACTCTTTAGTATATAAATCCATAATCAACATATGGAAATGTTTATATGAAAATCCAAGGGAGGTTTTTGAATTTTAAAAGTAGTTTTTAGATTCTCTTAGACACTATTGATAGAGGAAGAAACATGTACTAGTTATATCTATTTGACTATTTCTTGTAGTCTAAAGAGAGGTAGAAATATGAATCTAGAATATGGGGACAATATAATTAGAATTTTAGAGCATTATGGAAAAATTGGTGGATATATTGAGTACCAATGATAAAAAATTAGGTTTTCCAAGTCTATATATAGATAAATAGATAAGGTATAATGTGAACAAGAGTCAAATTTGTACACACAAGTCATATATGTCGAAACTAATGTTTCCTAGTCTCTAATACCATATTTTTGTGTCTATAAATTCCCCCCTTTTAGTATCATATTGAAAATTCTAGATTAAAAATATAAAATAAAGAAATTTTGTACTTGTATGTAACCAAATTTGGGGTTTCTAGGCATGCTAAAAATATCAAGCTTACCCCATTTTAAAAAAAGGCAATATGTAGAAATAAATGTTCACTCATAATAGAAAATATGAAATAATGATATATAATTGAGCCATTTGAGATTTAAAATTCAATAAAAATATACATATGTGATTACGTGAAGTAATATACCCTATTTTGAACTCAATTAGAGTATGCCATGGGGTAACTATGCCCCAAGGAGATGCCACTACTAAAAACACGTATTGTGAAGTATAAATGCCTCAACCCCCAATGGGGATGTAAAATTTATATAAGTTAAGTTATGTATAACCTCAATTGTATTAGTCAAACTATAATCATAAATATTTTGATGAAGCCCCAAAATAGGTTTGTATGTGTATTGAAATTTTAAATTAGTAGTTGCAGATAAATTTTAGACACCAAGTGATTATGTAGTGCCATTTATCCTTATCATATAAATAGAAAAGTGTTTATATGAGCCACATTCATGAATGTCATGTTTATCTAACTATATTTGTAGACACATAAAATTTGTATTAGACACTTTGAAACATCAATTTGGACTTATATTTGACATAAATGACTTGTGCATACACATTTAACTCTTTTTCACATTTTATTTTTTCCATTTATATATCTATAAGTTTGGCCTATCCAAATTTATACCATTCATATACATGATCTCCTAATTTTTTTATTCTAATGGTCTATTATCCTAAGTAGACTATCACCATATACTAGATCACAATTTATTACTTTATGTAAAATGTTAGTAACAATTAGTTGCTACTAGTTATTGATAGTGTCTAGATTCACCAATGGTGTCCTAATTTCCTAAAATGACTAATTATCAAATTTAAATACATTCATGTGTCATCCCACACATTTTTCATGTTGGTTATGGATTAAATTCCCTAAAGAGTCATATTTATATACACATCAAGCCTAAGTTCATCCCTATATAGCTCCCATCTATAATGCATTGAATATTATTCATCACACCCTTGAGGCACTATCCAAAAAACATCTAAATACAAAAACCCATTGAAGGAAAAATATTAAAAGTCAAGTATAAATAATAAATCAAGGTCATAGTTTCTTTTTTTCAAGTGTTGAAATACAAATAGATGGATTACATTCTAGTATAACACTATTGATAAGGCATACAAATAGGTAGGGGAACTACATGTAGTTTGATCTCTCTTAGGAGTTTTATAATGTAGAAAATGAATAACCACTTGATGATGTGCGGTTCAAGAATACAACCCATATTTATAACACATTTTTATAGGCTAAAAAAGCTTCAAAAGTACAGATAAGTTTTCAAGGAAAACAAAAACAAAATTTAAATCTATGTAAAATATGGAGGACATATAATTGCACAAATATAATATTAATAGGTAGAAAAAATGATTTATGGTAGAATAAAACAAAAAAAATACATAAATATAGTTCTATAAGACAATGGGCATATCCACTTTCCATAATAATTTGAGCATTCACTAATAATGTTTTGGAAGATGTTGATATTTAGTATCTTGAGCCAAGTATAGATATATCAATTTTAGGTCACTTCAAAAGACTATGTAAAGACAATGATCAAAATAGAATAATATATCAGCTAAGTACCTCCTCCCTTGATCATTTATATATTTATTAAAGTAAAATAAATCATATATCAAAATTCATAGTTTATGGTAAATGATATATATTATTCCATTTAAATGCTAATATTTTATGTTATTTATATCATCTAAATCTAAAAATAAGCATAAAAATACATTAAAGTGATATAGAATACCATAATCCATTAATTAACCACTAAATATAATAAATCTAATAATTATTATCAATCTAACACGTATAATTTATCCCATAATGTCATAAAATCTATCACCTATCCATTTGAATCATGTAAAATACTCCATATATGCATCATATATGCCTCAATTCACCCAATTCATCCTGTATGAATCATATAATTTGACCCAGAATATACACTATTTTAATTATCTATTTATCAATGCATAAATATCTAAGATAATTACATTATATGATCAATTTTTGAGGGGATATATGAATCCTATGAATTATTCATGTCAAAATAAAGGGTTATGCACACCTTGTATTATACAGAAAATATCACCATGTAAAAAATGTAAACATGATATGTTATCACAAAAATATGTGATCTTCAAAATCAGGTATGAAAATTGTAAACCAAGGAAATGGGTGTAAAAGTTTCATGACAAGTAGATATAAAAATTAAGTACATAGTAATAATCAACACAATAATAAGCACTCAATAACAAACCATACATAATATGCATGATAACAATCATGAAATCACACACAATAATATTTTTTATGATAGAATTCATGGAAAAAAGCTCAAAAACCATCCTATATGTATCCACACACACATACACACACAATATCATGACCATGTACCATATAAACACTTAAGACATGACCTGACTATGAATTGACTCTAACCTTACATAGACAACATGGCCATGAAATGGACTAGATGATCTTTGACACCAATAGTGCATGACATAAAAAAATAAAATCAATTTACATATATAAATAAAAATATAAAATACAATGTATAACACATCAGTGGTCATAAAATGTAGCACTCATCAATGCTTACACATAGAACACTCAATATACACACATTAATGATCACACATAAATAATGTAATGTAATAATCATCCACAAACATGTAATTTAACAATCAACAATGATCACACATATAACACATAATGTACATACATGTAATAATAAATAACATCATGACACATAAAATAAGTAATTATAGACTACATAATTAATGATTATCATCATCTAATATATAAAATAATAATATCCATAGAACATAGTAGCATAAAGAGTGTACACAAGAGCATGACATGTACAAATAGTTTAAGTATATAAATAGGATAAATGGAATGGTCGTATAAATATATGACTTGTAAAGTGTACCAAGATATTTCTAGTGTAGGCATGCCCCCAACGTAGAAGGGTATCCCCCAATGTAAGGAATGTCCTATATTTGTATGTCCATGTATCATATGTAACTTGTATGTCCTATATACCACTCATGTATACTATGAAAAACATATTCATATAAAATTGATATGCAATGTACCATAGATATGATAAATAACCTCAATAAATCATGAAATTATCAAAACATGTCATACACAAGTCTTGATTTTGATTTTTTAAAATATTTTTTTGTAATTTTTGAATTTTTAGAATATGTTCATACTAACCAATTATTCCATCATTGGGATGCTCACATTTATGTCTTGGATTTATCGATGTAAATATCACTTTTAATGGGCAAGGAATAACCTATGAATATGTATCCAAATCTAAGAAGTGATCATCTACAATATCATTTACATCATTATAATCATATTCAACATGATCTTTTGCATGTTGTGTAGATATAAAATCCATAGTAACATATTAAATTCTCTATATGATAGAACTATAAGATGGTGTTCACTATGAAACACACACAGTACCCTATATAACTAACTTAGGATGTGACTAATAAGTTAACGTCAATTATGGAACCTAAATATACATTTGATGTAATGGATTTTGAATCACTGGTATTTGAGGGAGATCAATTTCATGTTTCTAAATTACCTTTTTATAATGAACCTATACAAGTTAAAAACTATAGTGGAGGTGGTAGAGAAAATTTCTCCAATTGACTAGGATACTCATATAGAATTAAAAAAATTGTAACCACTCAATTTTTATAGATATAATTCACACATAAATGTACCAAAGATGTTAATACACATATCTTATGTATCCATGGACATCCTAGTAACATGTCAAATTTCCCAGTATTGGGAATAACTAAAAACTAGATGGTAACTATTGCAAGTCCTACCAAAACAATAATAAAATGCCCCCAAGAGGGTTTTATCTCTTTCCATCGAATAATTTCATAGTATTTGTCCTACCAATCAAGTAATTATGTGTGTATAAAATAATATTAATAAATATCATATTGAATATGTTTTCACCTTACCCATTATCCACCATAATATTGAGTATAAAATTCTAGCCAATGTAAGAATGCAAAAAAAGTGTGAATTGATAAAATCGTCATTAATAATCTCATAATCATAGAATATAATTTTAGGTATATATAATCATTTATGTTTAAGTTCACCAATAATACCATCTATAATATAAACCTCTTCTATCGTATAATCATACAGATTCAATGAAGATGCACTTTATATGTCATATTCACCTCATGATTAGTCTTCGTCTCTTTTGCAACATGTTTTGGAAAAGGATTTAAAAGGGTATTCAAATTAATCTCAGGTTGTGTCAATCAATCATTAGATATATTAATATAATTGACCTTAATAATATTATCCTCAATTTTTTAATTATATCTTATGTTGAAAACAAAAACATATATTTGTATAGTGTCCCACCTATTAATCATAGTATGCATTGATATCAAACCCCTTAGGTTGTGACTTATTCATATCAACCTCCTTAGGTGGAAGAATATATAAGATATTTCACTCAAGTATCTTATTTAATACCTTTTTATGGGTTTTATATAACCATTTAAACATCCTTCTTTGAGGAATTAATAAGATAAGACTATTATTTAGTTGTGAGTTAACTAATGCTTTAGTCTCAATGTTAGTATCATTTTCCTTATATTTTAAATTTGTATTGATCTATAACTTTTGACTATATGAATTTGGATGAATTGAACCATAATTTAGTTTTTTCATATACAATTTATTAAATTTATGGTATTTAGCCATATGGGACAAGTCATAAAAATATTTAAAAAAATTAAACATAATTAACTCATGCAACAAAAAAATAATATTTCTTGAATATGTCTTGAAACTCATTATCAACCATATGATTTATCATTTTATAAAGCATACTATTATGACAAATCACATAAGTAATAATGGGCTCATTAGTTCCTTTCTTAAGATGTACAATTTGAACATGTGACATCTTCTCATTGATGTTAATAGAATATCATTCTAATAGTTTCTCAATTGAAGTATTTAAATAATTAACTAATTAGAAAGGGAGGTCTTAGAACCATAAAAAAACATATTCCATAAAAATTATTGGGAAATACTTGGTCAAAAAAATATCATTAGATACATAGTCTAAATATGTTGAATGAAAGGCTCTATGATGTTATTCTAGATCAACTTTAACATCATATAATTAAAGCTTAGGTGAATCAAATCCTTTAAGTATAAAATAATAAAAAATATTTGGTCCCAATAGGTTGTGTAATTATGATTGAGAATCATTCAAATAACCTACTCTAGAATAACCTTGTTCTAATTGTAAAACTTTAGGTTGAAGATCAAGAATAGTTTGTATGGAGTTTGAGTGGTGGTCATAATAAATTGAGTATAAATGCATGATGTCACATGAGTATATACCCTATAATTAACAATAATATTTTTGTTAGGAATATCCATAAAAATATGATGATTAATTTGTATTTCCCTACATCATGGTTGGTAATCACATGCCATAGGTGTACAAATATGGATAGTAGTAACAGGAGTAGTGTATTGAAAACCTAATGTAGATATCATACATCTAATAGGTAAATAAGTAGCATTAAAGAGTTAAACATTTCATTTTCCAAATTTATATTCCTTAACAATATTTAAAATATTACCTATATATTTATATTTAAGGTATTATCTAAATATTAAGGTTTCTTACTAATTCCACTTTAAAAATTAAAAAATGTTATAACATATGTAGGTTCTACACCATTAAGCTCATCAAGACGTAATTTTACATTATATCCATTACAATGTTCATTATCATATTCATAATAATTCTCAATTTCAAGCATATTGTCATTAAAAATATGTTCCTCTACCTCTATATGTTATTTATTAACATTTGAAACAATAGTAGAAGAAGGAGTTCTAATTTCATCTATTTTATACATTTTATATTGCACATAAACACATGATTCAATCAAAGGAATCTAATTTTTATCAATTTTAACATCACTTAAACTAGCACTTCACCTCACAAGTACATGATAGCTAAATTTCTTAGATGGCATATGATATACTTTTGAAAACATCAAGAAATCTAGGGCACAAATTCATATATTAATATCTAATAAGGGGAACATATAAATCAAATCTAAAACCCTAATGTAAAATAAATACAAAACCATAAGGAAATAAGAAACCCTAATGGAATACCCAAGTTTTTGATACTCAATATTAATAATGCATTTAGTAGTATGTTTTAATTTATTTTGTATTTAGGGGATCTAAATAGGCCAAAAATATTTAATTTATGATTACAAATATATATAGAATAAACTAGATAAATATGCATTACTATATATATATATATGATTAAGCGATAAGGTAATTAATTGATATTATATTTTTTATTTTCTCATTGTTTATGTCCAGTCTCTTAAAATGATCTAAAATGGATCTATGACTACTCAAATTAAGAAACAAACTATCAAAATTTATCAAGATGCTAATGGAAAAAGCCTAGACACCTATGATGACAAGTAATACCCATTATACACTAGTTTATTAATACATAATTATTGGGTTTGTTCTACCACATATCATTGAATTTTATTCTCAAAATATTATATTTTATTCTATTGACATCATTCCTATGCATAGATATTGATATTATCTTCATTTTCATTGAAACCCTAGATCCACTTTTGGCACAAGCTTGACATGAAAGAATTGGGGTAAAATAATTGTTGGATATCCCCAATATATCTCTTTAAGATATTAACTTTTTCCTACACTCTAATACTATAAAAGGTCTCAAATAATATATAGTTCTCCCATGTGTGTGTGTGTGTGTGTGTGTGTGTGTGTGTGTGTGTGTGTGTGTGTGTGTGTGTGTGTGTGTGTGCGTGCATGATCAATCTAAAACAACCCCCCCACCAAAAAAAAAAGGAATTGCTTATCAAACTGAGAATAAGAATGTAAGTAGGGCCCACTATATGAATAATCGATACATATGATGAGACATTATTTTTAATAAATAATTATTATGGGTGAATTAGGCATCATTGGAATGATACCCAATAGGATTGTATATCGAAATCTTAGGTTGGGTCCTTACATCCTAATGCCCAAAATCTTAGCATTTGATAACCCATCCATGCTTAAAACAAGAGGTATAATCATAAATTCATACATCAAGTCCTTGAGACCCATAAATCAAGTCCTTATTTAATAATAAATGATCATTTGATATTAAAATAAGAGACATTTCCTTTGTATATGAAAAGTAGGCCATGTATAGGTATGGGGATATCATACTACCTATTAGAATTAGATGGACTAATTTATAACTTAGGGTCATTTCACTCCCTTACCCTCTTCCTTTGTCAACTAAGGATTATTTGTTTATAATAATTGGCATAGGAACATAATCATTTTAAATTTTAGTTTCATATTCTCGATACTACCTTAATCAAGGAACACCTTACTATTTCATTCCCATTGTAACCTTTTCTTAATGAAAGAACTATCAAGAAGTGTTTACAATATCACTTGGGTCCATGAAGAGTTATCTCCATCCACTCATAGTGGGATATGATTCATCATGCAATCAATCCTTAGCTTTATATTTATTTTAGAGAGTTATTTAAACTAATATAATTTAATACCATGTCATTTAAAGGATTTTATATTTATTCAAGATGGATATTCTTACTATAATTTTACCCATAGGGATTATGTTATATTATCTTTGATTATAGGGTCATTGCATCATATCCTTTTTACTAATCAATAAATTAGCATCCAAAAACCAAATTAAATCAATCCACAGTGATAGTTTAAGTGGAGTAAGCTCATAAATTTAGTAGCTTCATTTAGAAGAAAATCAACCACTAATTCCATATTCAATTGCATTATAAATGTGAACCAAGAACTTAATCAATAATTTTATCACTACTTGATCATAAAATCCATATTAATAGTATTCAGACTAGCATGAGACCTTGTACATCTTTCCTTGTGAGATAAATAGAGTGATAATGTCAAGTCAAATAGTATGACTCTTAGGTGATTACCTAATTATTCATACAATGGAAGATTTATACTATTACCACAAGAAGCATGTCTATATAGACATTAAAACTTCCCTTATTTTTCAATGGTAATTAATGTTATTAATTTACCTCTATGGCATATGATAAACAATAAAACTTCTTAAAAAATATACCCATCTTATAATGAGGAAAAACATTAAGAGCTAATATGGTTTGTTAGCCACTTCAATTTAGGATGATAACAACAAGTGTAATATACTAATAATCATTAAACCTAGTTGAGGAAGAAATGAACCATACATATAGCAATGTTTCTTCCCAAGAATATAATATAAGCTAGAAAAATAATGGTCTTTCTATACAAAACTTGTATCACTATATTTAATTATATATGGTATAAGGACAGTTGTAAAATAATTACCAAAATGAGAGAGGATTCATCGATATTACTTTAAGTGGTACTAATAACATATAATGAGATTAATAAGTAAAATAACTAGTTATAATCAACTTGGAGTGATAATATAAACAACTATAGTTTCAAATACCAACAAGTAATACTAACAATCAAAGGGAGAAGTCATAATGCAATATTAAGATAGCCATTTTATGACTGTAAATAGTTTTCTTTTACATGGTATCATAAAAATAAAACCTATAACTCTGTTGTAAGTGACATTAAGCTATAACCATTACATTAAAATCAAATAGAATACAAATAAAAAAATAACCAACTCACAATCCAATTCACAACTTTTCTCTCTACTTCATGTGCACTTGGCAAGTTATCAAGTGATGTTAATTTTATCATATTCATATAAAGAGCCTCTATACATGATTATACATTCTTGCTCATTCACTCCATAGTATAAAAGTAAACATCTAACATAGTTATATTAATTTATTCATTATGACCTTCCCACTTTTTAGTAACTTGTGATCAATGTTTATGAGCCCATTTAATTTTAACAATGGAAACCAAATATGATACACCATAATTAATTATATCATTAAAATCATGACATGAGAATAATAAATACATACATGGATAGAGGTGTTCATATATATAACAATTCCATACTCTATATCTAAAGATGCATATTGCAAGAAAGGAAGATCACCAATCAAGCCATCTAGGATCAAACATAAATATTATCAATCATTCATTGTAATGAGATAAATAATAATATCCTAAAATTAATAAGAGAATGTTGATGTGATATCAATTGATAGAGATACATCAACATTATTATACTATAATACATTAGATCTTAAACAAGAGGAATGAGATTTCATAATTCAAGAGCATCTAAAGAAAATTAATACACTATAAAGAACCATATTTAAATAATTTAATTATAAACATAAAAAGAATGTAAATAATAGAATAATCTACAATGTAAATTTAGCATACCATCTAAGATCTAGGAACACATTAATTATTAGGAGGTCAAACCCATGCATGTAGTCTAATGAGCCAAACCATATAGTGGCCCTAACCACCCCATCCATAAACTAGATGGTTGAATTGGCATTAGAATGCAAGTAGATTTAGGACTCTAAAGGAATATAAAGACATTAAACTAAATCACATAAAAATAACCAAGTAATCAAGATATGATATCTATCACAACCCAATGGACACAAATAATATTAATCAACTCATAGGGATCCTAACAGATCAAGATTACCTCTTGGCCTTTAGGTAGACTTATAGAAAAAATCAAGGTAGATTCAACTCTATAAGTTCTGGAAGGTCAAGCTTAAATTCAAGTGGAGATCCCATCTCTATCAAGGGGATATGTTCAACATGCAAGGGTGGTTTGTAATAAATTTGAATCATTATCTTGAGTTTATTAACATTATAATGGTTCCTATCATTACAACTAAAGTAAATGGCTCGTACAACCATCAGGGACACTCATTAAAACACAAATTAAGAAATAATCATAGTGATGGTTTTCTAAGTCAATGAATCTAATAAGATTATTTAAAATAAATCATGTAGGGTATAAATCATATCAAAAATAGATACATTAAGCCTAGTAGGATAATGTTTAATCCATGAAATAATTTTCGACAACAAATTCTTGTAGTGATTACAAATAAAGACACACTTGGTTTTGGGTTCCATTTAATATCAAATTCAAACCATATCTTTCATCTAGTTGTACATAGTCAAAAGAATCCCCACAAAAACTCTCTAAATTAGAATGGTGTAAAACTTGGGCATTCAAGAGGGGAGTTCAAGTAGTTTTTGGTAGGAGAGAGGGAATCAATTTAAGTTTTGTGGGTTCCTCATATAGTCTCATGTCTTCATAAGGAACCCCAATGCATAGTATAATAAATTAATTGATTTAAAATGAAATAATACAGTATAGTAATTCCTTTTAGGATTTTTTTTTGAAACTAATAACAATTGAATATAACCCATAATTTTTTTAGGGTTAATTTAAGAGTAGATCAATGGATAGAGAAATAAGAGTTCACCATTTTATAGTTTTTAAATCTAAAAGGCATTAAATTTAACAACAGATGAATAAGATCCCACATAGACTAAGTTCTCCCATAATACACATTCTACCAAAACCCTAATCATGACCTATTAAAAGTGAAACCATTATATTATAAACAAAAAACCTCCAAAAATTTTCTAAATTTTGATTTTAAAGAAAAACCCCATAAATTTGTACACTCTTATCATGTATAAGTAAGACATAAAATCTCAACAAGGAGAACAAAGGGATTATTTTGATTATTGGGAACTACAAGCCCATTAGGAAGTCTCATAACTTCCTAATGGGCCTGTACTACCCTACATATATTATTCTTTAAAATTAAATATATTTGTAATAAAAAATGGAGGAAACCCCAAAAATGAATTTTCATCATTCAATTTCCATTACTTACTTGACAAGAAATATTTTTGACTTAGTGGATAAGAATCCATGTATCCCTTCTTCCTAGTTTAACCTCCCTAAAAGATGCCTTGTTTTCCATGAGGGTTTGACCCACACCCAAGACAAAAACCAAACATACCAAAAGGACTAATTCCCTCTTCCAAAAATAATGCAATAGAGTTTATTTCACATGGTTTTTGGGTCATTATGGCCAAAATTATTAAATAAATGTCAATTAAAGTCATCATGCATCAAATCAATAAAATCATAATGGTGATGGACTAGTTTTAAGATATGTGTATAGGTATAAACATTAAATTATTTTCCTTTGAATGTGTTTCTATTGTTAGTTTGGGTGTAGCATGGGCTAAGGTATAGTGTTGTAACACATTTTTAAGGGCATGGTCATGTGGTTGTCATTGTCCAGCTTACCTCCTATTCAATTACTTACATGTGTCTTTGTTCCTTTCTTTAATAGTTTAAACCCTGATAATTCAAATAAAACCAAATTTAGTATTCTAACCAACACAAAACTAATCCCCACTTGAAGACACACACACACACACACACACACACATTATAGATATATAAATATATTGTGGTGGATATGATCACAATTATGTGTCATAGTCAGTTCCATTTACCCACTACTTTGGGTTAAATTGTGACAATTTTTAGTATGACTATGCATGTCATTATGGTTCCAAAAAGTAAGACACCCCAATAAATATCAATGATGATAATTAAAGAAAGATCAATATCTTAAAACTCTCATAATATATTGAATAAATTAAAATCTAGGTAATTACTCAAATGATACAATAATAGACAAAAATGATGATCAATCAAGACTAATAAAGCAATGAACCACACTAGACTCACAATATTACATTTGAAAAATGAGACAAAATAGATGATCAGTCAAAGAGTAAGAGTAAGGATGATTCATTGAATTAAAAGAGACAATGGATAAATTTATCATTACATAAGACCATAGTCTAATCCCATAAGATAATAAAATCAAATAAAAAATACCTAATACAATAGAAAAGAAATGTAGTCAATTAAAATGACAAAAAAAGCTAGATGGACTAGTGGATCTAATTACATGTTTTATCATATCTACCTGTTAGAGTCATGCCTAATTGAATATCAACCTCATTATTACTATACTTATCCATCAAAGTAACTATCTATCCTAGATCAATGTTTGGGATCCTACATCCACCAAAGAAATACATCGATAAGATATACACAAGTCATAATATCAATAATGATAAAATTCTATACTGCACAAAATAAAAACATGATATACCTGAATCAACATAATTGTCTACAACAATAACAATCTGAATCATAACTACTATCAAGGTACCAAAACATAATAAACATAATTAAGATAAACATCTAAAATGATTAATCAAAATACCTATCACAAGCCAATAAAACATGCTATTGTAATATATATAACAATTATATAAATGTATTAAATAGTTGGGTTATAGCACAATCACAATCCACTATAATGTAATGCAATGATATGTATTTTGACATTGAAAACATGCAACTTTGGCTTTTTTATTATATTAAGAATTGGAATTTAGAACTATTCCATTGATATTTTTTATATTCAGATGATTTCAAAGAGTTCCTTAAGGGTGTACAAAAGGATTCTCAAGATTTTGCCAAGATGAGTGTTATATGCTAAATATGAATGTATTTAAGCTAAATGTGTATTTATAGATGAATCTTTGGTATTTACCCCCATAAACAACATGTGAAACTTCAATAGGTAAACCTAATGGAGTCATTTAATTTTAAAAAAAACATTATAAGTTCCTAGAAACTATTAATAGATGAAGATGGCTATAATAAGTGTTGTTTATTATATTTTAATTAAATTAACTCAAAATTAATAGATATTAAACTATTGAAATGTAAATTCTAGAATATACATATCTAATATTAATATATAGTATGACATAAAATTTTACAGAATTTATAATTTGATAAAAATAGTAAATAGGGCCTCAGAATATAAAAACATACATAAAAAAGATATTTTGTTGACTGTTGTTATGATCTTGATGCATAGATTTCACTAATGCCTTAGTGTTAAACATGCAATAATGCCACTGAAAGAAGTTATTGACCATATTTAAAAATTGAAAATTTAAAACATGAAATTTGAAATTTGTAAAGAGAACAAGGAAAGTATACACATAAAAGAGTATGAAATATAATTACCTTGTAACTTGGAAATATATAAGTTATTTCCCCTTATTGAGGCATTTGAAGAAATTCTTAAACTTGTGGTGAAATGAGAGTGATCAAATCTCAATTTGAAAATATTTTAATGCTCTTATATTGGAAATATTGTATGCTCCAACTCTCATTTGAATGTATAGAGTACTCTACTAAATAATTGAAGGAGTGTAAGTACAAAAAATGGCTTACTACATAAAAAATTGAAACCATAGACATTGAGTATCGCTAGATTCTAATGTGGACCACATTGAACATGAATATGAATCACACTAATTTATATTGATGTATATTATATTTGAAACTTTACAAATTTAAAACTTTGAAACTTGAGAGATTTGATATTTCCATATAGTAATTTGATAATGAATTAATATCATGCCCCCTATATTATGCTAAATTGATATTTAATGACATTTGAATTTTACAACTATTAAAACTTGTAACTACTTTAAAACTTTCCATTTGTAATTGTAGGAATGAGTGCACATGCATGTCACATTCCCCATAATTTGAATATTTTGAATCATTTTATAACTTTTGAATATTTTTGTTTAATTAGATATGGGTAAAAGAAGGGTTTACAAGGATCCCCGAACCAAGTTCATAACTAAATTTTAAAGAAAACATAAAAAATAAATAATATAAGTGATAGGCCCATTAAAAAAAGCCCAAATAAAAAATAAAAGATTATAAAAACATACCAAAAAGAGAATCAATATAGACAATATGAGATTAATGTTCAGACATGCCTTCAAGACATATATTAGCTTCCATGTCTTCTCGAAGCTCTTGGATAATGATGTAACTTTCAAAATTGTATAGTGTCATTAATATGAAATTTTATCATGAGGACTTTAATTATCAAGATAATACCATTTAAATTCCCCATTTTTATATGGGAGACATAAAATTCAATTCACTTGTCTCAAAATAAATCATTTCTGAAATATAGAATCACGTAGTAGCATTTGAAAATTTGAATGTATTATATCATAGTATTTGAATATAGAATTAAATTATATATAAAACATGAATTAGTTAGATATACAATTGAATCACATAAATATGATTTGCATGATATGAATAATGGCACTAAATAAATAGAAAATATAAGTACTACATGATATGAAATAATGGAACCATAGTATAAATTAATGAATAAGTAAGCAATGTCATATAATGTCACACATAAGGTCAAAATGCCACATGCAAGGGACATGTAAATGTCACATAACACATAAGGCCAAAAGACACATGAAAATGTCATGATTATGTCATACAATTAATATATTTTCACATACAAGTTAAGGACCACACACAATAAACAATTTATAACCTATCATGAAGTAAAGTAAGATAAGGGAGACATGAAGCAAATGAGACCAATCTACATCTACCAGATGTATCAATTTAATTATTACCCATTATAATATTTCATCTAACACAATTATAGTATGGGAGAGTATCAAAATGTTTTTATAATATATAGCTTAACATGGTAAAAAGGTTGTGGATAAAAACAACCTATTGAATTGTTCACAAAGAATGAAGAGATGCCCTGAACTTAGTAAGCCTATTGGGTAATAAGGGAATCCCAACATCAAAAACATGTAAAGTTATGTTTTGTATCACACTAAATTACCTATTTATATATGCTATGCATTGATAATTTAAATATGATATTTATCTAACATAAAACAAATAATATATGTGAATAAAATATGGTATCAACATTTTAAAAATGTTTGTACATCCTACTTTTGAATTTTTGAATAATATTTTAATTTTTTAAAAATATTTATATGTTTTTAAAAAATTTAAATAATTGGAATGTAAAAATACTTTAAAATTTTTCTAATAAGTAAAACTTTTAAAATAGAGGAAGTGGGAGGGATTTGAACAATCCTTAAAAAGGTAGATAGAAAATATGATAAGAAGAAAAATAAGCAATATTCTCCTGATTTATGTGAAAAATGAGTTATATAAATGTAACTAAAATGATTAATATAGATAAAAATATACATGGTCCTCATGGTAAAGAGAGAGATATGACCATGCAAGTGAAATTAAATCCATAGTATGATGGGGATGTAATAGTGAGTAATAATGAGTATTTAAAGTGTGTGTAAGTTAATTATTTTGTATTATTCAAATTAGTTTTTGAAAATCAAGAGGGAAAATGCCTAAAGTGAAACATAAATCCAAGGGATAGATGAATTATTGGATAAAGGATAGAATAATTAACAATTAAAAACAAATAACCTATGTTCAAATGGAAAATGCAAGTAGTTAACCAAATATATTAGTGATGGGCTTGTATTCATAACTCATGGAATGATATAAAGGAATGGATTATTGTGAAGAATAAATTACAAATATGGAGTACCTTTGAATATGAATTATTATCATATGTTTTTAAATAACCATCTGAACTAATTCTCATATACCCATGTAAACCTTTATCTACATGTTTAGTGGGAGAAGATGTTAACTTGTACATGTACCTATGGTGAAGTTATATGAATAATGTTTTGTGACTTAGGAGATGAATAAATATTTTTAGGTGCCATTTATGTTGAGGATAATGTATCATTCTATTTTAAATAAACCAATTATTCCTATGTGTGATTGTATCATGCTCACAAATAGATGGATAAAATTATTATATAATATGCTCATGTTCATGGATAGATGGAGAAATTGATTGTGTATTATGATCATTCTCACTAATATATGGAGATTATATAAATCATATCATTGAATATTTTTTTATACTATTTCATTACCATGTTACTCAAGGATTGTGCCAAGAAATTTGTTTATAGAAGAAGTAAAGATAATTTATTTCAAAGGATATTCATGTTCGATTCTTGGAATGTTAACCACCTAATTATCATGAATATTTGAAACATTTATGCATTATAAAGGGAATTTATCTAAATTTTTATATCCAAGGACTTCATATAACATATAAAATACCATTATTCTTGGTAGAACTAATAATTAATTAAGAATTATGAGATTCCTCACTTTTAAAGGTATCATTACATGCCCTAGAGTATCCTATGTATGGCCATAAAATGTTTTGACAACTCTGTAAGCATATTGTAAATACTATTTTGTATAACTAAGAGATTAGACAAGTGTTATGGTGTACACATTTCACTTGATTTATTATATATCATAATACTATATATGGTTTACTTGTCAATATATGCGCAAATGAAGAGTTCATGTCTATCTAAATCATCATCCACAATTTCACTATCATCAACTATAATCATAATATGTGATGCTTTTTTGATTATAAATATGGTAAATATGATATAATTTGATGTCCATATGTATATGGATGAGGAAGATAATTATATGTATAATGTAATTTATAATTATCCTTGTTATTGTCTTCATTATTTGGAAAATAATGTTTGTAAATCTTGAGCTTTGAGTTATCATTTGCTTGTGGATTAACCTATTTAATAGGTTTAATAATATTATTAAGATATTGAATCTTGTGATTTATCTTGAAACATCTATTTTTATAATTCCAAATACATCTATGATAGTCAAAATATACATTTCCATAATTTTAAAAATATTATGGCCTAGACATATCCACTTCTATTGGTGGAGGATGAATGATGAAATTCATTCAAGGAGATTTTGAAACAATAATGAGAAGATGAAGGTAACCTTTAAAATTTCCTCCTTAGTAGATCTTGTTATTAAAGCTTTTATGATAATTGTGTGATAACATTAACTGTAACCTTAACTTCATTCTCAATTTCATTTGGTTTGCTCTTATAATTTGGCTTACTTTGAAACTTTAAATTTGAAGTAATAGGAAAATATGAAATATATATAAGTTTTTTCAAATTAAATAACTTTATCTCATTCTGTTTGATTATATAACATAATTCATCAAAATATTTGAAATTATAGAACATAATTGACACTTGAAGTGGAGATAAAAAAATGTTGAGTAAAGATATATTGGAGCTAATTATCAACCATTTTATTTTTCATTTATTTTATAATAGTCTTGTATCTTAGCATATATTAATTTATTATTTTATTATACCCTTTTTTTAGATTTGTAATTTTAGCATATGATAACTTATCACCAATGTTGATATAATGGTGCTAAAATTGATTTCCAAAGGGTTGAAAGCTTTTATTGATTGATTAGGAATACCATAGAACCATATAAGAACATATTATTATATACTTCTTGGAAAGATCTTATCCAAAAATTTGTCATTATCTATAGAATATATAAAAGCTACATGGAATGTATGTAAATGTTGATCAACAAAGTGTTATGTAATAAGGAACATGAGTCCATGAAAGGGATAATATGATAAATTATTATTTCAAATTGAGAAAGCTTAGTTTGTAAGGAAATAATTATATACTCAAGAATAAATTTTTTAGAGGTAATTGGAGGAGTGTAAGTAGTATTCATAGGCATGGGCATGGATATATTTTTGAGAAAAAGTGATGATACCAAACCAAAGAATGATGTTATAGGTGTATAAATGTGAATAAATATAATAGTATAAGTAACAAAATTATAAATAAGGGATTTGACAACCTAAAAAGGCAACTATAGTGGTATAGATGTGGTTAATTTAACTTGATGCTCATAATTTGATGATAGAAGGAGATTACTAATATTATTCATCTCGTGGGGATTCTGTTAAAGGCCTTGATGAAATTCAGATAATTCATTTTGATCTAATTCATTAAGCTCATGTGGATCAATATGAGTTTCATGTTCATTATGATAATCCTCTATTAATTTCATTATAAGTTTAAATTTGAACCTCATCTATAGGAGAGTAAATAATTTGAACATTATCATTATTAGTTTGAGAAAAATATCATAGCTTTCCAATTTATAAGATACCAAATGAATTTACATATGTGAAATAGAAATACCACTTAGTATACCACTATGACTTAGATTCATACAAGATAATATGAAAAAATAAATGTTAATGATTATGAATAAAATACAATAAAAAACTCAAGGTATGAGGTTGATCTAGGCAAGTGTTTGAATGATTATGTGGGATCTCAAAAATACTTGCTTGTTCATTAATTAGTGTTAAGCCAATGTTTTAGAACACCAAATTCATAGGTATAACCATGATTTTAGCCCACAAAACCATTTATAAGGGTATGCTGAGAGTAAATTCCTTGGGTAATATGCTCCTCTCAGGTACACCAAAATTTAGACTACTAAAATATGTTTGCTATGGTATAAAAAAGGGATCCTAGGCATTTATGATATAGTGTGAGGTATGTGTAAAATAAAGTCCATGATTCATTCTATAAAATGGTATGAATAATGGGATAAAACCCTCATGCCATGATGTTTATAATTAGAACACTACATAGACTTCAAAATATTCACTAAGTGGTTTGAAAAACACTAGAACATAGTTTATAAAACAAGCACAAGTGAATAGAAAATAAAGATAAAATAAAGCAAAATATTTTTTTGTATAAATATAAACAAATTTCAACTTGATCTTGAAATAAAGAGCTTCCATGTCAGAATCTATCGAATGTGACAAGACCAATGTTAGATCAAATATAAGGTTGAATAAGTTTAATCATTTTGTATATGATTTTTACTTAAGGTCTAAGTCTATTTTATTTTAGTTTTAGGAATTTATAAAATTTTGATAAAGTCCTATGAAAACAATTAGGAAAATTAAAATCAATGTTTGAAATAAAATGTCGTTTCACCATAATGTTTATTCTATTTTAATTGAAAGAAATAAAATTAATAAATATTAAACTATTGAAATGGAAATGCTGGAATATATAGATTTGATATAAATATACAATATTATACAAAATTTTATAGAATTTAGAATTTGATAAAAATAGTAAAAGGGTTATACAGATATGTAGACCTCCCTAAAATATATATTTTTATGATTGTGACTAAAAACTACTTGACATGACCTCTACACTATGTTGTGATTGAATGTAGTAATTAATAGTGTACTGGGAGAAGTCTATAGGAGGACAAAGTCATACTATGTTCTTGTATTATTAGTGCATCTACATCCTAGTTGACTATGTGTCTGATTTCTTGCTCTAGGTTAATGTGAAAATTTACAAGTGTATTTTATTAATTGTGTGTTGATATGCCACATAGAAGACTTGTAATAGGTAAACGCTTGTTATTCCATAATAAACATAATAGAGATCAATGAAAAATGGGAGGATAAGGTTATGGGAATAGTTTTTGTTATCCTCAGAAAAATGCCTTTAATTTGATTGTTACCTACATATCCCAAATAGGCCTCAAGCCAATGTATTTCTCCCTCCTAGGGTGATTGTGTGATATATGATTGTGAAATTATATGACTATAACTATAATATTGATTGAAATTGTTTCCAATTAATGTTGTTGAACTATAATAAACAATATATAGATTTGGTTTATGACTATTATAATGAAACATAATTATAATTAGAGGAAATAGTGCTCTTTTGTTGTGTGTAGTGATTTGAAAACAACTTGGTAGGAGGGTTCAAGTGAATGCCTTGATGTAATTTTATAGTGGAATATTTGGATTATTGTTGCTAACCAAATTTACATGTGTTAGAGATCCATTATGAGACATCTCAATTTTAAAATGTAACCATTAGAGTATAGGGGATAAGGTCATGTTGTTGGACAAGGCCTAAGTGTAACCTTGTCTAACCTAGAACAAACTTACCTAAATACTAAAGACTATAAGGATAGGTTTGACATTAGACTATAGATTGAATAAAGATAAAATTAGTTTAAAATAGGGATTTATGTATGATATTTAATTTTTTTAAATAGAATTAAGGATATCATATACATTACAAATTATCTAAATGGAAAATAGACCAAGAAAGGTAAAAATGTCAAGAATAAACATTTTGAATCCCTATGATTAATTTTATGTGCTTATAACTATAGTTGTTCAACAATTACTGATAATTTATATAGATGGAGAAACGTGAATGTGAAATATGATGACCATCTACTTTGGATTTTAGAACATTATCGTAGAAACTAAGGAGATCCTAAATATAAATGAAAAAAAAAATTGGTCAATCAAGTCAATAGTTTTTTACGCTATTTTTGATAAAACTCAATAAATTATATTTTATTATAGGTGTAAAACTAAAGAATATTATAATACTAAAGATGTAAAACAATTCACTATTTTTATTTTCATGAATGATAAATATGGAAAATTGCTATTTTTAAAAAACATTAAGATTTAGAGATATAAATATCTTGAATAAAGATTTTGGATACTATTCTAATTCTCTTTAAGTGGAAAGCAATAAGATAGGTGATTATGCAAGTTTAGAATTAGGGACAAAATTAGAAACTAATTTTGGATCTATTCATTATAAGTGGATAAAAACATAGTGTATTTGAGTCCATTGATTTTAGAATTATCTTAGTTGAATGTAATTAATGACTAACAAGAGAAGAAAAATAAATCATAATTATTATGATAGATTCAAGGTAGAAGCAGAGAATATTATTGGATGTGACTACTTTAAGTCAATGAGAACATAGTGTATTTAATTCTGTTGACTATGGGATGTGTCCCTATCGACTGTGATGATGAATTGATTACTTAACCACTTGTACATGCATTAATCAAGGTTTTGAATTTGGTTTTTAGACATAAAATATTATATGAAGTACTTAAATGATAAAACCATAGTTTCTTACACATAAAATAAATAAAAATCAAATGGGGGTGAGTGTGTAGAGAGAAAATGATTGAGTTTGACTAACCTTGGTCAGTCCCTATTGAATGACCAAGAACTAAAATACATTGCCAAGATGGGATAAAAAGTGAATGTAGTATCCCATTTACATAAGTGTGTTAAATGGCGATTGCAATTATACATGTTATTTATCTTATTTAACCCTTGTAAAAGTAAGAAAATTAGAACTTAGCCTTAGCTATATCTTCAATTGACCTATAGATTGAACATGAAAATATTTTGAACAAGTTTTGAGAGCCATTAGAACCATCCTTTATGGCTTAGAGTATCCTTGTATTATGATGTTTTGATTTTAAATTTGGGAACTATTGGCATAAAAAATATGACCCAATGGTCAAAATAAATAAATGAAATGTGACTCAAAATAAGTTCCTAAACTTACAAATGGACAAGTTTGTGCTTCATGGAGAGGGACACAATCCAGTCTTATCCAATTATTGTAGACTTATACACAAGTAAAAAGGACCAAAATTGGGGATCCCCATGAAAAAATGGTGAGATGAATAACCAATAGACAAACTTAAAGACTAAAATAGATAAACATACCCAAGTATAATGCACCACTAGATACTTTATTCACTATCAATAGTCTATGCATATAGAGTGGTAATGAATATCATAACATGTGGGATTGTACTAAATTTGGTTTTTTACATTCCCCCTACCCATTTGTTCTAGTATTGAAATTTATATAGTAAAGGAAATAATAAAATTTGAGTGTGTAAACATACTTTTTAAAGTGACTTGAAATTTTGAATGTGTTAGATACATCATGGAAAAATCTAAAATAAAAAATATAGTAATAAATACCTATCTATAAAATATGAAAGCATAAATTAAAAATTTAAAAGGGTAAATATCAGGGAGATAACACACATGTATGCATTCTATATGATGTTACTTGTATGTAATTCTCGTGTTGTGCCAAATGGAAAGAGAATTATTTTGGTCTTGTTCATTTCCTGGATAGGGAAATGAATAATACCTTGAGTAGTAAAGGGAAGTAAATAAGCCATTAGGTGTCACTATACCCATGATCATAGTGAATAGAGTAATTAAACTAGCCTTGATCCAATATTATGATACTAAAGGTTGGAGAAAACATGTGCCTATGTTGAAGCATTTTGGAGAGAGTTAATGCTTATGTTAAATTATTGATGAGTTGAGAGTGATCAAGTATTAAATTTTGGATTCAAATAATTAGGCCCATGAGTTAGAAATATGCACTATTATCAATATTATGAGTGAGGAAAATCAATCCATGTATTAATCCCCCAAAAAAGGTTGAACCACTATGGGTTCACTAGGAGTGATGCCAAGATTGTTGAGTGTTAGTACACTCAAACTTACATCACTCAAAACAAACCAAATCACATCATTATAGATGGGTCTAGAAAATATTTTTCATGATTCATAAATTATTAACATTTTTTATGTATATTGCATTAAATGCCATGAATTTATAGTCATTTCCATTTAGCATTGGTCCTAGCTAGACATTATTGGAGTTTTTCTTCTCAAACACTAAATTTTTTCCTAGATGTAAACTTATCCCTAGACCTAACTAGTTCACACCAAACCTACATACATACATACATACACACACACGCGCGCGCGCGCACACACACACACACACACACACACACACACACACACACACACACACACACACACACACACACACACACACACACACACACACACACACACACACATAACATGTGCCCATGTTGAAGCATTTTGGAGAGAGTTAATGATTATGTTGAATTATTGATGAGTTGAGAGTGATCAAGTCTTAAATTTTGGATTCAAATAATTAGGCCCATGAGGTAGAAATATGCACCATCATCAATATTATGAGTGAGGAAAATCAATCCATGTATTAATCCCCCAAAAAAGGTTGAACCACTATGGGTTCACTAGGAGTGATGCCAAGATTGTTGAGTGTTAGTACACTCAAACTTACATCACTTAAAACAAACCAAATCACATCATTATAGATGGGTCTAGAAAATATTTTTCATGATCCATAAATTATTAACATTTTTTTATGTATATTTCATTGAATGCCATGAGTTTATAGTCATTTCCATTCAGCATTGGTCTTATCTAGACATTATTGGAGTTGTTCTTCTCAAACACTAAATTTTTGCCTAGATGTAAACTTATCCCTAGACCTGACTAGTTCACACCAAACCTACATACATACATACATACATATATATATATATATATATATATATATATATATATATATATATATATGTATATGTATGTATGTATGTATGTATGTATGTAGGTATGTATGTATGTATGTATGTAGGTATGTATGTATGTATGTATGTAGGTTTGGTGTGAACTAGTTAGGTCTAGGGAATACACACACACACACACACACACACACACACACATGTATGTATGTATGTAGGTTTGGTGTGAACTAGTTAGGTCTAGGGCATACATACACACACACACACACATGTATGTATGTAGGTTTGGTGTGAACCAGTCAAGTCTAGGGATAAGTTTACATCTAGGCAAAAATTTAGTGTTTGAGAAGAACAACTCCAATAATGTCTAGATAAGACCAATGATGAATGGAAATGACTATAAACTCATGGCATTCAATGCAATATACATAAAAAATATTAATAATTTATGGATCATGAAAAACATTTTCTAGACCCATCTATAATGATGTGATTTGGTTTGTTTTAAGTGATGTAAGTTTGAGTGTACTAACACTCAACAATCTTGTCATCACTCCTAGTGAACCCATAGTGGTTAAACCTTTTTTTGGGGATTAATACATGGATTGATTTTCCTCACTCATAATATTGATGATAGTGCATATTTCTAACTCATGGGCCTAATTATTTGAATCCAAAATTTAAGACTTGATCACTCTCAACTCATCAATAATTCAACATAAGCATTAACTCTCTCCAAAATGCTTCAACATGGGCACATTTTTTCTCCAACCTTTAGTATCATAATAGTGGATCAGGGCTAGTTTAGTTACTATATTCACTATGATCATGGGTATCGTGACACCTAATGGATTATTTACTTCCCTTTACTACTCAAGGTATTATTCATTTCCCTATCCAGGAAATGAACAAGACCAAAATAATTCTCTTTCCATTTGCCACAACATGAGCATTACATACAAGTAACATCATACAAACCTACATAAATACATACATGCATGAATACATACACACACACACACACACACACACACACACACACACACACACACACACACACACACACACACACACACACACATATTAGGCATGAGAATGGTCATGTTCATGGAAAAAATAGTATTTAAGTAGTTGTCATTCTTTAAATTTGGTGGTCAAATTTGAGTATGAGATTACTAATGTTATTTTTGTAAACTTGTGATTGTAGGTGGATATGTGAGATAAAGAGTTATACCATGGCCATATGATGGAGATGGTACAAGCTATACCATTGACTGATGATGAGATAAATATAATAGATGGAGCTAGTCTTTGGAATGTTAGGTAAAAACTATTAATGTCATATGAAATGTATATGATGACTACTTTGGCTGAGTAATGGGATTCATATACTTGTAATTTATAGCTCTCAACAAGGGAGATGACATTAATTTAAGAGGATGTATGGAGGATAATATATTTTTGTATTTTTGGAAGATGAGTGATCTAATAGGGTGATGATTGGCTAATGCATATTACTCAGGATCATTTTTACATGACTGGAGATGTTAGGGTTGCTTCTTATTTCCCTAATAATACAAACATTATTTTTTCAAATATTTCATTAGCGAATGTTCCATATTTATATATATTTATTTATGTTTTAATAAAATCATTTTTTTTAGTTTCTAGTGTTGGGGTTGATAGCCCACTTCTATAGGGACATGCATAAGTTTACTCAAGAGGGTTTTGGAGGAGAGTTGGGCTTAACCACACTTTTAAATTATTTGTATTTTGAGTGAACCAAAATTATTAGGTAGTTAGTGATTATTTGTGGTGGATGGGATCATCTAAAAATTTATGTTGAGAGGTGGATGTGTAAAAATCACATTATGAGAGGTGGAAAGATGGAGTTTCACTAGATATTAAATAATATATATACTAATTATATTATGTAAAAACCCTGCAAAGGTTATGGAGGGTGGCTATAGGATAGGATGGATTTGAGGTGTATTTGGGTGAGCTATTAGATTCATGACCAATGGTCTGAGGATTGCAAGTAATTCTAATTTAATTCTGTTACTAGAAAATTTGGCATCCCACATGATGTGCCCCCAAAAACATATGTGTGGAGATGATCTACAAGGTATCTAATGTGTGAGGGTGATATGGGACATCCTATTCCTATAGACCTATCTTCCATCCCACTAGTAGACATTGATATTATGATCTAGACACATGATGTTGACAATACTAGTTTTACACCAACTTATACATGATGGTGATTATACCACAGGTAGGATATATTATTTTTAGTTTTTATATATTATGTTCCTATGGAATAGGTTGGATCAGATATAGGTGATTCAATATTGGCTAACCCTTAGGCTCTTCCTATGAGTGTGCATGTGTGTGTGTGTGGGTGTGTGTTTTGTGTGTGTGTGTGTGTGTGTGTGTGTGTGTGTGTGTGTGTGTGTGTGTGTGTGTGTGTGTGTGTGTGTGTGTGTGTGTGTGTGTGTGTGTGTGTGTGTGTGTGTGTGTGTGTGTGTGTGTGGGTGTGTGTGTGTGTGCGCGTGCGCGCACGTGCATTTAGAGTTTATATATAGTCTTATTTGTTTTCATTACATTGGTATTGATATCATGACAATATAATTAGTATTTTAGAAAATTATGGTAGATACTAAGGAGATTTTGAGTACAAATGATTGAAAATTGGATTAACCAAGTAAATATCATTTTACCCTATTTTTGGTAAAACTAGATTAATTATATTTTATTATAGGTGTAAAACTAGATAATATCATAATACTAAAGATTTATAATAATACACTATTCTAATTTATACAAATTCTAAGTGTATAAAATTTCTATTTTTATAAAAAAATATGAAGAGATATGATTAGCTTGCACAAAGATTTTGGTTGTCCAACTATCTAAAAGTGGAAACCGATAAGAGAGTGACCATGCATGCTTATAATTAGGGACATAATTAGAAACTAATTTTGGATAGGTTTTCTATAAGTGGACAACATGGTGTGTTTGATTAAATTTATTACAAAATTGTCCTAGTTGATTATAATTAATGAATAATAGTAGAAGATAGAGAAAGTAGAATTGTGACTATGACAAACTAGAGGAAAAATTAGAGAATAATCTTGGATGTGATTACTATAAGTGGATGGTAGTGAAATATATTCAAATCCATTGACTTTGGACTTGTCCCTATCAACTATGATGCTAAAATGATTATTTCACTACTTGCATATGCATGCATTAGGTTTGTGAATGTGATTTTTAGACTTAAAATATTTCATAAATTACTTACAATGATAAACCCTAGTTAAACACAAAAACAAAATTTAAATCAAATAGGGGCATGTGGGGAGAAAGGGATTGAGTTAGACTAACCTTGGTTAATCCTCATTGAATAAAAAATCACTTAAATACATTTCCAATACTCTAAGGAGGGCTTAAATATGAATGTAGTCCTCCCACTTATGTGTGTGTAGAATAGTGACTTAAATTATAGATGTTATTTCTCCTATTTTACCCTAGGAAAAAGTATGTAGATGAGAATTTATCATTGAATATAGATTCAATTGAACTATAGATTGAACATGAAAATATTTTGAGAAAGTTTTGAGAATGAAGAGACTCATACTTTATGCCTTAGAGTATCCTTGTATTTATGAATATTTTAATTTTGAATTTGGGACCTATTGGTGCATAAACACTGCCCCAAGATAAGACCCAATGGTCGAATAATAAAAAATAAATAAAATGTGAATCAAAATAAGTTCCAAAAATTACACATGGACAAGTCTATATTTGATGGATAGGGCTATAGGTTGGTCCTATCCATTTATATTAGAATTTAAAAAAATTAAAAATTAAAATTTTATAGATCCCCATGACAAAATGGTTATATGAATAACCAGTAGAGAAACTTATAGACTATAATAGATAAAAATACCCAAGAAAAATGCACCAATATATACCTTATTCAACGTTAATAACCTATGAATTCAAAGTTTTAATAAATGTGATAATGTATGGGCTTGTAAAAATTAGGTGTATACATTTCCCCCCATTTATTCTAGTAATGAAATTTCTAGAGTAAAGGAAAGAATAAAACTTGAGTGTGTAGACACACTTTGTCATAGACTCAATTAGGAGTAAAAGAAATAATCAAAGTTAATATCATCAAATAAATCAACTAGAATAACAAAATATCATCCTAATTAACACATGAGCCCTAAAAAAAGCATGAAAAATCATCCTCTCACATCAATATTAATCCATTTAAAGCAGAAATAAAGTGGAAGACTTCATTAAACTATAGACATTTTATCTAAAAAACCAAATGTGCATTAATATGATAACATTTTTTATAAATAGAGTCAACCCTTTCAAAATATTACTTAAAAGTATATATAGAAATGAAATGGGATCCATCTCCAAATATCATTATTTCCCACCCTAGGACATCACGCCTTGAAATGATTGAAACATAATTATAACCAAAAATATTCCCAAATCTGAGAATAATCATAACAAAAATCTTAGGGCCCACTAGGAGATAATCAAGAGGAGGTTAGATGTGAGCCACTTCTTAACTACTTAGGACATGTCTCCTCAGCTTCTAGTGTGATTGCCACCAAGTTGAATTCCTGGTCTAATTTATCTAGGTTCATAAGTGGCTCTCAAAATATGACCTCAGCCTCAACCAACAACTACTCCCAGACTTGGAGTGGGGCCTCTATATAAACATTCACCTCATACACCTAGCTGATGCTAGGTGTAGATTGGGTTTTTATCTCTAGAATCACTTTGGCCCTAACTTTGGTGGATTTCACCACTTTATTATACATGAAATATTCAAATTGGCCTAGGTGGACCTAAAATTCCTCTTTGTCTAGTAAACTGCCATCTAAATGGACTAAAAATTGATGTTGATGTATTTGAAATATGTTAGCATTAAATTCATGATATTCTCCAAAGGCTTCATCACTATTTACATTATGTCCAACCATTCCTCAATTGAATTCCTCATGTTCTCCTCATAATTTTGGTAGAGGTTTAAATCCATCAGAGTTATGAGCTTAAGCTCAAAGAACATGCCATTATGAATAACCACAATGGTCTTTTTATAATTGTTGTCCATATGGGCTATCTATCCAAATATACTTGAGTGTACTGGAGCTATTATTTACTCATGGTCCTCTTTGACTCATCAAATTATTTTTACTAGTAAAATAGCTATGCAATGTCCTCCTTGACTCATCCAATTAATTTTACTAGGAAAATACTACTCACCTATGATCCAAGTGTTATAACATTATCTTTAATGTATTCTATGAGTTTTTAGATAACTCAATGGTAGCTTAGAGCACTGATATAGGATCTTCAACCAATTTATCATCTCCACTAGGTGTCTTCACTTTGGTGAGTGAGAACAAATCTTTTTTTTATCTTTCACACCACTAGGTCCCACTCCTGAGTGAACCTCTACGTAAGAACTCTCTTCATGCTCCTTATTTTTGTATAAAAATCCCATTAGACCTTAGGGTCACCATAATATACCATTTATTGTACATGTAATTTGAAAGGTTATAGGGTCCCATTCTAAATTTTCCCTACAATAACTCCCAAGGTAGTGGAAGAGGATGAGGGTGTGGTGGTAATGGTAGAGGTAGATGGTAAAGGTTTGGGGGAGGAAAAATGGATGAAGTGGAAGGAAGGAAGGGAGAAAGGAGTGGGAGGGAGGGAGAAAGGAGTGAGAGCAAAAGGATAAAGGATGAACATATATCCACATGGGAAAAATTAAACATGCCATTAGTAAGGGACCATGATAATATATAGACCAATGACACTGAAGAGTATGACATTCAATAAGAATAATGAAATTGACTAGTTAAAATTGAATATTTTGGGTCTTAGTGTTAGGTTGTGGAGCTAAAAGCTTCACTGATGCAAGCAGGGAAGGAGGTTGCGAAGGGTTGTGGAGTGTTACTGTCGTCAGCATCAGTCAGGCCAACCGACGTCAATAGGGAGGAGACAGGAAGGCAACCGATGTCAGTCAGAAGTCAGCCAGCATCGGCACCCCCTAGGCAGACAGGGACCAACGTCGGTCACCTGTGTGGTTTGAGCTACGTGTATTACGAGTAGTTAGCTAATGAACCAAGTGTTTGCATGTTGAGAGCCAATTTTAGACTAAGAGCTGTGGATCTAATTATTGTAATTAGGTGTCTAATTATTGTTTGCATGAGATCTATTTAAGAGACTCATTGGTTGTATTGTAAACTTGTGCTAGAGAGTAAGAGAGCAAATAAGCTCCTTCAGAGAGAAGAGAGCAATGATGTGTTCCTCCTAGTGCCACAGTACCAAGTGTGGGTGCTAGATTGGAGAATCAATAGGGTTCTTCATGTATGTATGATCTTGGTCATCAGGTGAGCATGGCTACTTTAGGAGATCTACATGGTAAGTAATATCATTGATCTATAGGTATATGTGTGTGCAAGGTCAAGGTTCACAAGGGTGCAGAACCAGATTGATTTGCAGGTGTGCAAGATCAGATAGGACAACAACACAATAGGGAGTAGAATCAGGCAGGATCTACTTGGAGTATAAGTGTGTACTCAAAGAGAGTAAAGAGGAAGGCAAGGAAGATCCTTCCATAAGTAAGATTAGATTGAGGTGCAGGTTGTTGCATGTTCAGGGGAGATCTAATTGAAGTACGTTTGTGCACTTGGGGAGTGCATGGAGCACTTGTGGTGTGCGTGGAGCACAGGTATAAGGTGAACACCAACTCTGTGTTTGAGTTGGGTGTTGGGACCTAAGGGAGAGAGCTTTGAGGGAAGATTTATTGTTTATGCCCTAGAGGTGTGGGAGCCCTAGAGGTGTGTAAGGAAGAACTGTGGCAGCCTTTTTTGTTGTATTTCCTTCTGAAAGAGTTTTAATACAAGTTGTGTATTGTCTCTCATATCTTGTGTTATTCCTAAATTCTAGTTACTTGTGTATTTTGGTTAATTTTTGCATATTAAGTTGCTTGGTAATCAATTGTGTGCTTTCGATTATTTATCCCAACACTTAGGTCATAGAAAATGAGAATTAAAGAATAATAGGATGGGTATATTGAATATAAGGTTGAGATTTGGATACATTTTTACTTTTATTATTATCTCTTGCTTAGATCAATTGGAGTTGTAGTTATGGTTGAAGGATTGATAGTTAAAATATAATCTAGGGGCATGTTAAAATTTTACTTCTTCTTTTGAGGTGTAGTGATCAAATCAACCTATGCCATAGTATTTGAAGGATCTATGGTGGTAATTGTTTAAATAAAAACCTACATAGTGAGAGGAGTCACTATGGCTATTATGAAGCTAAGAGTAATTTGAACCATGCATATGAGTTCACTTGTCACTGAGGTGGCCAATGAGATGGTTGAGTTATGCATATTGGGAGGTTTCCATGCCTAGAGAGTAGCCAATTGGTGCACTATCATGGTATCCATAGTGTATATTATCATTTTTATTCTAAGAGACATAGGGATTTGAGCCCTCCCAAGATTTTTATTACCTTATTTTAATTATTTAGATATTGGGGGGATGAAATCCATGCAACCAAGGATCTCAGAGATAAAAGGCTAGTTGTGGGGATTCTTTTAGGTGAAATGGATTGAGTAGAGGGAAATTGGGAAGTGAGGATGTTAAACATGGTCGGATCTAGGGGTACTTGAGTGAGTTATAAGGTGGGAGCAATAGGAACCAAATGAGGCCTCATTAAAATAGGCATAGTAGGAATATAGAATATTAAGGATGGTCACATGAGTTTATATAAGATGTAAACATTAGGGGAAGGAATATCTAGTGGTGCATATTATTGATCCCACTTTAGGCTCACATTAAAGTTGTTGTCAATGTTGAAATGCAATGATTTTGATAATTTTGATTGACATATGGAATGAAGGTGATGGATCTAGAGCCAATATTTACATGGATTTCCTTTATAGTCCCCATCAAATTTGACTTTGGCCCACCTTGACAAAATTAAATTCTATTTAGTTAGGATTCTTATCTTATTTTTATGGTCATAATCACTCTAATCATAATTAGATAAATTATAGTTTGTAAATATCTCTCTCTCTCTCTCTCTCTCTAAATTTATTGTTGTCTTTATTCTTAATAGAGGTAAAACATTATTTTAGGAAATTAATCACTTTCAAAGTAAAATATTTAATACTATTCTTTAAATATTTAAAGATATTCCGGTCCCTTTATTTCCATAGGCCCCAAAAAACATGGGGTATAGCCAAATATGATAAAAATTTAGGGATATCACTCTTAAAATCAATAGTCCAATGATTCCATATATAAAAAAGTGAAAAATAAAGTGTATATTAAGTGAAATGAGTATAGGGATATCCACAACTACTGAACAAGGGTAATGTAATAACAATGAAATATTTTGGATATGGATTCTCATATATAGGTCATGTAAGGGGTTGTATGAAAATAAAATATTTTTGATATTTAGACAACATGATTTAGTTTGTAAAGTTAGATTAAAACCTACTTTAGGAGGTCACCAACAACATGCATTATGCAATATGACTAGTAGGAATGATAGTGGTTTGGAAAGGCTCATGGGTTATAATTGATAATATCTTTGAATAATTGGTATGATAAAATCATTAAAATTGTAATTGGATGGTTTGGAACTTGAGAATCATTTCTTAACTTATAATTTTGAATTTCCATGAGAATATAAACATTGCATTGCTCTTTATTTGGTTTTATTGACTTAGGAGAGGATAAAACTTATCATCATGAGTACAGTCATGATAATTAATTTTTATGGATATAAGAATGATATATTAAGAATATTTGAAAATTGTATAGGATAATTATTTTATAGATATAAATAAGTAATTTTATTTTTTATTTTTAATTCAAATTCATTTGAATTTTTTGATATTTTAGGAGAGGAATACGGAGTATTATTTACAGCACTATTTATTACTTTCAGGGGAGGATAAATATTATCATAATATTGTACATCATTATCCATGTATAGAGGAGAGTATCGAATATAATATGCATTTTATCATTTATATTTTATAGATAGAGATGAGGATTAACACATCCACTTGTATCATTTATTATTTTTATGTAAGGGCTATGTTTTTGCAACTTGTATTGATTAATATGATGTAATGCAATAATAAATTTAAAAGGTAAATAAGGTTCACTAACAATTGAATTTTCACATTTTGATCCCTGTGAGAGATTAAGAGATAAAAATTATTCATTATTAGTATGTTCCTTATGTTCTACTTTATGGAAAGATAAATACAAAGGAAGAATAGATGAAATATATTTTTAAGATTTAGAATTAGTATGCTCATTTTCCTCTTCACTATATTCTTCACTATCATACCACTCATTTGTATTTTCCTAATCATAGTCATACATATCATAACCATTATAATCATTAATTTAATAATCATAAAAGAATATGTGTGAGATCATTAGTTCATCAATTATCATAAGTGTAAGGTATAACATTGTTAGAGAAAATTAAATACAGAGGATGAACAACATTGGGAATTCCATACATAAAATCCATTTTATATTTTTAAACCCAAACTATAACAAATATGTCAATTATAAATCTCAATGCTAAAATAAAACCAATCATACCAAAATAGATATCATATAAATAGTTACAACTAGGCAAGTTGTGTTTACTTTGTAGCCTCTCAAATATACTAATCCTAATTTTAAATAGTGAACACAATTTTGAAGGCACTAAATTTTGAGGATTATAATGTTCCTATAGACACACTATCATAGATCTAGGGTATGTTGAGATTATTTTTTAAGGGATAACTACTTACTAGTGCACTAAAAGAACAAATGATTGAAGGCTTCCTATGATGGAAAATAAAGCCATAGGATTTTTTGATATATCATAAGGAACTTGGAAAATTACACACACACACACACACACACACACACACACACACACACACACACACACACACACACACACACACACACACACACACACACACACACACACGTGTGTGTGTGTGTGTGTGTGTGTGTGTGTGTGTGTGTGTGTGTGTGTGTGTGTGTGTGTGTGTAATGGTTTGAGTGTTGGGGTTTTACCCCTCACACTATGGATTAGTTGAAACTGAAGATTGGTTTTCCTAGAAAGAAAACTCCAATGAGTTTTAAAACTGATATAACATAATTTCTAGGGAAAAAATAGAAACAAGTAATTAAAAACCAATGGAAAACATATTTTTTTTGAAAGGAAAATATGAACTATTAATCCACAATATCAAAGATAATATCTCTGTAGTGTTTAAAAATTAAAAATTTAGGTGATAACTTAGAATAAGAATTGACAAATTAAGCTATGTTTTAAATCAAATTATATGGGTTAATTAATATGTTTTACCCTATTTTTCAAATAACACAATAAAATGTATTTTATTATAGGTGTAAAAGTATATTACATCATAATACTAAAGATGTAAAATAATCCATTATTTTGATTTTGAAATATGCTAAATTTAAAAAATTGATATTTTTGGAAAACACTAAGAGATATAATTATCTTAAACATAGATTTATATTGATTGATCTTACTATATAAAAGTGTAAATAATTAAGAGATGTGGATTTACATGTTTAGAATCAAGGATAAAATTAGAAACTACTTATAGATAGGTGCACTATAAGTGGATGTCAACACAATGCATTCAAGATCGTTGACTATGAAATTATCCTAGTTAAATGTAATTAATGAATGACTAAAAAGTATGAAGAAATAAAAATTATTATTGTGACATATCAAAGGTACAAGTAGGTAATATTACTAGAAATGATTATTATAAGTCCATGATAACATAGTTTGTTCAATTTCATTGACTACAAACTTATCCCTATCACCTATGAAGATAAACTAATTATTTCACCACATGTGTATGTATTAATTAGGGTTATGGATGTGATTTTCAAACCTAAAATATCACAAAAATTAATTTTAATGATAAAGCCCTAGTTTCCTACACATAATTAAAATTGGAATTAAATTAGGGGGATAGGATGTCAGGAAAAAGGGATTAAATTAGATCAACCTTGGTTAATCCTCATTAAATAACCAAACACTACACTACATTACCAATACTCTGAGGATGGCTCAAAATTGAATTTATCTCTCCTAATTGTGTGTGTGTGTGTGTGTGTGTGTGCGCGTGTGCACGTGTGTTTGCGTGCGTGTGTGTGTGTGTGTGTGCGTGTGCATGTGCGTGTGCGTGTGCGTGTGCATGTGCGTGTGCGTGTGCGTGTGCGTGTGCGTGTGCGTGCGTGTGTGTGCGTGTGTGTATGTGTGTGTGTGTGTGTGTGTGTGTGTGTGTGTGTGTGTGTGTGTGTGTGTGTGTGTGTGTGTGTGTGTGTGTGTGTGTGTGTGTGTGTGTGTGTGTGTGTGTGTGGAATGGTGAATACAATTATAGATGTTCTTTATCACATTCTACCCTTGGCATAAGTATGAAAATTAGAATTCAACATTGAATATAGATTCAAAATACATCTAGATGGAATATGAAAATATTTTGAATGGCTTTTAAGTGTGAGGAAAGTCATCCTTAATACCTTATAGTAGCCTTGTATCTATATATGTTTTTTAAAAAATTTATAACTTATTAGTGAACAAAATATGACTCAAGATAAGACCCAATGGTAAAAAAAGAATTAAATGAAATGTGAATTGAAATAAGTGATGAAAATTATGCTTAGACAAGTATGTGATTCATGTAAAGGGATGTAGGATGATCTTGTACAATTAACAAATACTTCTATAGAATGATAAATGGACAAAATTAGGGATCCTTGTGATAAAATGGAGAGATGAATATAAAAATATAACATGAACCATAGTAGATAAAAAAAATACCAATTATAATGTGCCAATAGATAAATTATTCATTATCAATAGTCTATGTGTACAAAGTTGTCATAAATGTCATAATGGAAAAGCTTGTATCAAATTTATGTGTGTATAAATAGATATATAAATAGATAATTGAAAATGTGAGAAAGATTAAAATGTGTACACACAAGTCATGTATGTCAAATATAGGTCAAAATTGATGTTTCCAAGTGTCTAATTCTAAATTTATGGGTCTAAAATTAGATACATCTTGGTTAAAAACCTTAGTTTAGATATATTTTGGTTACCACTTAATGGATATTTTATATCTTTAGTTTATTTTTTTTACTTATTGGATATAGATTGTGTTTATTTATCATTTCCTTGCATAGGCTCCTTGTTTATATCATTGACCCCCTTTTTACAAACATATATTATTATTAACCTCTACCTCACTTTGTGATGTAGCAGATTATATATATGTTAGATGTAGTATAATATTAAAAAAAATCATATATTAGAGGATATTTAAATTATTGACCATATTTTAGAATTATACACTTCCCAATACCCCTTATAATATTCATGTGATTATGGAAAAAATAAGTTTATCATTTTATAAGTCCTACATTAATGGGATAATGGATATGGGGAAAGGTGAGAAATTTGATTCCTATTTCTCTCACCTAATTTACTGGATAGTGGGACTTATGCATATGGATTTTCATAAATTGCTCAATATCTCAACTATATATATATGTGTGTGTGTGTGTGTGTGTGTGTGTGTGTGTGTGTGTGTGTGTGTGTGTGTGTGTGTGTGTGTGTGTGTGTGTGTGTGTGTGTGTGTGTGTGTGTGTGTATATGTATATGTATATGCATATATATATATATATGCATATATATATGTATATATATATATATATGTATATATATATATATATATGTATATATATAGATATATGTATTTATATATATGTATATATATGTATATGTATATGTATATATATGTATATGTATATGTATAAATATGTATATGTATATGTATATATATATATATGTATGTATATATATATATATACATATACATATATGTATATATATATATATACATATACATATATACATATATATATATATGTATATACATATATATATATATATACATATATATATGTATATACATATATATATGTATATATATATATATATATATATATACACATATATATATATATACACATACATATATATATATATATATATATGTATGTATATATATATGTATATATATATACATACATATATATATACATATATACATATATATATGTATATACATATATATCTAGATATATACATACACACACACACACATAACCAAGAAATTGGATACCAGAAAGGTTTTATATATATATATATATATATATATATATATATATATATATATATTAACCTTTCTGGTATCCAATTTCTTGGTTTTTTCGTGCTTATACAAATTTTAGTTTTAATAAAAATAAGGAATAAACTAGAAAATTAAATAGATCTAAGCATACATGATTGAACAATAAAAAAATAGATATGTCCAATAGACTATGATGAGAAATAATTCCAAATTATACAAATGAAACTAGGCTAAGAAATGTAAATGATAAAGGTGTAAGGAATGATCACACATATGTTTTAATAAGAAAATGAGATTGTAGATAGTCTATGTAGACTATGTGTAACATACTCCTAAAATATATAAAATTTGAAATGCTCCATGATAAAACTAGCCATTATGACACACTTATTCCTATGTTAATCCTACTGAGATAGACATATACAATAATGATTATCTAACTATGGCCAGGTTTATGTTGTTACGACTATGTTTGTCTTAATAAGAATTTACAGTCTAGTTTTTCCTATCACTTATACATTTTGACTTATTATTACACTTACACATTCAATTCATATATATGATGTAAAAAATGTGTATAATATATGAATTTTATCCTTTGACCTACTTTTCACTTAAAGTAAAACAAATAGTTATGGTGTCTCATAACTATTGAGATATTATTATAAATTATGTATCCTACATGAATAAAATCACACCTCCACATAGTTATTTGAGTGTGGATGGAATAAATTTAGTAAGGGTTTGTGAACCTTCTCTTTCATAGAAGTGATGATGTAACTACATGTAGTATCATACACTCCATTGGAAAAAGATAAATGTCGAGAGATTAAGATAAAATGACATTATCTCAAGTGTTTGAGATTGAATGATGCTTTATTTTAGTGATTCTTGGATCTTGATATTTAGAGGTGTCTTAATATTTATTTTATATCTCTAAATGGATTGATTAGAAATTATATATCTAGTATAATGTAGGGTAACTTATGCACACCTGCCAACTATGCTAATGTATAAAAATAAGTGTAGAGGTGAAGGATTCATGAAAATAAGATAACAATGCCATAAAATTATGAAGTACAAATATGTAGAGTGTAAGAGTTTGTCCAATATGGTCTCGTATAGTATATGGGTTTGTCTAAGAGATAATTTTGGATCTATTTTCAAGTTTAGAATAGGTGATAAGTGATAAATAGTCTAGATGCATCAATGAGTATCTTTGAGATAAGTTTTGAGGTGATTTTAGGTTCAATAAATTAAGTATATACTTATTGTAGGGTCAAAGTAGTCCTAAAAATTGGATAAAATAAACAAGTTTTCCAAATAAGGTAAATTATGAATACACCATTGGGAATAAAGTTATTGTGAAAAAATTAGGTGTCTACAATTTAATTTTTTATTTCATTTCATGTCTTCATGTTGGGTGAAAAAACCCATAGACTATATGATAGGCTCACAAAAATAGTCATTTAGGAGTGCTTACCTTTCTTAAAAAAATCTCATCACATTTTAACCTTATCAATATTTGGTATAAACCATGTTTGAAGTTGGGATTCCTTTTTTGGGAGATGCCTAGGGAAACTACCTAGTGCCACCATTATAGATGGGAGGTGATCCCCTCCTTGGCTTGGACTCATAGTTGTATTCAAAGCACTTGGAGCTTGGAGATCACATCCATTTATTATATTTTGTTAAATATCATGTTAGTTGTTAGAGGTTTTTTAAATTTAAATATTTTAATTTAAAAGGGAATTAAAAAGAATAAGAAACATATAAGTTATTTATCTTTCAAATTATTAAGATGATAAAATTGTTAAGATGATCTTTATTATGCCCCTAATAATAGAATGAAAACTTGTAATATATGGAATTTTTAAATTCAAATAAATCATTGAAAGGAAAATAATGGTTCAGATATGACATATTTTATATTTAAATTAAATAATAAAAAATAAATTTTCTATTTTTATTTAAGTTATTTGAGATGGCTTGAAATCCCTTATGACCTAAATGGCTAGCATGCTTTGATTAATTTTTAACAAGTTTAAAGGTTCCCTAATTTCTTCTAAATGAATTTTATGTTAAAGTGGATTGTACCATGATTTGTTAACATTTAAAAAGACTTATTTGGGAGCCATGGATTAATTTTGGTGAATTCATAAAGTAGGAGTCATAAATTAACTCAAATCCCTTTGTAAAATGAGTATGCTTTGATTAATTAATGCACAAAAACCATAAGGAACTAGGTGGAACAATTTATATTAGATTAAAAGGAAAAATTATTTAAAACCAATGGTATTTTTTTTTAAAATTTTAGGTTATCCTATTGTTAATTATGATTTATTTAAAAAATATGGTCTTTGTAAGGGTACTTAGGAGAAAAAGATAGGTAGTTGAAACATAGGGCAAGACATTTTTATAGGGTAGTGTCGTAATGGGTTTAGCCTATGGACATGTCCACAGTCATATGGATGGAAGAAAAAAAGTGTCATCCCATAAAAGGTTGGCATAATTTTGTTTTGATCCATAAATGTAGTGGTGATTGAGCATCTGAGTGTTAATTATATGGCATATTAGTGGTGGTGACTACTTTTTGCATATGGTTAAGAGATCTACAAAATGTTTCAAAAACATTATGGTGTTGTTTGAGTATAGATATTATTTTAAGGTAAATATATTTTGATGGTTTATAATTTATTCATAATAATATTTTGATCCATAAGGAGACAAGAGGTAATATAATGGAGGCCAGTGCCAAGGTGTCTTGATGGCATTTTGCACAACACCATCCATGGTGACAATGGAGGTAGCGATTAAAACATAGACATTGTTAGCTTAAAGAGAGACTAAAAATTAAATAATTGAGGGATAGGGTGATGTGACTTGAGTAATATTTATTAGTTAGTGGAGGGTCAAAAAATTCAATGGTAAGTGAATTATAGACCATAATGGCAATGCTTGGTTTAGATAAATGTCAAATAACATAAGTGGTTGATGGATAATGATTAGTCATGGTCATATGATTAAGCCTAATGATTAGTCATTTAAACTAAAGATTTATTTTATTATCCAAGACATTATTACACTTTTATATGGTTCTCTAATTTCATTCAAATGAACATCTTAATTTACTACAGTGTGAAAATATTATTAGGACACAATCCCTTTGTAACCAACTATTAAGGCAATGATCTATATTATAACAATCCTTAGTTTTTTTGGGGATGACCTTTAAGGCCTAAGGACTAATGTTTTGTTATGATTGTAGGGGTATTATGGTGGAAATAATGTGGGGTGATTATAAAGACCCCCTAAAATTTACTCCTCTTCTATATGTAATAAATTTAAAAACCTAAAACTCAATATTAAGTAAATTATGTTAAAAATTAAATAAAATGCCTAAAATAAATTAAGTGATTTAGAGGAATATTGGGAGCCTAGGTGTGGGGTGTTCCTTAATAGACCATATAGTTCAAATCATATTCTCAATAAAATTAAATTAAAAATCAATGTTTGAAACCAAAACCATTTTTTACCTTTTTGGGATTTGAGCTCGTAGTAGACATTAATGTATGTTGGAGGTTTTGAGGACACAAAATCAGTGATAACCTAAATAACCAAAAAAATATAGGGATGTATTATTGGAACCCATTCTTCCATAAAATAATAAAAAACACTCATGTTTCCCCAACATGATTTTTGGATTTGAAGTCCTTAAGGTGACCATTAACAATTGCCAGGGGAGATTATTCCACTTTCACCTTTTCACTTGAATGAACACCTAAAAGGTTTTAGAGACTTATAATGAGTGATATTTGATGAATAATTCATACAATGTCACATTTCCACTATTAGAGTCTAATTTTGTGGAATTTTTAAAAGTGACTTTTTTACAAGTAGCCCTTCATAAGGTGGATGATTAGCGCCTTGAGGTATGAATGGAATATACTAGAAGTTTTTACTTCTTTATCAAACGTAAAAAAATATTTTCCTAGAGAATTTTTAATATTGGTTGAAAGATGATTTTTTTTTAGATATCGATAAGGATATTGAAGGCTTGTGTGATTTAACATAATTTTATGGTAGGGATAGGCAAGATGTAACAATGGATATTAGAAAGAAGGAGTCACTATAGAGGAAAAGTCTAAAAACAACAACCATGAGTCTGAGGAAAACCAACAAGTGTTTGAGGAAATTGATAAAGATCTAGATGATCCTGCTATGGACCCTGATCTGATTAATGAAAAGGAAAATCTAGTTCAGGTTGCTAACCAAATATTGGAAATGGGAGCTCAAGTAAAGGAAGTAAGTAACAAAAATGTAAGCACTGCTGAAACAAAGGAATAGAAACGAATGGAAACGGAGGACTATATTGAAGAAGTTAGAAGCAGTCCTAAAAAGAACATAGAAGATTGGAGTGACAAAAGGCAGAATGACAAACCTACTAGATTAGCCAATTGAAAAGCTGATGCTAATCTTCAATTCGATTTATGGACGTATAAGGAGATAATGGAAATCAATAGGAAAATGGAAATAATGAAGGGTAAACAGGAGGCAGTTTGGAACAAAATCAATAACATGGAAAATTAGATGAGGGATATTCCCATAAAACTCAAAGATTATGAGAAAAACCTAAGGGAACTCATAAAGGAAAGTAGAATAAATATGGAGGAGGTAACCTCTAGCATTTGTGCTACTACTGTAAACATTGGAAAAAGAGCAAATGAGGAAATCAAAACTTTGGAGGGGCCTAGCAAGAGAACTAGACAAAGCTCAAGAAAGAAAGCAATGCAAGAGGGATCTACGCAGGCGACTGCTGCCATCCAGGACACTGTTGTGAAAGGTAAGGAAGCAGTGAAAATGATATTGGAACTAGAAGAATAGTTCCTGGTTCTTTTAGTTGGTTCTGCTAGTTGGTTGTGTTTTCTGGTCTTGGTACCTGGTTTTTTGAACTTTTACTATGGAGTTTCCATGTCTCTGTAAAACATGGGGTCTATCTTTGGTTGTTCGTTTGTTAGCTTCAGGTCTTTGTATCTTGGTTTTTTTACTTCGGTGAAGTAGGCTGTAGGCTTGCCTGTGGATGTTACTATTTTATCTTTCTCATTTTGTTCAGGGTTTCGGGGTCCCTTCAAAACCTGTTTTTACCTTAATCTAAAACAATGGATATTAGATGCTCCAACCATAAAGGTATAGCCTAGGATATTTTAGGATACCTTTTAGATCACATGAGACATTTTTAACTTAGTTTTAAGGACTATTTGGAAAATTTAACTCAACTTAGAATTATATTCCAGTTGTGACTTGAGGAATAGATTCAAGTCCTCTGATTAGATAAGACTACCTAATGCCTCATTTGAACCCCATTGAGCTTGGGAATGGGTCACTAAATGTTATAACACATTTTAAACCTTTACACATTAACCACAAGATTGGATCAAGATTATGGGGTTATGGGTCTCATGAGGTTCATGGAGTCCATTTAGACCAAGTAAGTATATAATTGGTTAGTTAGTATAAACAAGGTTGGTTTGAGAGTTATGATAACCATACAACCATATGTATATTTTTAACCACACATAATATTATATTTTAAATGCTTTATTATAAAATTAGAGTGTTATGGGTCATGTTTTGATGCATTTTACATTCTAGAAAAAATACTTGAATTTTTATGTTTCCTTAATATAAAACTATGGGCATGACAACATGTGGACAAATAAACTTGGGAAGAATAAGGAATATTAGTTCAAATAATGTAATCCCACACGTTATCATTAAAAATATATTAAGTATTTATAGAATTCAAGTGGAATGTAAACATGGTGATGGCTTAAATAAGGACTTGTTTACATCATTTTAAATGTGAAAATAACAAATGAACAAGGCCTAAACAAGAAAGGAAAAAGAGAGCATGCATATTTTTCACCATGAAAGTAGTGGAGATAGAATGAAACTACATAATGGAGTGCCCAAATTATAATGACATTTGAATAACATATTAAAATAAATTGAAAGTAGATAAGTTGTCTTGTTTAAAGAGGTGAGAATATATATATATTTTTAATTAATATTCATAATAAAAGATCCAACATAAAAAGATAGAGGAAATTTCAAAAACCTAATGGGACAAAACTTGTTTAAAGAGGTTTTCATCACAAAAAAAACTCATTATAATAATTTTAGTCGTATATACTACTTAATACTATGGAAGTTATTTAAATATTTCATTATAACTAGTTACAATTGGCCTTAATCTAGTTGCACCCCTATGTTGGAATAAAAAATATCTATCTATAAAAGGGGCTCCTAATGCTATGGTAAATTTATTTCACATAAAAAATTCACTACACTAAACCATATAACTATTTTTAAAAAAATATATTTCAATAATATTGTATCATAAATATCAAATAACATGTATCTAGGACTAATCAATGTAAAAATGTAAAATATACCTAATTAATTGATTTTAATTATAGAGTATTAAATGAAAATGGCGTTTAGATATTTTTTTTCTTCACCAAGGTTGATCTTCATGATGATTCAATTATGAGTCTATAACTTCATGGTCCCAGTTATACCTTATAAAATAGTAAAAAAAAGTTTTGGATTTGGGAGCATGCCTCAATTAGACACCATGTAGGGAGTAAGTATTAAAATAACATAAGCATGTAATGTAATCAAATAGGGAGTATAGTGAAATACCCTAAGCCTTATTCTTTCAATAAATAAATGATTAATATATTCATGTAGATAATAGATTATTTCTAGATGTTCTCCTTATACTAATGATTTACTAGGCACCTATATTTATAAGATATATTTTAAATTAAATTATACGATATGCATACCCAAGATAAATTCTAGAAAGTAAAGACATAAAAGAGGGGGAGAGTAAATGAAGTGAACTTAACATAGAGGGGGATTAAAACATAAGTTGAGATGAGTATATTAATGAAATTATTTATATAGATAAACTAAAATCATGACAATGAATTAAAAAATGAATATTAAGGTTTGAACAACATAATGACTTGTAATAATAAGAGAAGAGAACAAACCCACACAATATGTTTGATAGTATAAAAAAAATACTATAAATCATGACTTAGCCACTTTGAGGAGGAAACCTCCTAAATTTTGAAATAAGAACATAATTTTTAATATCCTCATCTAATATCAACCAATGCATAATATATACCCTAATATTTTACATATTTTGTGATTAATGTGAGTTAAATGAAGTAAAACTATGAATATTTGAATAATGCAATAATTATACAAATATAAATGTAAAAGGGTGGATTGATATTGAACTTGGAGGATTAGAAATTGATAAAAACACTATGTAATAGAGGTACTTAGCTTAATTTAATATTCTTTTTCTAAATGCATTCATCATTGTCCTTGAAAATGCTTCGTAACTACTTTGATCAAAAAACAAGATCTCAAACCCTACACAAATACTATTGGAAAAACTAACACCCTTACGATGGATTTGGTACTATCCAATGCCTACCAATAGTATCTTTATTAACTATGAAATTATGTGGTTCCCAAAAATACTATTATTACACCTATAAATGCCTCATGTATGTGTAATCACCTTCAGTCTTGTGAATTGATCCTTTTTTTGTTCTCTTTATTTTAAAACCTTAATCTCACTTTTGATGACAATATGAACCTTGAAAAATGGGTTAGTATTTTGGTTTATATAGGCCCAACAAATCCCCACTAGGTGGCTAAATGTTTTCTATATTATAATACTATGAAGAGGGCTCAAAACACATGTATTTCTCTTAGCTAGGTTTTTGTGTCCACCATCATGATAAATAGATAATGAAATGTAATATTTGGATTTTGAAACTTAATACCATATAAATTTTAACATAATTTCATATTTAGGACTAATATTTTGAGGGATATTTAAATATGTATCCCTTTATGATAATGTACCAAGAGAGTGCTAATGGATTTCTTAAGATTTCAAGTGATTCTTAGTGTAATTTCTAGGTGAGTATAACCTTAGGAATGATTTATATTTATGTATTAGTATTTTATATTTATCATTATAAATTAATCATGAAATGTGTCTATGATAACCTAATGAAAAGGTTTCAAATTTTAAAAATAGCTTCTGAGTGTTTCTAGACACTAAAAGTAGAGTAAGAATCCTAAAAAAATTTAAAACCATCTATTTTTTTTATTGGTACTATCTTGGGAGTAAAAATCAGTGATTTAAGATATGGAGATGGTTTGTTTAGGATTATGAAAAGTTATTGGACAAACTAGGGTGAACTTGAATATGTGTATCTAGTAAATCGGGTGTTCCAATATAATATGTGGATAGATAGATAGATAGATAGATAGATAGATAAATAGATAGATAGATAGATAGATAGATAGATAGATAGATAGATAGATATGGGTAAGTGTGCATAAGATTTAAATGTATACACAAAGTCAAAGTATGCCAAAGTGTGTCAAATGTGATGTTTCTAAAGTGTCTAATACAAAATATATGTTTCTAATAATTCACTTTATTAGTATAGTATTGAACATGTTAGATTAAAATGATGAATATATATATATATATATATATATATATATATATATATATATATATATATATATATATATATATATATATATATATATATATTACATTTATTTGATGTTGATAGGTATGCCCCATATATCCTATTTCATCCATGCAAAAATGTATATATATATAAAATTATATATTAATGTCCATTTATGCTAAAAATATATAAATTAATCTAGATCATTAAATTATTTAAATTTAAAAATTCAAGGATACCAAACCAATATTCCACTTATTGAGCTTGTTTTGAGGATGTTATTTGGTGACTATGTCCCAAGGACATGTAGTTATAGAAATAATGAATTTATAAGTGTTAGTACTCAATAAAATTTTGAGAAGAATGATTACTAGAAGTTGAGCACTATAAAAACCTCAACTAAAATAATCTTAATATTATCATAATTATTTTTTAGAACCTTAAAATTTAGTTTATATACAAAGGTGAAAACCCAAATAACCTTTTTAATATCAAAATGGAACTTAAAATAAGTTCATATACCAAGCACCCCAAAATAGGTTTGTATGTCAAAATATAAAAATGGATCAATAACCACAACAATATTATAGATCCAAAGTTTTTATGTCATACATTCATGCACCAAATTTTATCCATATGTATCTCAAAGTGATAAATAATGTCATCATTTATTTGCTAAGATTGTCATAAAATGTATATGACTTACTTAATATCTATCTAATAATGTTATCGAATATTCTAATAATTCATTAAATTTCTCACATGCTTGAATATCTCCAATTTATCCCATTTGAATCACATAATTTAATCCAAATTATGAAGTATTTGTCTATTAAAGCCTAAGTTTCTAAGATAAGATGATGTAGGAGAACCCTATAAGGACCCCAAATTTGACTCATTTTTTTGTATTAAATTATTTTAGTGAGTGTATAATAGGTAATATATGTCCTAATTAGTCCTAATATGGAGTCTAGGTAGTCTTATAGTGCAATAAATTTGAATTATGACTTTTCTCGCGAAAAACTCTTTTCAAAAATTTGAATCTTTTTAAGCCTTTTTCTAAGGACTTTTATGTATTTGTGAAGGTGAAAAGATGTATTAAACATGGATAATGGTTTTGATAATATATAAGGTCCACATAATTTTTATGAATCTATTGTTATGTTTTGAGACATTTCATATTGAGTAAAAATGAAGACATAATGTAATGTAACAAGAGACCTCTCCAAGGGAAAGATTCAAGAGTTGGTTATGAATCATTATAGGAGGTATAAGATTTATTTTTTAGTAGTTTTAAATTTTTATTAAATTAAATTAATACAAGGTAAATGAAGAAATAATTAAGATAAGAATTCAAACTAGTTGAAATAAATTGTCTTGGAGTAGATTTTTGTGTTTGATGATGGAAATAATATTCTATGTCTTTATGTTCTATATTTTCATAGAGAAGTGGTTGGTAAATATTGTATGAAGATGTGTATTCATTGATAGGATATTTTTTAATATTATTAAATCTTTATTTGAGATATGTATGTTGATCAGAACACAAAAACTTATAGAAATACTACTTACAGACTTGCATACCCTATTTTGGTGTGAATTGCTCTCTTGTAGACTACATACTTCAGTTTTCGAGAATAAACATGGTTGGAAAATTGTTAAAAACATTATTAAAGGTTTATTTTTCATTATTGGAAGCCATAAGTTCCAAAAATAACAAATAAACCTTTTGACTCACAGACATCTATATGACAGACCCCCATTTCTTGTAACATGCATTATATGAATGGACTGTGTACTTATCCCATGCAAATAAATGATCAATGAATAAATTTTCAAGAGATTTATAGTGTCTTGGTAAATTAATTTTAATTTTTTTATATCTTATTTTAAACTTTATTTTTCATAGTATTATCTTTTGTTTACTCTACAAGAACACAAACCTATTGTTCATCCTTTTCTTTGCACAACCAAGGCGGTTTTAAGTTCAAAACTAGTAACAGTGGATTGGTAAATGGAATCCAATGCTTATAGAAATTTATTAAGGTTAATATAGACCTATGTAATATTTTATAGTTCTTTGAAACCATTATAAACTCTCTCAAACCATTTATTTGTAATCTCAGGTTTGTGTAAGGTATAACAAGCCCTAAACTAGGGTTTCACTCATAATTTTTGTTTCAACCATCAAAATTTGACAAAACTTTATATTCTGGTCATAATTCATGTTATATAACTAAATAACATAGTTTCAAGTTGGTACAGAATGCCTAGTATGGTTTTTTTTTATGACTGTGCCATATTTATACTAGAAGAGGCCTAAAGAAGGAAAGAGGGCCTAGGAAAGGTTTAGACCTTCAAATTTGATACATAGGTGTATCTTAATAAGGTAAAAAAGAATATAGTTTAGAAACTATAAATTACTTGTAATTTTTTTTACAATCAATAAAATAGGAAAAAGGGCTACTAAAGACTATGAGTAGTGTAGGAAAAGTTGTGTAAAGGGATGAGTTGATATTTGGAAAGTGTTGGCAAAGTTGATGATTGAGAAGAGAGGGTTAATAAGGCCCTTATAATAAAGATCGATATAATTTAACCATAATAAAATCAAGTGAACCTTAGTTTCTTTGATGAATAATGAACAAGATAACCCTTAACAAGAAGTGATAAACCATTATTCAAGAAGTGCATCTTGAGATAATTCATAGAGTGAGATAGTTTTGTGTAGGGTTTACATAATTTGGTATCAGAGATAGAAAATGATTCTTAGTGGATTGTGTAAACTATTAACATCATGTGTATGGAAATTAATTTCAAGACAAGGAACCAAGAATAAGGTTCCATAGAAAGAGTTAGCAAAGATGATGAAGAATTGGTCAAGAATATGATAGACCAAGTGACATAGTTGATTTACCCATTGGTCATGAGGATGGAGGCTATTGAGTATGATCTCAAAGAGAGAGTATAGAGAGAAATGATAGAGAAATAAAAAGGAAGTATTAATCATCAAGGTCAAGTAACACCTTTGTATCCAAGAACAAATGAGAGGAAATGATGAGGGGGTTTAAAAAAGACCACAAATACATGTAGAAGTAGTTCAAAAAGGCATCAGAGTACATCACCATGCATGGAAGATCAGATAATTTATAGAAAGTATACCAAGAATAAATAAAGTTCTTATGAGAAATGGACTAATACAATATTTTAAAGGACAATGTTGGTAATGCCATAGAGAGAGATAAAGAGTAGTAGAGCATCCACTAAATATTAGTAGAAATATGTAAAAATATATTACAAGAGAAGTGAATGAGGAAAGAAGATAATAAATAAATGATTATTTACTCATGAGGAGAATATTATTTTATTATAGTAAATTAAAAGATTCAACTCGAAGAAGAATCTTATTCAAAATCAAATGCAAAGAAAAAGGTAAGGTTTGTGATTTAGTGATTGATGGAGGAAGCACTAATAACATTATGTCTTTAAATATGGTGCATAAATGAGACTTGAAGAGGATGCCACATCCACAACCATATAAGGTTGCATGGGTTTAAAAGGGACATCAAATCTTGGTAAGTGAACAAAGTTTGGTTGAATTCCATACAAGAGGATGCCGAGATAAATTATTGTGTGATATTATGCACATAGATGTTTGTCATTTACTATTAGGAAGACCATGGCAATTTGATAGACAAGCTATTCATGATGGTTAAGTTAATAAATACACCATCAAGATACATTGAGAGATACACATACTTTTACCATTGAAGGGTGAATAAGAAAGAAAAGATAAGAGAATAGTGATGATGGAAACAAAGCAATATTGGAGCAAATCCATGGAAAGTTTGGGTTTGGTCAAGGCAACAAAGAGAGAAGAAAAGATAATATGTCTTGATATGGTTAATATAAAGATTTTTGAGTCCAAAAATATGGACATAAGATAATTTGAATAATAATGCAAGGTGATAGCATAAGTCATCAAAACGCAACAAGAGAGTGGTCTTCAAAAGGAAGAAGACATAAAACCTATGAGAGTGCTAAAAAAATAATGAAACCAAAATTTTAAGGGTAGTCAATCTTATAAGAGAGATGATAGAATGATATTAATATAAATTATAGCTAATATGGATAAGAAGTGGCTTGGGAATGACACCAAGCAAGAGAAGAAGATGGGTAATGAAATGTCTAAGAAAAAAGCATAAGAGAGAGCCATGAAGGATCTAAATTTTAATGCTAACCATATGTTTTGTGATATAAGTGCAGGAAGGAGAAAGCAACCATTAACCAAATTTTGGAACAAGTCAAGGAAAATTACAAGATAAATATGAATTAATACCCTAAGGTGACTATGGTATCCAAAGAATGAATGGTAGACAAACTCAAATACTTGAGAGAGAGTCTTGAATAATAAAAAATGTCAACAAGTTGAATAACATGAAGCAGGTCCATGAAGGATAATCAAGTGACTCACAAGACAATCCTATAAGAGTGAAAAATCAAATAAATGAGATGTTTAAAGTGAACACATAGTCCTTTCATATGCAAGAGATAGAGAGGAGTCATAATGGTGATGTACAACAACAAATCAAGAGTTTACACAAGTATGTAACATTCAAGATCTAAAAACATGTTGCACATGAAGTGGAGTGGGAAGCATAAGAAGTATGGATGAAGGAAGAAAAATACATATTTTTAGCAAAGGTTAATATTGTAAATAAGAATAAGGTGGATCAGTTAGTAGAAGTGGAAGAGTGGTCTACACCTTCAAGGTAAGAAGAAGATAACAATAGCTATGTTTTTCCTAACAATTTTGTTTCATGTGTAGGTATACTATTTAGTAAAATGAAACAAATATGACCTAATTTTGGATCCCAATAAAATGTTTACCTATATAAGAGGAAACTAGAAACATATACCTTCTATAAGATGGTTCATTGCAATTAGACAGGAGCATATACCAAATGCATCAACAAACACCCATGGCAAACATTAATTTACCTTGGTAGTATGATGCAAGGGCATCCTATCAAGACCCTAAAGTTGACTCATGTTTGTCTTAAATTATCTTATTTAGTATCTAATAGGTAATATAGGTCCTAAGTAGTCCTAATATGGATTATAGGTAGTCTTAAGGTGCAAGAAATTTGAATTATGGCTTTTCCTACCAAAAACTCTTTTTAAAAATGTGAATCTTATTAAGCTATTTTTCTAAAGACTTTTATGTATTTTTTAAGGTGGAAAGATGTATTAAAATTTTATAAGGGTTTTAATACTATAATAGGTCCAAAAAATGTTCATGAATATATTTTTATGTTTTAAAATTTTCATATTGAGTAAAAATGAATACATAATGTATTGTAACAAGAGATGTCTCCAAGGGAAAGATTCAAGAATTAGTTATACATAATTCTAGGAGGTATAATATTTAGTTTTTAGTAGTTGTAAATGGGTATTACATTAAATGAAGAAAAGTTAAATGATGAATGAAATAATATCATAATTCAAACTTGTTGAAAGGAATTATCTTGGAGTAAATTTTTGTGTTTGATGATGGAACTAGTATTCTATGTCCTTATGTTCTATATTTGCATAGAGAAGTGGTTGGTAAAGATTATATGAGGATGTGTATTCCTTGATAGGATATTTTTAAAGATTATTAAATATTTATTTGAGATATTTATGTTTATTGGAACATAAAAACTTATAGAAAGATTATTTGTAGACTTGCATACCCTATTTTGGTGTGAATTGCTCTCTTACAGACTATGTACTTCAGTTTTGGAGAATAAACGAGGTTAGAAAATTGTTTAAAAAATTCATAAGGGTTGTATTCTCACTTTTTGATTCTATGAGTTCCAAAATTAACAAATAAACATTTTAATTCATAGACATCTATATGACAGACCCATGTTTCCTATAGCATGCATTATATGAATGGACTGTGTACTTGTCCCATGTAAATAAATGTTCAGTGAATCAATTTGTAAGATATTTAGAGTGTTTTGGTAAAGAATTTTGAATGTATTTTGAGGTTATTTGAAAATGTATTTTTCATAGTATTGACTATTATTTACTCTACAGGAACATAGACCTGTAGTTCATCCTTTTCTTTGCAGAATCAAGGCATTTTAAAGTTCAAAACTGGTAAAAATGGATTGGAAAGGGGAATCCAATGCTTATAGTACTTGATTAAGGTTAAGAAAGACCTTTGGAATATTTTACATTCCTTTAAAACCATTATAAATTCTCTCAAACCATTTATTTGTAGTCTCGGGTCTGTGTAGGGTAAAACAAACCCTAAGCTAGGGTTTCACTCATAACTTTTGTTCTAACCATCAAAAATTGAAAAAAAATTATTATCTAGTTATAATTCATGTGATATAACTAAATATAATTGTTTTATGTTGGTATGGAATGACTATTATAGTTTTTTTGGTGACTGTGCCATATTTGTGCTAGAAGAGGCCTAAAGAAGGAAAGTGGGTCCAGGAAAGGAGTTAGACATTAAAATTTGATACAAAGGTGTATATTAATAAGGGAAACGAGAATATACTTTAGAAACTCTAAATTACTTATAAATTTTCATTACAATTAATAAAATAGGAAAAAGGGATATTAAAGATTGTGAGTAGTGTAGGCAAAGTTGTGTAAAGGGATGAGTTGAGATTTGGAAACTGTTGGCAGAGTTGATGATTAACAAGAGAGGGTTAATGAGGCCCTTAAAATCAAGATCAAGATAATTTAACCATAATAACATCAAGTGAAAATTATTTTATTGCATGAATAATGAACAAGAGAACCTTTAGTAGGAAGTGATAAACCATTGTTCAAGAAGTGCACCTTGAGATAAGTCATAGAGTGAGATAATTTTGTGTAGGATCTACATCACAAGACCACTATAATTCCCTATTTTAATATGATGGATGAATCTCTTGAATCACTCATCTCAAAAGAAAGAGTTATGTGAACCATGTTTTATATATAATATGTAATAATATAAAATATGCATACATACATGATAATGTATGACATCATATAAATTTATAATTATTCAATCACCTATGAAACATATAATCCAAAGCAATAGACTTACACTTATCATTCCAAATAGATATATCAATTAAACATGAAATAATAATAAACATAATAGAAGCATGATATAAATCATGGAATCAAACATAATAAAAGTATGTGTGATATAAATCATGGCACTAAAATCATCGTAACAATGATATATGTATCTATGCACACACACATGCACATAATATCATTATCATGAAGCACACAAAACTCAATAAAAAACTCAACTTTGACCTTGCATGGACATGGCATGACTAGAACATCCTCTGGCATAACCAACATATTGGAGAATTAACCTTATTTGGGTTCTTCTTATAGTACTTCATACTTCTCTTAAGTCTAATTTGTGTGTGTATTTATTATATTTATATATTCACTTTATGCTATCCTTTATGAGGTGTCTCTTACCTCTCTATTCTACTTGTTGTATTTAGAGTTAATTGCATAAAAATATTCTCCCCCCATGTGGCACACACATCCTCCTCACTTATAATAGGATTAGATACACTTGACACACTTGCTAAAGCTTGCACATGTAACTCCTTATTTCTCCTAGCTCTATTTATTGAGCTTTTCTTCTCCTCTCTTCTTGCCTTGGGTAGTGGTTCAATATTGTTGATTTATTTTTAATATTACATCATTGATTATCTCTTGGCCTAAGGCCATTCTTCTCCTAGCTTCTTCATTTTATTTTAGTTGGAGATTATTGTTAAAATCTTTCAATACCTTTGTGAGGTTTTTCATCATTCAACGGTTTCCCCACTTGTCACCTTTAGCTCAACTTTGTGGCTTGTTTTTATCAAGGTGATGCTCTTTTTTACTCATTTTGATCATATATTTAACATGGTATCATATCCCTTTTGTTTGTTTAACATTGAATGTTGTGAGATGTGCAAGGTCGAAGGTGGAAAGAAGTAATTTTTCCTTTATCAACATTCTAATTTTTTTTAGCTTTTTTATGTTGTGAAATAGGTTTTTTCACCATTATTTATAGATTGGTTAATATCAAAACCTTATTAGGTTATACATTAATTATTTTCAAAAAAATTCTTGATTTATGCATGACATTATTTTTATCAGCTTGTCATATTATTTATAAATTGTTATTACTTGTGTATGGTAGTACCTACGTAGTACCTATTGTAGTGATTTCACATTTTACTTTCTTAAGTTATTTATTTACACATTTATGAACTATACATTTACTTTTGCCAAATTTTAATTAATGGAGTTTTAAACCATTTTAAATCATTCATTATTTGGTGCACTAATCTGCCTTACTGTTCATTGGCCTGACAATTCTATCTTTTGCTTACAACACATTTTCTAGTAGTCTTCTATTTTTATTGTGTTTTTATTTTGTCTTTCAATCTGACTTACCTCAGTATTATTTTTGTGCATAGGGTATTGTGATTGGACAATGTTCAGGTTTTCAACTTTTTTACTTATTTCTACCTTGTGTCCTTGAACACTTTATTTTTTCTGATCTAGTTTTTTCTCCTAGCCATTTTTTAAGGAGTTATTTCAGTCACATTCAGTTATTTTCTATATGTTTATTCCCAAGAGTTTATTTTCACCTAAATAACTTTATCCTTTTCATAAAACCCAGCCTACACTTTTGTTTAGCACCCCTTTTTTGATGAGAAATTTTTTCTTTATAACTCTTTTAGATTAACACTACTTGACACTTTACCTTTGTCATGTGTCTTGAAAGACATCTCTATAATCATCACTTCTCTTTAACATATTTATCCTTTTTTATGACTTAATTTATTTATTTTGCATCCAACTTTCCTTTCATTATATTTAGACATTCTTAAACTTTAATTTAATTCACAAACAAGAATTATTACACTTTTTTTTATAGTGCAATTATTCAATTACGTATAAAATCAATTTACATGAATATATAATACATTGCCTTTTTTTTCAATTATAATTTTTTTGGGGTGTATATCATTCGAAATAAAACCAAAAAATAAAAATAAAAACTAAAACTCACCACAAAGAGAAGCTCGCATATCATTGTTTAATAAAGCTTTTCTTTCATTATATTATTAAAGGTATCTTGTATGAGTTATAGTTATTTTGATTGCACTTTATAACTCTTTCATGTAATACGTGTACATTTTTTAAATTATTCTTTATGTTATCTATTATTTGTTTTGATCTCTTATAATCTTAGTGCACACTTTCTTTCATTTAATTTCATCAAAATACCAATCCACGTGAGTTTTGAAAAGTTTTGTCTTGTGTAATTTGTCTTATATGGAAAAGTGGTAAGTCTTTAATTTTTGTTTTAAAATCCCATATAAGGCAATTCTTTTTAACAACTCTTTTTTGGGTTTTCTTTTATAAAAGCTAAAAAGCTAATTATTTTTCTCATATTCACATGGCATGAATATTCAAATAATTTGAGTTTAAATCTTTTAAGTTATTTTTTTTCTCATGTGAATAATTTTAAAGTGACGTTTAAAAAAAAACACACATTATTGTTGATATATTTATTATGTTAGTAACTAATTTTTGTTTTGAATAATTTTTATAATTTTTAATCATTGTTAAGGCCTTTGAAAAAAAAGATTCATTTTTTAATGATAACTTAAACATTGTTTATTTCTAACACATTTTCTGGTGCTTTAGTGTGTACTTAAATTTACAAGTTAAATGATTTAAAACAAGTAAATTTTATATTCAACTTTTTGTTTTGTGTTAAGATTAATATTTTTTGGATAAAGTTATATTTATTATAATTGAGTTTTTTCAATGATCACTAAATTGGTATGTTCTACTTTTATGACCTTAAAATTGGTCATTTTTTCATTTTAAGAAAATTATGCAAATTATTTTTTAAACAAAGAAATTATTGCACTCAAACATGAAATTATATGTCAAAATGATACAATTTATAATTTGAATTATTCATTTATTACACTTCAACATATTTTTAATAACAATATGACAAACATACATTCCTCATTGGATAGCCTAAATAAATTTTTTTTTGTCTTTTGCACATGACATTATCTCTCATAATGGTGAAATTTATGTTCTTCTAAAACACTTAAAACTTCTTTAAACACTTCTTCTACCAATATCATCTTAAAAATCATGCGCAATATGGTCTCTTCAGATGATAGACTTGGTAAGTGTGAAGATAGTATTCTTGAACCTATTTTATCTAAATTCAATACAAATTCTAAAGATCTTAGCTATAATACTTCAAATGCTTTTAATAAAAAATTGACATCTTATTGTCCTCCTCACCAGAGGACTTATAATATGACTTATTTTGATTATAATGTTTCTAATGCTTATATTTTTATTAAAAATGATAAACTTTATATATATTGTAAAAAACATAGACATCATAACTCTAAATATTAGAAATTATATCCATGCAAATCTTGTGATAAATACACTCATGACACCTTGCATTGTTATAAAATGACTAAATATTCTACCTATAAGGGTAAAAATATTTAGATTCCTAAAGAAAATAAATCTTATAGAAACTTTGATATATTTTCTTACAATAATTTTTCTAATGTTTCATATAGGATATCTTTTTAAAATGACACATCTTATTTGTCTCCATTTTGATATTCTCAATCTTTTATGCATTCCTTGTTTTTATGTTGTAAATAAAAAATGCTCTATTTAGAATTTTTTTATTAACTTATTTTTGTGTAAGTTTTCATACTTATGATGGAAGTCATCTTTACTCAAATTTTCTTATTTTTACATCTACTTTTATTACATTATGCATGTAGATCATCTTTTTTGGCATATTGATTACTTAACTTGAAAGTTTGGTTTTAGCTTGTTTATTTTATAAGGTTTCATGGATAATTTCCTTTTTTATTAATCTTTGTTCTATTATTGATCGACCACATTGTCTAAATAGGATTAGTATATTAGAGGTATAATAATTGAGAGGGAGAGTTAATCACTGAGCCCAAATAATCTAACTTCAATTATCATCTTTATAATTACTTATTTAACTACCACAAGCATTCATGAAGCATAAATAATATTCATAGTAATGAGCAAGAGAGACAATGCAAGATCAATCACATAACATAAGACATACATGGAAAACCCTCTTAGGGAATAAAACCCATTATAACCTATAATTGGACTACTATATTATAATGATAAGAATCAATTTAGATTAGTTGTAACTAATCAAGAAAATATAATCCCTATTTAGTGAGACACCAATCCCACAAGGTGCTGCAACAACCATACCTTTTAGCAAGTTTACCTTGCAAGGAAGCTACAACCACCTTAAATATTAAGCTACCACAATAACACTTATAAAAAACTTCCATATTTAAAGTGATGTCAACAACACCTAATGATGGACCTCAGTTTATCTCACTTCACCTTTGCTCACACTCAAATAACAAGCTCTCTATTATACCCATAGAAATATGACAAACAGGTCATAAAAATAGTCCTTAATCTATTATACTCTTCAAATCATCCTTAGGACACTCTACCCTTCCTTATTCCCTAATACACACATCTCTCTCAAAACACTCTTTAGTCTCTCACATTTAAAATTCTAGAACCTGTCATCCTTGGTTCTACTATTTATAGAGCAATATTTGATCAACACCATCTTGGTTAGCTATTAGGCATGTCTTAACCCTTAATACATATATCATATGAAGATAAGGCTCAAAACAATCTTCATTGGCATAAAATTTATGGGTCACCCTTAAGGAACTATACCTTTTAATATGGCACTTGTAGCCCTTATAGGTCTCATGTGAACCCATTCACTCCTTTATCTCTCTCTTAAGAAAAATAAAGACACAAGACCACTTTAAAATACATGGGTATACTCTTTATGTCCCATTTGACATCTTCAAATGATCACAGTCAACTTAGCTCACCTCTACATATGCTCAAACAACTCAAACACTGACTTTATGCACACAGTCACCATGAATGAACATATAATCAACTTTTTAAACATTTTTCACACTCAAGCTAGATTGATCGCACCTTCAAAATATACACATAGCTTCCTCATGGAGTCTATAACATGATACAATAGTTAAAACATCATGAGACATCGAAATAATATCAATAAAGCTCAAATATCCTTCTTATGTCACTTACAAAACATATATGAAAAAATAGTCAACTTTGGAGAAACATAACTATGTTTGTATTCCCTTTCATATATTTAAGTCCATATTATCTGATGCACTTGAAGTGATCTACCACTTTGATTTTTACTACATGAGTAAATTTATATTTTATCAAAAGATATGATTGAAATATAGAGCTCTAGTTTTTCTTGTGAAAAAATCAAATATTTGAATAGCAATGGTCATAATTAACCTTCAATGCTCAAATTTCATGGACTCTCAGCTCAGAATCAATCTTCAACCATGAATCTTTTTTGAGCATTAATGCCTATAGTGCCAAAGCCAAACATTAAACATATATCGCATTGACCTCATCTTATGTCTTCTCTAAATGTTGACTTAATTTTCTTCATCAATATTTATAGATCAACAAGGTCCTTATCAATCAATACTCACGTTGATCAAACTATATGAACATCCACTCATCATGGGATCATTATCCTATACCTTTTCTTTGACAATAAATGTCATGTACCTATCCTCATCTTACTACCTCCTGACTCCTTGGAGCACTTGTGCACCATTAATCATGCTTGAGATTTAAAACTTCCAAAAATGACTAAGTATAGGAACCTTGTCATTATGCATGAGTAGCCATTTTGTACCTAAATAACTTCTTCTACACATACTATCATGATCTCAAATTTAGATCAAATGATCTCTTCCCATAGTATAATCTACCCATGTGATTCACTACTCCTAAAAATATCACATGTGTGAGATATAATTCCATTAAAGTGCCTTATCATAAACTTCTATCATAGAGCCAATCATGTCCAAATCTACCTGAGAGGCCAATTTTGATCATCCATAACTTTTGTTGCACTTTAATGCATGAACTCAAATTTAATGAAAATGATCTATGCTCAAAACTAAACAAACCCATGTGATCATATTTTATTTAAACATTCACACATTAAATATATAACACCATCAAATTTCTCACTCAGCTCTTTTTGCCATACTACAAAATTCGCTGAGTATGGGAAAACATAGTCAATCTGCTTTGGAGCCCAACTTTGTAAAAACATATCTTCTTATGCACTACATCGCATCATCTAGAAATTAATGCAAATAAACTAGGTCAAAAACTCAAAAAAACCATAATATAACCTTCACTTTAAATTTCCACATGTGCAATCACTAACCTCATCAACATGGTTACTAAACTCTTTCTAGCCACTTTGAAAATTTGGCTATGTGAAAATAGTGAAATTTATCATAAAAGCCAACTTTTCACCCTCATAACTTTGATCGCACTTCGATGCATGACTTGAGATATAATATATAAAAACTAGGGACTATAATAATCATAACCATATGACCATCTCCCCTTGACTCACTCCCATATGGTAATGGTCACATCATCAAACTGCCAACTCATATTTTATATCACTAGACCTAAAGTGTCTAAATGAGAAATATGATCAACAAGATGAAGTACACTTATGCACACAATATATAAATGCATAGATCACATCTTATAGGACCCCTTTCACATGTTCAAACATTCATACTCATCCCTAATCCTTTCAATCTATGTCAATACTAAAGATCAACCAACCATACATAAATCACACTTAGAAAAAACACATTTCACACTTTATCATTATCACTTTGAAGCATATTTCACACTTTGTCATTATCATATAGACTATCAAGTCACTTCATCTAATCACCAAGACACTTCTATGACATCACCATGACATCATCATTACAACTCTCCAACAATCTCCCCCTTTGTCATTGATGTCAACACCTGTCAATATAGCAATATATAGTTCACCTTCTCTCTCTTCAAATCATGTCCACAACATGAACTTTGTCTGTAAAAAGAAATTTCTCCCATTTTGACACAATGAGAAAGTGGGCACACATTGATCTTGAAGACCTAAAAAGACTACCAAAAATGAAAGGACCATATTAGAAATATGATACAAACTCCACCTTACCTTGAGCCAACCTCTTCTTGTCTTGACAACTTCCTCTTGATCCATGCCAACACTCTCTTTAACCAAGCACTGCAACCAATAAAAAAAGAACACACAACCATAAAAATCTTGATGGAACACATCAAGAATGTTATGAGAGGGAGCCCCACTAATAACTCTAAGCAATTTTACCTTCTGAGCACCTTCATATCTCCACACATCATGAAGAACCACTATGTAGGCTTACTAGCCTTCTATCTTAAGATGCTTCCATGACCACCAACTATGCATCTACATTAAATAAAATAGGAAACATGCACTAAACTAACTGAGAATATACATTATAACCCTGTACTATATCTCCTTCACAAACCTTTGGATCAAGTCTTATGAACATGTTGGTCCCCCTTAACTAAAGACCTTATATTGATTCATAGAGAAACAAATCACACCTAAGCTCTGTCTTAGATACTTAAAAGTAGATTTTGATAATGGTTTGGTCATAATATCTACAAGATACTCTTTTATACACACATGCTCCAAATTGACACATTGATTAATCCGTTTTTCTCTCAAAAAATGATATCTAATGGGAATGTGTTTAGTATTTGAATGTATAATAATATTCTTTGAGATACTAATTGCATTAATATTATCAAAAAATAGTACAAGGTCCATTTTTTATTACCTTATAATCCTCTAGAGTTTGTTTCATCCACATGACTTGTGTGCAACAAGAGGTAGTTACTATATACTCAGATTCTATATTTGATTGAGACACTAAAGCTTACTTCTTGCTTAGCTAAGACACCAAACATTCTCCCATGAAGAAGACCCCACCATTGCTACTTCTCCTATCATCCATGCATCCTACCCAATTAGCATCAATATATAATTTTAAAGATAATTATTTACCCTTGGGATACCATAAACCATAGTCTATGGTGCCTTTGAGATATCTCAAGATCCTTTTGACTAATTTTAAGTGATATTCTCTAGTATTAGCTTGAAACCTTCCTACAAGACCTATAACTTTCATGATGTCAGGCCTAGATGTAGTAGAGTATACAATATTTCCAATCATGGATCTATACAAAGTTTGATCAACTTTTAGTGAGTCATCTAGTTTACTTAACTTATATCTTATGATCAATGGAGTACCCATAGGCTTACAATCCATCATGTCAAACTTCCTTAGCATATCCTTGATGTATTTATCTTGAGAAATGAAAATCCCTACATCAAGTTGATTGATATGTACTCCTAAGAAGTAAGATAGTTCTCCCAACATTGACATTGTAAACTCAGTCTTCATAGTATCTACAAATTCTCTAATCAGTATATCATTGTTAGATCCAAAAATTATGTCATCAACATAAACAATGACTATCAATTGATGATTACCTTTTATTTTAAATTACAAATTACTATTATCTATCCCTATTTTAAAACTTTGACTCAAAAGATACATTTATAGCTTGTCATACCAAGCTCTAGGAGCTTGTTTAAGACCATACATATCCTTCTTTAATTTACACACAATATACTAATTACTTGACATGAAGTATCCTTCATGTAACTCAATGTAGACTTATTATTCTAAGTTTCCATTCAAGAATTTATATTTCACATCCATTTGATATACCTTAAAACCTTTTAAAATAACATATGCCAATTCTAATTTCTTCCATTCTTGCCATATGAGCAAAAGTCTCCTATTATTTCAAATTGAGCATATATTTTACATATCCATATAGCCTTGTTTCTTGTGACTTCTCCTTTCTCATTCATCTTGTTTTTAAAGACCCATTTGGTACCTATCACATTTTTATATTTTGGTCTAAGAACTAAGTCCCATGTTTCATTCCTTTCTATTTGATTAGTTTATTCATTCATAACATCATTCCAACTTTCATCTTTGCTAGATTCCATAAATGTTTTAGGTTCAGTCATGGATAACAAAGTCTAGTCTTGTTGATTTTGATTGATTAACATTCTACTTCTAATCTACAACTTTACACCAACATTTCCAATAATTGGAGACATTAGATGATATTTCTAGATTTTTCTAGATGGAGCTTTAGTATCTTGTCTTTCTTCATCTTCTTCCTCTTCATCATCTATTTGAATAGATAACTTCTCATTGTTTGCAACATCATTTTGAGTTGGGTCACTTACCTACAATTTTGGCTTCTTGACTCTACTTATCTCATATACTCTTACATTTGAACTTTTAACAATATTTTGAAGTCTCTTATTGAAGCATATATAGGTAGTGATAATATAAAAATATCCTAAGAAGATGCCCTCATCATATATCAAATCAAAATTTTTAATATTATCTTCATCTCTTTTCATGAAGCACCTACTCCCAAACACTATACATTTTTTAACATTAGCCACTTTATTTTTTCATTACTCATAAGGTGTCTTATTACCATTTACTCTGGTTTGACATCTATTTAGGATGTTCATAGAAGTCTTGGCTACCTCTTCCCAATATCCATCTAAGACTTTTACATCTTAAAGCATGATTCTACCCATCTCAACCACATTCCTATTATTCCTTTCAACCACATCATTTTGTTGTGGTGTTCTATAGATAGATTATTATATTTTTATCTCATGTTTATCATAGAAATCATCAAACTTATGAGACCAAAACTCACATCCTCTATCTGATCAGACACCCTTGATCTTTGAAACTTTATCATTTTCTATAAGAGCCTTAAATGCCATAAATTTTTCAAAAGCTTCTAATTTTTATTTAAGAAAGAATATCCAAGTCATCCTAGTAATATCATCAATGAAAATCATGAAGTAATTATTACCTTGAATACTTTGAGTTCTTGTAGGTCCACATAGATCAGTGTGGATCAACTCCAATATCTCTGTAGTGGATAATTCCTTGTTCTTGTATCTTCTCTTAGTTTTCTTCTCATGAAGATATGCCTTACAAAGAGAATGAGGAATCTTATAAATTTTGGGCATATGCCTTACCAAACCCTTTGAAATGATATTTACTATATTTTCAAAATTTATGTATCCAAGCCTTCTCTGCCAAACCATTTTTCTTACAAAAGACTCATGAAGCACTACTCTTTTTGGGATTCAAGGAAGACATATATTTTGTTATCTATTTTATGATCCTTTGAAACTAATCTATTATATTTTTCTTTTCTTACTTCACATACATCATCATGAGAGGTTAAAACATTTCCTTGCTTACACATTTGGATTACACTTAAAAGAGTATGTTTCAAACCTTCTATATATAAGTCATTCTCAGTCTTTGTATGACCATTGTACAAACTTACAGTACTTTTGTTGACCATGTTATTATATTTATTATTACCAAATTTTAATGCACCTGGGTTGGTCTTCTTTAGGGAGATAAACATTCTCTTTTATCCTATCATATGATTTGAAAAACCACTGTTTATGAACCATATCTTTTTCTCATATTCTTGAGTGTGCAAAGCTACTTAAATAAATAATGACTATTCCTTTTGTGATTTTCTTGTATTTTTATTATTTTCTTCTTCTTTAGGCTTGGTCTTCTTAAACCATTTGATAGTGTTAGTGACCTAATATATCATTTTTCCAAAAGGCTTTGTTACATTTTTTGGCAATGTGTCCTTATTGGTTATAGTTGTAACATATAAGATCCCCTTTTATTTCTAGAAAGAGAGCACAATCCTTATATCTATGACTAAATTTATTGTAGAAGTAATAACCATTGAATAATTTGTTCATGTTTGATCCTCTTTTATCTTGACAATTACCTCTTAATGGATTTTCATTCTTGATCCTTTTGATGGAGCTAAAACCCTTTTTGTCAACCATTATACCTTTGATCACCTTTGAATTGTTTAAGCCTTTACTAAGGGACTAGCTCTAATACCAATTATTAAAGGTATAATCACTAAGAGGGGGGTGAATTAATGATCCCAAATAATCTAACTTCAATTTTGATCTTTATAAATAATTAATCAAATACCACAACCATTCATGAAACATAAACAACATTCATTGCAATGAGCAAGAGAGACAATGCAATGTCAATCACATAACACTAGACATACATGGGAAACCCTCTTAGGAAATAAAATCAACTAGAACCTAAAATTAGACTATTGTCCTATAATTTTAAGAACTAGTTTATACCAGATACAACTAATCAAGGAACTACAATCCCTATTTAGTGAGACACTAATCCCACAAGGTGCTACAACACCTATCTAGTTGAGTTGCAACAACAACCAAAACTTTTAGCAAGTTTAACTTCTAAGGAGGTTAAAATAACCTTAGATGATAATATACCACAATATCACCTATGAAACACTCCCACCTATGAATTTATTTCAATAACACTTGATGATGGACCTCATCTTATCTCACTTTACCTTCACTCACACTCAAATAACAAGCTCTCTATTATGCTAATAGAAATATGACCAATAGGTCATAATAACATTACTCAATCTATTAAAATATTTAATTTATCCTTAGGACACTCTACCCTCCTTATATCCCCAACAAACACACATAGGTCTCTCTCAAAACACTCCTTATTTTCTCACATTTACAAGTCTAGAACCCATAATCTTTGGTTCTACTATTTATAGAGAAATCTTTGATCAACACCATATTGGTCAACCATTGGGCATGATTTAACCCTTAAAACATTTATAATAATTATATAAGGATCAAAAAAATATTCATTTATTTTCCATAACAACTATGGGTCACATAGAAGGAAATACACCTTTTAATAAAGCACTTGTAGCCCTTATATGTCTCATGTGAACCCATTCACTCCTTTATCTCTCCCTTGATCAAAATAAAGACATAAAAAAAAATTAAAATACATGGGTCCACTCCTTATGTCCCCTTTGACATCTTCAAATGATCATAGTCAACTTAGCTCACATCTGTGTAAGCTCAAATAACTCAAACACTGACCTTATGTACACAATCACCATGAACAAACATATAGTCAACTTGTTAAGTATTATTAATATTTAATATATATTAATCACACCTATAAAATCTACATAGAGCTTCCTTATGGATTATACAACATGATACAATAGCCAAAACATCATGAGACATCCAAACAACATCAATATAAGATTGAATATCCTTCTTGGGTCACTTGTAGTACATATATGAAAACACTATCAACTTTGGAGCAAAATAAATATGTATGTGTTTACTTTCAAATCTTCAAGTCCATATTTACATATGAACCTTGAATTCCTCTAACACTTTTATTTTTACTGAATGAGTAAATTCCTCTTCTATCAAATGATATGATCAAAATATAGAGCTCTAGTTTCTACTATAAAAAATTCAAATATTTGAATAGAAATTATCACAGTTAACCTTCAAACATAATGCTCAAATATCATGGAATATTAGCTCAAGATTAATAACATACCATCAATATTGTCTAAGATTTAACACATATACCTCCAAAGCCAAACATTAAACATATATCACTTTGACCTCTTCTTGTGTCCTCTCAAAATGTTGACTTAATGCACTCCATCGATCTCTATGGATCAACAAGGTCCTTATCAATCAATGCTCACCATTGATCAAACTATACAAATGTCTACTCATCATTATATCATTATCTTTTACATTTGCATAGATGTTAATTTTCATTCACCTATCCTCATCTTGCTACCTCCTAACTCCTTAGAGCACTCACACACCATTGATCTTGCTTGAGTTTTAATAATTTAAAAAATTACTATGCATGAGTAGAAATTTTTGGCACCTAAATAAATTTTTTTATGCTTACCCACAAGATCTCAAATTTAGACAAGATGATCTCCTTTCATAGGATAATCCAACCATGTGACTCACTACTCCTAGAAATCTTGTGTGTGTGTGAGATATAGTTCCATTAAAGTGCCTTATCATTAACTTATATCACAAAGCTAATCATGTCCAAATATACCTAAGAGGCCAATTTTGACCATTCATAACTTTTGCTTTACTTCTATGCATGAACTAAAATTTAATGAAAATGATATATGCTAAAAACTAAAAAAACCCATGTAATCATATTTTAATGATAATTTCACATGTTTAAGATATAACACCATCAAACTGATCACTCAACTCTTTTTTACAATATTAAAAAATTAGCTATGGGAAAACACAATTAATTTACCTAGGAGCCCAAGTTTGAAAAATCATATCTTCTGACATGCTACATCACATGATCTAGAAATTAGTGAAAATAAACTAGGTCAAAAACTCAATAAACACATATGATCAAATTCACTTGAAACATCCACATGTGTAAGTGTTGACCTCATCAACATGATTACTTAGTTCTTTCTGGCCACTTTGCAAATTTGGCTAAGTATGGGAAAATAATGATATTTGTCTTAGAACCCAACTTTGTACCCTCATAACTTTGATTATGCTTCAATGCATGAATTGAGATTTGGAACATAAAAAATATGGAATAAAATGATCAAAACCATATTACCAGCTCTCCTTGACTCACTCCCATGTGGTAGTGGTGATGTCATCAAACTACCAACTCATATTTTCTGCCACTAGACCCAAAGTGTCTATATGAGAACTATGATCAACCAGATGAGTTCCACTTATGCAAAAAAAACTCAAAGCATGTATCAGATATTATAGGACCCCTTTCACATGTTCAAACCTCCATACTGATCCTTGATCCTTTTAATCTTTGTTAATACTAAAGATCAACCAACCATACATAAAGCACACTTAGAACAAGCACATTGAACACTTTGTCACTGTCACTTAGAGTAATATTTCACACTCTGTCATTGTCATATAGACTATAAATTCACTTCATCCACTCACCATGACACCACCATGGCATCATCATGATAACTCTCCAACATATTAGAGATTCTTGATGATCACTCTTTCATCTGTGTGACTTTTGGTGACACCTTCTCTTCTTCTTTATTTCTCAACCTATTGTAATTCCTCTTGGAGGACATTTTTATTAATGGGTTATCATGTAATTTCAACTCCTTTCATTTAAAAAAAAATCTTTCTCCACTTTTTTAACCCAAAATTAAGCTTAACAGGGAGTGTTGTATGATTAAACTTATTTGGATCCTTCTTATACTCCTTTAAACTTATCTTAAGTTTAATTTGTATGTACATTTATTGTATTTTTAAATGCATTTTATCCTAGCCTTTATGATCCATCTCTCACATCTCTTTTCTGATTGTTGGATTTAGAGTTACTTGTGTGTAACTCCTCTCCTTTCACATGGCACACACATCCTTCTCACTTGTAATAGGAGCAGGGACACTTGAAAGATATGATAAAGATTTTACATGTAACTCTTTATTACTCCTAGTTTTATTTATTTATATTTTATTATCATTATTATTACCTTGGGTAGTGGTTCAATATTATTTATCTAGTCCTAATTTTGTATCATTGATGATCTCTTGGCCTAAGGCCATTAGAATCCTAGCTTATTCATGATATTGTAATAGGAGATTATTATTGCAAGCTTTCAATATTAGTGTGGGTTTTTTTTACCATTAGTGATTTCACTAGTTTTCACCTTTGTTTCAACTTTGTAGATTTTTTATATCAAGGTTATGTTTTTATTTTGCACAAGTATTTCACATTTATTTCAAGGTTATTTCATGATCTAGGTAATAAATCTAATAAATGATGTGATAATACATAATCAATGTACTCATTGAATCTCATAATAAAATATACTTTAATGATTATAAAGTGCAATAATAATCAACATAAAGCACACATAAAATAATTAATGTTAGTTTTCATAATCAATAAACATAATCATCAAGTATATAGAAGCAAAAAATTCATAAGAAATAATAATATATAAAGTATGAATAACAGTAAGCTGTGTAATAGTCTAATATGATTAATGGACCAATATAAGAAGATACAACCTAACAAGTGTGAAAATATTCCATTAGTGTGGGAGTTCTCCTAATGTAAAAAATGTAGCCAATGGTATTAAATAATGACATGCATACGTGTGCCTGTGTATTATATGTAACATATATGTCCTAAATCTCACTCATGTATACCATGAAAAACATGTGTGTAGAAAATAGATATGAAATTTACCATGTATATCATAAATAACATTGATCAATCATGTGTACTAAAAAATGTCATGCATATGTTATGTTTTATTTATTTATTTATTTTAATTTTAATTTTTAATTATTTTTTTTTGTAATTTTTTTAAGCTCTGAGTTTTATAATTTTTTTTTCTTCCTATAGTCTTAATATTTCATCTAAGTGATGCCTAAATACAAAATTGGGATCTAGTAACAAAGTTCTTAAACTTAGACATATAATCATATATAATTCCCATATGTTATTACATAAGCATAAGAATTACATTTATATCAACACTATGGGAACATTCAAGTGGAATATTATTAAGTGATGTCACTTCAATTGTTCTTGAATATTTTCTCATTTGGTTCTCATTCTTTCCATCATAAAAAAAAATTATTGTATTGTTTTAAATCTTAAAAGTAATAAATTTATTTGGAGTGTTAACAATATCTTACATTTTTTATAACCATTGTTTCCCAAATATAACATACAATTTTTTCCTAGTAGACATAACAAATATTAATTTTTCCACAACCTTTCACCTAAAATCCATCAGTATTGTGATATGGCCTATCAATTCTTTGAGATACATAATATGTTTAAATGCATCTATTGTGTGGTCAAACTGTTCTAAAATTTGAATGTTGCATGCATTGGCCCCATCTTTGTCAACTTGAACTTATTTACAATAGTCACCCTTGATGAATACCTTAATATTCAATGGGTCCATTCATGGGAATTTATACATGTAACTTTTCCTTTATTTATTATTTTTGTAAATCAATATTGGTTTATCCATGCTAGGTGACTTTACTTCTATTTTTATTATCATGATAAAGCTTTTATCCTTAAAATTATGAATTTTTTGTTGTGATATATATATATATATATATATATATATATATATATATATATATATATATATATATTCCATGTCTAGTTATTTTATGATAATTACAATATGAATTCCCTTCATGATGTGATAAAAAAGAAACATATTGATGTCTAGTGTAAGGTAGGTTGATTAAGGTTTTATAAAATAACATTTATAATTTACTACTTGGATTTTTTTGTGAACTAGTGACATACAATGTTGTGTCTTGGTATGTGGAAAGTTCCATTTTCATGAACTCTATGTTAACTAAATTTTGTACAAACATTGGATATCATCATCTATGCATTTTATGATGTGTAATGCTTATTTTGATAAAATAATAGTAGATTTCACAAAATTATATCTCAATGGAACACTTATTGTGAGATATACATACCATGAATTTATATTGCAACAAGAATTTGCATTTATACTATGTATGATCCGTATTAAAACCCATTTTTACCTTTAATAAAAAATAATCATTTAAATTTATATCCATAATCTATTTATGAATGATGTTGAGATGTATTGTATAACATTAAATATTTAGTTTATTAATATTTGGATATGTAGTTATATCATTTAATCCTAATGTTTTCTTGGAGTGGGAACTTCCCCTTAATATAACTTAGGTTTTGTATGAATAATACCTCATAATTTGATGTTGACCATGTTTAAATCATCTCAATAATATATTGGGCCTATAAGTGTAAATTTTATTTGAAATATATAATCATATATGTTTGTATGAATGTTATTTTTATAATCATCATTGTCATCCTAAATAATCATTTGATTGATATCTTATATATCAACCAATATAGGAGGATATTTTATTTTCTCCATTTTTGCTTTAGAGACATGTAGTGATTTTTTATTGTCCCTTGATTAATGGATATACTTGGAGATGAATAAATTTCATTACCTTTTCTTGACTCTAAAACTTCATATGTATTTATTTTTTCTACTATACCATGTAATGGAGATATTATGGAGGAGTAAGGAGCATCTAATTTTAATATACAATTATTACTAGGTTCACCTACTTTAAAATAATTGAAAGGTTTATTATCCATATGACATGTATGCAAACATCCCTCATGTATAAAATTTAAGCATAAATTTAGGGTGGATGGTATATATTCCATAACATTAATATAAGGTCTACCTAATATTATGTTATAATGCAAATTAGTTGGAATTAATTGAAATATAATAGTTAACACTTTAGGCCCCATTGTCACATATAAAGTGATTTATCCTAGCATTTAATGAGGTATATTATCAAAACCTCTATATTTTCAATCATGACCAATTATATTTAAATACATACTTAACCCCCTTATTTAATATTTGTAATTGTATAAAAAGTTAGAGATTTTGATATATAGTATGTTATGTAGGCAAATATTGTTTGTTAATAGAAATTTCCTATTCAATATCTTTTAATGTATTAATAATGGATTTAAAAAAAGATGTCATGTATTATTATTATTGATAGATAAAATAGGGTTATATGTTTCCTTACCCTTTTTATTAATAACCATAATTATTATAAATAAAATCCCTTAGGAAAACATTTCCAAAATGCTACCAAGTTAAGAAGAAACTAAAATATATCCATCTATAAGGATATAGAATATAACCCTCCTAGAATCCTAAAATCAAAACCTAAAAAATATGATTAGATTTTTATTATATAGTAGATAAAATAACCAACCTAAAATAATGTATAAAAATTAAAATTGAAAAAAAAGTCATTTTAGTCATAAAATGACTTTCGTATCACAATATAGTTTTAGGAAGGGGAATATATCTCCATCAAGATAATTAATTTAGCATCAGAGTTTAGAATATAAAAAAACCCAATCTCATAGTTCTCTAAAGAATACTATGGATAATGGATCTTGATCAACCCCAAAATTAGCTAATATATTCTTTCATTTATCACTCTTGGAAATAATGTTATAATGAGATCAAGTAAAATTTCACTTATAACTCCTTGGATCTAAAATGAATATTTTATAATTTCAAAAGTTTTATCCCTTCCTTTTATCATATCATAATAATAATCATCAAATCACCTTATATAACCATAACCTAGAATATTTTATCATTTACAATTTTCATCCCTTCTAGTAGTCAAAGGTGTCAAAGTTATTATTAGTATCTCTAGGTAGAAAAAATTAACCTACCCATTAAAGTTTTCCTTGAGGCTAGTGAATCAATCAACCTATACCAACTGCACCATGTTTACAATATGAATCACCATCAAAATTATTTTTAAAAAACCCAAATTTTGGTGGGATCCATTTGGCATCTAATATATATTTATTTTTTAAGTTAGGTGGTTGAACCATAGGGAAGATAATCTTAGGCTAATTTTATAATATTTTCCTCTATCTTACATTTAATAAGTTTTTTTTTATTGGAAACAAAGAAAGACATAATCAAAAATAATATTCTCATAATTTAGATAACATCTTTCCCACTTAATCCACTATCATAAAAATTATATTATTATACCCCTTCCCTATTTTATAGATAAATTTGTAAGTGTTGCTAGCTAGAGGCTAGAAAGGAGTTGTAAACCATAAGGCCAAGAGGAAAAGGATTCTCTAATACATATTAGGCACACCCATGGTTGATCCAAACTAGATAAAATATAAGACCACATATTTATAGCATAATAATTTTGGAGGAGGAGATGATATATAGGTATGCCTTATTATTTACACATTATATAAATAGATTAAGCAATAAATCCATCCTTTGTAATCTGTCCTAAGTGAGGATTCTTCCAAGACAAGTGAACCAAGAAAAATAGTTGGCCTTTTGTATACTAACCACATTCCAAATCAAGCTAATAGGCCATGATTATTATAAAACCACACTTAAATTTAAAAAATTAATCTAATGTTAACACTATAACTCCTTAATTTATCCCTTATCCATCATAAAATGTTTTTAGAATTTTTAACAAAAACTTTCCTCAACCTCGAGAGTTGTGATAACAATTAATTCTATTCTACATAGCAATATATATTATCAAATCTTTTACATTTTTTTAGAGTAGAAACCTAGGGATTTGAATCAACCCAATAATTACACACCTTAACACCTTCATTTAATTATATATTTTTTTGAATTTTCCATAGACCCCTCCTATGGTGAATAACCATTTTTCCTTGCTAAGAATCTTACCAAAAATTTACTAATACCCCATTCATAATATTCCAGATGAGATGTTCATAAATTAACCTTCTTGAATAAATTAAGTAGTTATAGATGTGAGAGCTAGATGGAGGATCTTTCATAGTAAAAATATACTTGCATTTATTTTTATCTAAATATTCCCCCTCACTAGTTTACTTTAGGGGAAATAGTCTTCTTCATACAATCTCTAATCCAAATTTGCACCTAAATCAATATTTTGGATTTAAATTTTTGTATACCTATCCCCCTAATGAATTTGACTTGCACACATTTTACTATTATTTAGATATATTATCCTTTTTTATTCCTTGCCATTACATAATAAATGCCCAATGATTTTGTTCATTCTTTGAATAATCCCAATAATAACTTTAAAAACTGATTATATATATATATATATATATATATATATATATATATATATATATATATATATATATATTGATATAACTTGTAATAATAGATTTTTTCCAAATATTGAAAGACTGGTATTGAAAAAAGTAATAAAATTTATTAAAGGAATGATGTTTCCTTGAAAAGTAAGCAAAACACAAATGTGAGACATGAGATTTGAAAATTGGGAAAACCATCAAATAGAGAAGAAACCCACAATCTATTAGAAGTATTTCAAACATTGAATCTCCAAGTACATATCAAGTAGAAACTAGCAGAGAGGGAAAAGAATGTCCTTAAGACAAAAGAGTATCATAAGAATGAAAGAGAATAATTGTGTATTAACATTGAATATGTTGTGAAGAATGAGCAAATATATCTTAATAAATATATCTAGGAGAGAAAAAAGAGTTAAATGAGTAAAATCCATATGTTTTCCAAGTTTCATAATCCTTGTATAAATGAGGAGGATGTATTTGACATGTCAGCGTAGGACTTATGATAATAACTCCTAAATATAACAGATACACAATAGAGGTGAGAACCATTTCATAAATCTAAGATAAAATGCATATATATATATAATAAATACAAACATTAAATATACTTAAAATAAACCTAAACTATCTTGAAGGACCTATTGGTTAGAAAAAATGTAAAGTGTTTTAGCACATAAATGGTAGTTAATAGTATTGCAAGACTAAGTCTCTCTTCTATTAGTAGGTGAAGCTATCTTTATTCAAAATAGAAAAATGGAACATAAACCTAATATAATTACAAATACATAAGATAAATTCATGTTGGAATTTTTCATATAAGAAAGGAAGTATGAATCATAAAAAGTGAATAAGTGAATTATGAGAATTATTTCTAATGAAAGAGAGAGAATGAAAATAAGTGAGCAAATGTAGATTTCACTTATATGTCACATTAATTGATTTAAAATGAAAATTAATATTCACTAAGATTCCCTTTTGGAAGAGTTAATAAAATAATACTATGAATAAATGAACATAAGAACATTCATTCACAATCAAAGGCAAGCTCAAAGTTCTACAACACTTAGATTTATTGATTTTCTTGAAAATAGACAAAGTTCTTTCCTTCTTCTCCTTCACAAAATTTCTCTTTTTGACAAAACTTAAAAAAGTATTGATGATCTAAAAACATGAAAACTTGTTAATTAAAGTAGACCTTGACCCTATATTTAATGAAACAAACTCTAAAAATAGAAATTGGTTGCATATTTTAGGGTGCATGTTGACTAGATTAAACTGCATGAGAAAAATACAAAATCCTGTAGAACAAAATACATCCTATGGCATGTGTGGAGGATTACTTCCAATCGCATCCCCAAACTACAAGTTAGGGGGTCTTCTTTGTCACTTCCTCTTCATCGATGTTGATGAATTCTTCTCACATAGCTTGGTGCCACTTCTCTTCAGATTCTTAAAATTTATGCAACATGCCCTCTCATTTTTCTTGATTTGGGATTTTATAATGATAATATGGAATCTCAGCTTCCACTTGTAGATTTATCATTTGATAAAGAATTATTCTAAACTTATTTAAGACATTATCTATCTTATCAAAGTTTCTTTGAAAATGCACCAATTTCTAAATTAATATGTAGCTAAATGTAAAAGTAAGGCATGCATTTTGTTCAAGAAACTATTTGAATGCACCTTACATGTATTATAAAAGAAGTGATTTTACTCCCTCTCCATATCATGGTCAAAAAATATTCTTAATTACTTCACTAATATGATAATTAGGATTAATGGCTAAGGTCATCTATTCTTTACATTTTCATAAAGTCTCTTCTATAATATTGATTCTAAATTTGATTAGTCTTAGCAGTTTAGCCTGTCTCGTAAGTCATCTTTGATAAAAATACCTTCACTAAATAAAATGTCTTCCTCTACTCTGATCAAGGCCTGAAGTCATGGTAACCAATTTTTCAATTTACTTAATTCTTCTTTATACTCATCCTCTTTCTTATAAACATATTTTTTCTCTTCTTCTATTGATGAAGCTATCATTCTAGTTCCTTATTAAAGTAATTTATCAAACCATTATTTTGTATCCCTACCCATGTTTCCTATTATTTTAGCTATCTAAAGAGTCTTAGTATCTAGGGTATAATCAAGTAATCTTGGTTGAGTTAAGATGACCAATTTTTGAATCATAGAGGTGAGTTATTCCATCCTCTCTTTCAGTTGATCCTTAGTCACTTTGTCTTGATCAAACTTGTTGATTAAAGAGCCAATGGTAGTTTTCACATCACAATTTAACCCTTAATGAGTAAACTTTCCTAGGTGAATGCATGAAACCTAATAGTCTATTAATTTCTTTTATTCTCTTGAATTATCCTAAGATGGAATGGCTAATTCAACATATCTTTCACCTTGCTCATCGACCATAATATGAGAAATATTTTTGGAATTTTTAGTATCTTAAGGATGGGGAGGGATTAGAGTGATGAATTATATCTCTAAAGGGGGATCTTTTTTTTCATTTTCTTCACTATATTACTTAACCATGGAGATGCCTCTATTTATAACTCCTTCTGTGGTGATGAAATTTTTTATGGAACTTGTTCATGGATAACAAGGGTTTGATCCATCCTAATTTTCATGTCTTACCCTTTCTCAAGTTGGGGCATTGCTTCTACTTCTAGATTTTCTTATATGTCTAGATCTATGTCTTCCTAAATAAAGTCAAGTGCCTTAAATCTTTAGAGAAAGTCTATGATAATATTTAAGAGGATGAGTTTTAGTTAGGATATAAGAAAGGAGGATGTGTAATTATGAATTATAATGTGATGTTGTTTTATCAAACTTTGTGAATGAATACTCATTTAGGTGTTCCACTAAGCATACTTGTTACTCCTAGAGTTCCCTTTACTCCTATTTACTTTTTAAGCTTGAACTTCAAAGGTATTTTCTATATTTGAGGTATAACTTCTACAAATTCTTTAATCACCAAGATAATATATTTAGATATGGCTAAAGGTGGATGTTGATATTCTATATCCATTTACCTATCTTGCTTAGGAGTAAGGTCTTCATCTTTTAACTATGGAGGAAGTTTAACATTTTACATGTCCACCCCTTTGTTGGTAAACCATAACAAAGTTATTTTCAAGACTCCCTATGTTTAGACTTATAGTGAGCTTGTCTCTCACTCAATCCAATCTAATTGTAGAATTGGCACCTTTTTTATCCCTTGATAAAAATAACTCTGATCAACTACTTCACCATCATATTCAAAGTCTATATCATCTAGAATATTTATTATGTTGAATTTTCTTACTTGATCCAATATGAAATGGGTATAGTCAAGAAGATAAACTTTTCTTTCATCATCAAAATTCATCCATAAGTCCTCATAATAAGTAACATGCTTGTAAGAGGAACTCAAGACATGCTATGTTATTCCTATTATATTGAATTATGGGAAGCTATGGAAATTTTAAAGTGTAACATGTGAAATATGTATTTCAACTAACTTGGATTTATTCAATGTAACACAGTTATATCTACTAATGGTCATTATGAAATGAATCCCAATAAATGTGTGCTTAAGAACTAAGAACTTTTTCAACATAATAAATTATTTCACTAAATCCATGAGAGCCCATTTATCATCTACATATATTGAAAGCATGAACAGAGAGGAATCACACCCACATACCTTGATGTATGAAAAAATAGGGAATTTAATGAACCAACCACCCTGCCTTAATATTTCAATAGAGGAATCAATGAAAATTCATGTATTACAAGGTTATTCTTTAAAAAATTGGATTAAAAACTATAATTAATCATTTTTGACATGATGAAAGTGTTTATCACTTTCTCTTATTATCAAATAAGGATGGTAGTCATATACATGGGAAGCCAACATTGATCCAATTGTTGATAAACCAATGTAGATATTCTTAAAGTAACAACATAGATTATATATGACATCATATAAAAATTATGAGTAGTAATCACGTCATACATCTACTTGTGAATTGAGTCACTCATCAATTTGATCTAGTTTATGTATTGCCTATTGGCCTGAAAGATCTAAATATATTGAAACATCCACTCATTTCTCTTGTTATTGGACTATCTACCACTCTATTCAAGAGAGTCACTATGTCATTGATCTTTAGTTTTAAATCATTTCTATTAATTATCTTGGGAACCCTAGATACTATAGATCTAGACATGCTAAGCTAGAGTCTTTTTAGGGACTTCAAGTAATCAACTTTATGATTATCATGATATTGTTGCACTAAATATGGATTAATCCCTATAAAAGCTTCATGATAAAGTATTTTTAGTATTTAATCAATATATTTAATACCAAGTCTCATTATGAATCCATCTTATAGAGTATGGATCTCTTTTATATCCCTATCATAATGACATCCCAAAGTCATAACAAATTTTGGACATTGAATGATGACCAAGAATTTAACAACTTTTAAAAGATCTCTATCATAGTTACTTTGTATGTAATAATTTTTGAAAGAGGCATTTAACCTTCTCTAAAATTCATCCATATTTATATGACCCAAGTCTATTTTTATAACCTAATCAATATTAGATTCAATATTAGACTGGGGTGACCCTTTAGAACTGATACATCATTTCAACTACCTTTTCCTTTCCTTTCTTTCAGGTTCCAAACATTTTATAATAAAACCAATGGTATGGGAATGGGAAGTGAAAGAAAAAAGTATGAATGGGAAAGAGGGAGTGAAATAAGAGTGGTGGATGGAGGGGAGGCAGGAGTAGAAGGTTAAAATACAAGTCAAAAAACTCAATGTAGGAAAAGGATGAAACCCTAGTGTTGGATCTATAGAGATGAAATACAAGTGGAAAATGATGATACGAGATGTAACACCAAAATAATGATAGATTTTAATGAAGTATGTCATAAATTGAAAATTTAGAAGAGGAAAAAAATTACCAAACCTTAAGCACCAAGTAATGAAAAATCAAGAGAAAACACCTATCATCATCATAAGAGCTTGGAAAAAACCTTGAGGATGAAAACACCAAGACTAAAAATTATGTGTCAAAATTATTTGGAATGACTCTATTAATAGTGGGGTAAATGACACTCTTACACATGTAGGATTCATCCCTTATGAATGAGGGACAGGTTAGAAGAGTGAATCTACATTGCCATCATCAGGGTTTGATGACTACTTGGTAGTTGATAGGGTCTGATAGCTACTTGGTATCTGATGAGGTCTAACATCTACTTGGTTATCGATGGGGTCTAATGACTACATTACATATATTAGGTTCTAATGGCTAATTGGTAGCTGATGGGGTCTAATGAATGTGTTGAAGTCATTAGGGTCTGATAGCTACTTAGAAATTGAATAGTTATAATGACTACATTGCAGTCATTAGAGTTTACTAGCTTCTTAGTAATTGATGGGGTCAGTTAACTACATTATAGTCAATAGGTTTTGATGGTTACTTAATGGATAATAGGGTTAGATAATCATATTTTAGTCATTAGAGTCTAATAGTTGTTTGACATCTGATAGGGTTAGATGATTATGTTTTAGTAGTTAGGGTCCAATAATTACTTGGTGATTGATGAGGTTAGATGAATGCATTTTAGTAATCAAGGTTTGATGGCTTCTTATTTAATTATGGGATATGATGACTACACTACAGTAATTTGGGTATGATGATTACATTGTTTCCATTAGGGTTTGATAACTACTTAGAATCCTAAAAACCTTGAATTGATAAGAGCACCAAAAAAAACTAAGTCACACACTAATATTTTTGGTCCAATATTTGAGAAGCCTTGGGACAAATTGATGGGATCTAAAAATTTCATGAGTGACAACAACTAGCTTCAAATAGGGACCTACATTTGATGAATGCAAGGGTGAACTCCAAAATTTTATAATTTACAAAGGGTAAGCTTCATTCAATGGTCTATGAATTCATTTTGACAAAATAAAACCTCTAAGGAAAAAGAGAAAATAAACATAAACAAAAATAAAAAAGTACAAAAATAAAAAGTAGAATGTGATAAAGTAAACACAATAAAAATCCTAAAACTAAACTAGGTTCCAAAGGAAACTAGTCCTTATTTCTTGAAAAGATTCAAAAATTTCCAATTATAATGAAGTGGGAGGTTAATACCATCCATGTATTTCAAATAGTAGGTGTTCTCACCATATACATGATGAATATTGAAAGGGCCTCTCCACAACGAATGAAATTTCCCATGATTACCTATGGGTTCATGCTTCTTGTCCCATAGAAGAACATAATCACCAATTTATAAATAACTTTGCCTATCTTTTTTTACCAAAAAACATCTTCACCTTTTGTTAATGCTTTGTGATTATATAAACTTACAAAACTCTTTATTCTTATAATTTATTCAAGTACAAGATCCTCTTGTTGAGTGACTCCCTAAAGTTATGATCTTCAACTATTTTAGCCAACTGAAGTGGCAGTAATTATAAAATGATGGGTATTATAACCTCCATGACATACACCAAATGAAATGGTTAAATTCCAATAGATATTTTTGGGGTAATGCAGTCAGCCTAGAGAGTATCATATAATTTCTTATGCCAACTATATTGATTATCATCTATCAACTTGTGAATAATGGTAACTTGGTTCTTATTTCTTGATTCTACTTGATCTTTACCCTAAGGATAATGATCTAAAGATTGTGAAAATGAAATAGCATAGCCATAAAATAAACTAATAAGTTTAGTAGAATAAATATTAGGTGCATCATCAGTTACTATCTTCTGAGGAGGTTAATACCTCACCAAAATGTTTTCTTTGATGAAATTACACACTGCTTCATAAGTGGTTTACTGAATTGGGATAGCTTCAACCTACTTAGTTAAATAATATATTTCATTAAGGATGTGTGTGTATATTACATTGAAATGAGGATTTATCTCATTTATAAAATTAATGACCCATTTTTGGAAAGGCTCTTCAATTACAATTGACTTTAGGGGCAAAATTGTAAGTTTTGGTTTTCCTATGAACTATTGGCAAGCTTCACATGTAAACACCCACTCATGAACATATATAAAATGAGTGGGACAATAGTAGTTGGACCTAATAATTTTGTGTTGTAACTAGTGATGAGAAATGACTACCACATGCCTTATCATAAATTGTTTTGAGCAACCTCTTTTATTGTTATCTATCAACATAATGCATGAACATACCATCAATTCCCATTTTAAAAAGGGTATTATCCCATATAAAATATTTCAAGGCTCTAAGATTTATGATTATATTTTATTTAGTTATCATTCCTTCAAGGCATTCCCCATATTTAATAAAGTAATCTATATATGAATACCATTCCTATACAGTTCTGACAAATATAACTCTAGGTGTTTTTCTTGATGAATTTGAGTCTTGAGCTCCATCAAATGTATCATTTATTTTATTCTTGGTAATTATTTTACATAATACAAAACCTCAAACAATATTTTTAGGTTTTATCTCCAAATCAAACTCTTGAAATTTAGCTATCCAGCCTCTCCTTTCTGAGCCAAGTTATTTTTGTGATAAGATTAATTTGACTGTTGGATCTAGGACTAGCAAAATAGTGTGAAAATTTAAAATGTAATACCTAAATTTATTTACTACCTTAGAAACAACATAGGCATGTTTATCAATAGGGGAATATATAATTTCATGAGACTTTAATCTAAAACTCATAAAGGCAATGGGTGATTCAATCCTTTCACTATTTTATTGTATTAGGATTGTTGAAAGAGTATTTTTAGATGAATAAAAATAAATGATGAAGTTATTATTAAAATCAAGACATAACAAGGTTGGGGCCCTAGAAATACAATTCTTAATTTCATCAAAGTCTTCTTTCCCTTCTTTTTTCCATTTAAAATTATCTTTACCCCTCATCATAGTAGCAATATCTTTAGTGAGCCTAGAAAAATCAAGTAGAAACCTTATCAATAAGTTAACATTACCAATTAAGGGATAAACACCTTGTTTACTCATTGGTAAATCTAAATTTTTAATGGATTTAACTCATTCATGATCAATTTTAGTTCCTTATTATGACACAGTATGGCCAAGAATGTTTCTCTTTATTACTCTAAACATTGATTTCTTAAGATTTAATGAGATGCCATGTGTTCAACATTTATCAAATACTTTTACTAGGTGATCATAATTATCCTAACATTTTTTGGAAAAGATAATGAGGTCATCCAAATAAACCCCTACTATATTATTATTAAGATCATGTAAAGCTAGATCTATAGCCCTTTCAAATTTGGCATTGGCATTGATGAGACTGAAAGGCATCCTCCTGTAAGAAAAAGTTACCTAAGGTGTGGTAAAAGTTGTTTTATGTTGATACTCAATATAAACTTAAACTTTTTATATCCTAAAAATCTATTAAGCATAAAAATCATCTTAGACATAGTAACAGTTTGAAGTATCTGATCCATAATTAGAAATGGGTAATTATCTTTTAGTGATGTTTGGTTTAAATTCTTAAATCAACACATATATAAATTTCACAATTGTTTTTCCAAATTTACACTATATGAGCTACCTAGGTAGAGTGATGAATAGGACACATAATACTTTCATATAGCATCTTTTTTATTTTAACATGAATTTTTGAAGTAATCTTCAGATTATAGTGCCTCTAGATACGGTGAAGTATTTGGCTCCAATGGAATGCTATATTTCATTTCCTTTGGTCTGAAAAGTTTAAAATCATCATAACTCCAATAAAACACATATTTATATATCTTAAAGATATCAATAAATATATCTCTTTCTTCTTTAGAGAAACATTTCCCAATCTTGATGTACTTGGGCTCTTTGAAAGTGCCAATATTGACTTATTCATATTCAGAAGATTCTTAAGTTTGGGGTTATAATTTAACTTTTATCAAATAAATCTTTAAAAAAGACTAATCATTTAGGAATTTTTTTACCTTTGATTTGGATTACCTCTTCATTTTCACCTTTATCCTGATCTTTGGATCCTCTTATGGTTTTTGAAAGAGATTAAACTTTGTCTTGTCATTCACTTTGTTGAAAATGAGACTTTACATAAGCATAAGTGATTCCTTCAAAATATAAATTCTTGATTTTTTTTCTTTTTCCAAGAAATTAATTATCTATTCCTTAATATTGTAAGCTTGCCAATGATTAACATTATCAAGTACACTAGGTCTAGACACCATCTCAATAGTGTATTTATCATGTTCAATTCTAGGGGGAGGGATAATAAGTGATTCTAAAATGAAAAGTGCATCTGCTTTAACATTTTCTTCTCTTAAGACTGACACAATTGAGAAAACATCAAAACTTTAGTATAATCCCAAACTCTATTTTTATAATGTCTTAGATGATCATTATAAACTTGATATTGATTTATTACTTATTTTACAATGATTTCAACATCTCTTTATTCCTTAAAATTTTTAATTCAAATTTATTCAACTCTACATAATCCATGAAGTAAGTATTCATATTTAGTTTTGTTTTTGGTGCACTCAAATTGTATCTTGAAAGAGAACATAAAAATTTCTTTATTTTGTGAAACAATGTCAATTCTTGCACCATAAACTATTGAAGAACAAATTCCATTGAACTCAAGGAGCCAAATGTCATTATACTTACCTTTAATTAATTTTGGCATACCTATTTCTACTTTTGGCATCATCATGTAATTCCCCAAACCTATATCTTCATAAAGAATATCAAGTCTCCGATCCTCAGATTTACATATGGTAAGGTTAGCTTTTAATTGAGGTTCAAACTTATGTTTAGTTACATTAATATAAAATGAAATGAGACAAATTCATATAAATATATCCACCTAATTATTTATAAAAACTCCTTAATGATAACTGAACATATATAGTAGGGATATCTTCCACCAATATTGTCATCTTTACTTTCTTTTATGGAAATAAAGTTAAGGATACTGGTGAATCTTTGATTTGACCTACTAACAGGACTTGTTTCATGTCCATTGATAAATAATGACTAAATAATTTCATATAAGTGAGGCCTAAATCATGTGTTACCTTAGCTGGTATGCCATTATCAAAATCTCCCATATCAATGATGCAATTACTCAACTTGTAGCCATTTAAAAAAACTGACATGTAGAATGTTTATTATTTCCCTATAGAAGTAGTAATATCCATAGTAAAAGTTGATGGTTTTTTATACAAAGGAATAGATAAAATCCCTTTTAAATTATTCATGTACCATGAACCCCCTTTTATGAAATTATATAGATGATTTAGCTGATCTAGATTGGATCTTAAATATTTTGTCTAGGAAACTTGAATCATAGACTTATTGACATGATCTAAAATGTTAAATAAGGGAACTTGAGATGAAGTGACTCTATGATTTCTTGCACCAAACTCACCTTATTTTTTAAATTTGCATTGGTCTTTGGATATTCTAGATTTAGAGTGTGGGGTGAAGTAATGAACCTTGGTTCCAATTTTTTTATATTTGACTAAAATGGTAAAGGATAACCTATATAAATTATAATAGGATTAGGAATTACCTTTGAATTTTCATTAATATTTATCTTTTCATTTTGATTTACCTTATCAACTTCTTATTTCTTCTTAACTTCTTCATTCTGAGACCTTATAAACATAACATAGGATTGAACATTCATATCTCTGACCATGTCATCATTTTCATCTTCTTCACACTCATATTCCAAAAAAACATTATTGGAGTGATCACCAAGTTCATCATTTTCATATTCTTCAAAATTTAGATCTTCTATTTCAAGTTCATCCTCATCATAAACATAAATTTCATGCATTTTCAAGACCACATTAACTAGAGGATCTTCAATTTCTAATCTTTATTGGGAATCCAAAATTCTTGGTTGATTGTTTTATGGTAAATATTTCCTCTTCAGAACCTCCTAATGGTAAGCTATTATTTATCTATTAGGAAACTACTTCTTCAATGTTACAATATCATTTGCTATTTTTTTAATCAATTATTATGTGGAATCATGATTTGAAGTTTACCCTATGAATTGTGAAGAATCCCTCCACAACTTACTAGTAATAACCATGTCATATTCAACATGAGTAGTGAAATCTTACATCTACTTTGGGCTAGGCAATATATTCCTTTAAGCAACTAAGCATTGATAAAAATATATTTCTGATTTTTTACTATTAGTTTAACTACTTTTGGGGTTTTATTCAATATCCTATTGAATTTACACATGATTTCATGCATGGGATTTTGAACCTTTTTCTTCATTTGAGTCAAATGATCAAGTAATGCTTGAGCATCTTTTATCAGTTTGAAGTGGGATTCAAATTTAGTTTTCATAGTATTTTAGTTGGTAATTGAAATTACATCCAAATGTTAGAAATAATAAGCCTCTCCATATATGAGAGTTTATACAAAAAATATTAGATCTATATTTTCATGTTTAACTCCCAAAATCCCACATGAAATAAATAATGCATCTATGTGTTCATCTCAGTGTTACTTCCCATCACTAGAAAATTTAGGGAAATTCTTGTATGAGCCCCTTGGAAACTTGTGTAATTATCCAAGAGCTAATGTACCAATGGTATTTCCCCATGGTAAAACCATTCTTTGAACAAAAAATCTTTGAGGTATAGTGGTTTAAATAATAACTAGATCTTGAGTTATCAATGTACTGCTTGAGTTGGATTTGAGACTTTTAGGATTACAGGTAAACTAAAAAATTCTCCAATTATAATGCTCTTTTCAAGGTCAAAATGGAAATTGAGATGTTGTATATCATAAAAGGGATCAGAGATTATTTTAGCTTTAATATTCCTAATAAAACATGTAAAATGTTTCCACTAGAGTGATAGGATAGCTTCACTTTCAATGGAATTTTTTGGGTTGAATGAACTATCACATAATGCACCCCATGGTGGATGCCAAAAAATGTTAGATGTAAGAAATGTAAAGCATTTTATCAAACAAATGATAATCAATAGTATCATGGGACTAAGTCCTTCTTCTATTAGTAGGATAAGCTACCTTTATTCAAAATGTAAAAACATAATATAAACCTAATATATTTACAAATATACAAGCTAAAATTCATGTTGGTGTTTCTCATATAAGAAAGGAAGTATCAATAAGAAAAATCAAATAAGTGAAATATGAGAATTATTCTTAATTAAATAGATAAAATAGAAATAAGTGAGGAAATGCAAATTTGACTTATATGTCACATTTATTGATTTAAAATGAAAATTACTACGTACTAATATTCCTTATTGGAAGAGTTGAGAAAATAATACTATGAATAAATGAACACAAGAACATTAATTTTTAATCAAAGGCAAGCTTAAAGTCTTGAAACACTTAGATTTATTGGTTTTATTGAAAAGACACAATTTTATTTCCTTCTCCTTCACAAAAGTTCTCTTCTTGCCAAAAGTTACAAAATTCTTGATAATTTAGAGGCATGAAAGCCTCTTACTTATAGGAAATCCTGACCCTAGATTTAAATAAATGAACTCTAAAAATAGAAATCAGTTGCACATTTTAGGGTGAGTGTTAACTAGGTCAAAATACATGAGAGAAATAAAAAATCCTCTAAAATAAAATGCATCTGATGGAATGTGGTGAGGAGTACTTCTGATCACAACCCCAAACTACAAGTTAGGGGTCTTCTCTAGAATTTTTTATTCATCTCCTTCCTCTTTGTCCATGTTGATGAATTCTTCTTACATATCTTGTTGTTTATTCTCTTCATATTATTCAAATTTATGTAACACACCCTCTAGTTTTTATTGATCCAAGCCTTCAAAATGTTGATATGGAATCTTTTCTTCCACCTATAGATTTATAATTTTATAAGGAATTATTCTAAAATTATTTAAGTCATTATCTATCTTATCAAAGGTACTTTAAAAATGCACCAATTTATGAATGGATCTATAGTTGAATGAAATAATAAGCCTTGTTTTCTATTTAAGCAACTATTTGAATTCACCTTGCATATTTTATACAAGAAGTGTTTTTACTCGCTCTCCATAAAATAGGCACTAAATTTTCTTAATTTCTTCACTAATATCAAAATTAGGATCATTGTTTAAGGTCCTTAATTCTTTGAATTTGTGCAAATACTCTTATATAATCTTGATTCTGAATTTGATCAAGACTAGTAATTTAACCTAATCTCCTAAGTCATCTTTGTTTAAAATACCTTCCCTAACTAAAATGTCTTTATCTCCTCTATTCAAGGCCTAAAGCCATGGCACCTAGTTTTTAAAATTATTTAATTATTATTTATACTCATCATCTTTCTTATAAACATATTATTTTTCTTCTTTCGTTGAGGAGTAGATTTATATTACTAATGATATAATTTTTGTTCCTTAACCAAGTAATTTATTGCACCATCCATCCATATGCCTACCCATGTTTCCTATTCTCTTAAATATTTGAAGAGTCTTTGTACCTAGGGTATAATCAATTAATCTTGGTTGAGTCAGGCTGACTAATTTATAAACCATGAAGGTGAGTTATTCCACCCTCTTTTTTAGCTAATCCTTAGTCACCTTTTATTAATCAACTTGTTGATTAAAGATATTATGGTAGTTTACACATCCTCTTTTAATCCTTCATGAGTAACCTTACCTAGGTGAATGTGTGAAACCTAATAGTATATTGTCATGATTTCTTTTCTTGACTTTTCCTGAGAGGGAATGGCTACTTCAGTGTATCCTTCACCTTGATCATCCAAAAAAATATGAGAAACCTTTTTGGGATTCTTAGTAGCTTGAGGATAGGGAGATATCAGAGTGCTAAAGTTGTTCTTTAAATGGGTAACTATGTTTTTCCTTTTCTTCATTATATTACTTAACCATGGATATGCCACTATCAATAAATCCTTCTATAGTGATGACAACGTTTTTGGAACTTGTTCATGGATAAAAAGGGTTTGATCCATCATGTTTCTCATGTCTTACCCTTTTTAAGGATGTAACATTGCTTCTATTTATGGATTTTATTGTATGTCTATCTCTCCTTCTTCCTAAATGACAAGTAAGTACCCCAAATATTTAGACAAAATCTCTATTAATTTTGAAGAAGATGAGTATTCTTTAAGACCTAATAAAGGAAGATATACTTTGTTAATGAAATACCCCTTTAGGTGTTATGCTGAGCATAGTTGTTACTCTTGGAGTTCCCTTTCCTCCCACTAAATTTTTAAACTTAAACTTCAAAGGTATTTTATCTATTTGAGGTAGAGGTTCTAAAACTTCTTTGATTACCACAATGGTATCTTTAGTTATGGCTAAAGGTGTCAATTGATATTATACATTTATTTACCTATCATTCCCTGGAGGAGAGAGATATGTAGATTTTAATAATGGAGGAATTTTGACATTTTGCATATCCACCCCTTTGTTGGCCAACCACACTAAAGTTATTTTCAAGACTCCCTGAGTTTAGACTTCTAATGAGGTTATCTCTCATTGACTCCATTATATTTTTGTAATTGGTGCCTTTTTTATCCCTTAATAAAAATAATTATAATCAACTAATTCACCATCATCTTCAAATTCTATATCATATGAAATATCTATGATGTTAAATCTCATTACTTGATCTAATGTGAAATGGGTATAGTTAAGAAGATGAAATTCTCTTTCATCATCATAGTCCATATAGAATTATTCATAATAAGGAATTTAATTATGAGTGGCACTCAAGACATGCTCCATTATTCATCTTATATCGAATGATGGGCATCTATGAAAATATTGAAGTGTAACATATGTCATATCTACTTTGACCAACTTATATTTATATAATGTAGCATAGATATATCTTAAAAGGTCATTGGGAAATGAATACCAGTAAAATTATGTTTAGGAACCAATTTTTTTTGTAACACTATCAATTTACACACTAACTCCATGAGAGAACATTTATAATCTATGTATATTGGGGGCATGAATGGAGATGATTCATTCCTACATACCCTAATGTAGGAAAAAGAGGGAATTTAATGAACTAACCACCTCACCTTAATATTTTAATAGAGGTGGAAATGAAAGAGTGCCTATTTATAGGTTCTTATTCAAACATCTAGATCACAAATTATAATAAAGTGTCATTGACATGATGGAATCATTTGGCACTTTCCCTTATTATCAACTAAGGATAATAGTCATATATGTAGGAAGCCAACATTAATCCAATTTCTAATAGACCACTATATAATATTAATAATTTTTTCAATAGCATAAATTATATATGACATCATATAGAACTTATGAGTAGTAATCACTTCATACATTTGCTTTTGAATTGATTCACTAAGCAATTCTACCCATTTTATGTATTTCTTGTTGTAATGAATGATTTGAATATACTAAAACATATACTCATTATAATATCTCATTGTTGGACTACCTAACACTCTATTGAAGAGAGTCACTATGTTATTGATATCCAATTTTAAATCTTTTCTATCAATTACCTTGGGAACCCTAGATACTATAAATCTAGGCTCAATAAGACAATGTCTATTCAAAGACTCTAGGTAATGATCTTTATGATTATCATGATATTATTACACTAAATCTAGATTAATCCCTAAAAAATCTTCATGATCAGGGATTTTTGACATTTCAATATATTTAGTTCCAAGTCTCAAGATGAATCCATCCTATAGACTACGAACCTCTCTTCTATCCATATCATAATGACTTGCAAAATTCATCACAAGTTATGGACATTGAACTATAACCAGGAATGCAACAACTTATGGAAGGCCAATATCATATATTCTCTATATCCAATCATTTTTTAAAGAGTCATTTATTATTATCTAAAATTAATCCATATTTATATGACCTAGGTTTGTGTTTGTAACTTGATTAATATTAGAGTCAATATTAGAGGATAGGTGACCCCTTGGAATTAATACTTCATTTCAAATACCTATTCCATTCCCTTCTTCTTTAGGGTCATATAAATCTACCAATAACACTAATTGTTTTAGAATGGGAAGTGAAATAATAGAGTGTGGAGGATAAAGATGGAGTGATATAAGAGCAGTGGATGAAGAGGAGGCAAGATCAAGAGGTTATAATGCAAGTCAATAAACTCAATGTAAGATAAAGATGAAACCCTATCATGAAAGTTATATATCTTTAATGTAGGTATAAAACCCTAGTGTGGGAGGTAATGAAATATTTTCATGATAATTGAAAGTCTATGCTATAAAATTAAGGTCTTTAATGGCTTTGCAAGTGAACACCAAAATACTGATGGATTTTAATGAAGGAAATCATAATACAAAAAACTAATAGAGGAAAATAATTACCAAAACCTAAGCACCAAGTAATGAAAATTCAATATAAAACACCTATGATCATCAAAATGATCTAAAAAATATATATTGAGGATGAAAACACAAGACCAAAGTGCCAAAATTGAAAAATTTGAGTGTTAAAACGATTTAGGATGACTTTATTAAATAGAGGGGTCAATGATACTCACACACACATAAGACATGAAACTCATAAATGAGTGTCAGGGTAGAGGAATGAAGCTAAATTTCATTCATTAAGGTTTGAAGGCTACTTGGTAGCTGACAGAGTTTGATAGCTACTTGGTAGTTAATGGGGTTCAACAACATTTTGGCACCTGATAAGATATAACAATTATATTTCAATTATTAGGGTCTAATGATTGATTAGTATCTTATAGGTTTAAATTACTATATTAAAATCATTAGGGTCTGATGGTTTCTTGGTAGGTGATGGGTTCAAATGAATACATTGCATCATTGGGGTCTGATGACTACTTTTCAGCTGATGGGGTTAGATGACTGTATAATAATCATCAAGGTTTGATAGTTGCTTGGAATTTTATGGGGTATAAATATTTTATTATATTCATTAGGGTGTAATGTCTACTAAGCACCCTAAAAACCCTAACTTGATAAGAACCTGAAAAAAACCAAGTCATAAATTATGATTTTTGGTACAATCTTTGAGAATCCCTCAAGAAAAATTGATGGGGTCTATAAATTTCATGAGTGAATTTTGAGTGACAATAGGACCCCAACAAGATTAATTATCCAACACTCCCCATTAATATTTATTTGGGGTTATAAAATTAGATATAAATTTTTACAAATAAGGTAATTAAAATCAAATAATACTCCCCCTTAATATAAACTTCCTTCAAAAGGAATTAAAATAGTTAAAAAATAAATAAGAAGAGAAGGTGTTTCCAAAAGTTATAAGGATGAAGGTGTGATAAATAATTTCCAAGAATCCTCTTTATACAAGACGGTAAATCCAAAATAGAATAAAGATGAACAAGAAAGAGAAATGATCCACTAAACCTTACAAAACAAACAAGATAACATCAATCATTCAAGTTAAGTAAACAATATGCCATAAAAATATTATCTACATATAAATAATGTAATAAAAGAAGATGAAAATAAGGAAAATGGTGCAAAAGATAACTTCCACCATAATGTGTAAAATCCTACATGAAAAGAAGTTAGTCAAAAAAAAGAGTTACAATTAAATCATATTTCCTTTGCAACATAAAAATCAAATAATGCATAATAAAATAAATTTATTAAAAGAGAGAAAAATAAGATGTGTTACTTAAAAAATATATTCAATGTGAACCAATGAAATAATTATCACATAAAGACACGTCAAAGTCTCTAGAAGATACATTATATTTAGGTATCCAAATAATGCTAACCTTAAAAGTAGGTATGTTAGTTATTTTCCAACAATTAAAAGTGTTATGAGTTGTTTGACCACAAAATTTGCATGGTTTCAATTTACAACATTTAAAGATGTGATGCTCATATTTTACACAATGATCACAAGTTTTACAATTTTCAATCAAAATAATTTTCATGATAAGTCCTTTGGTGAGGAGGACAATACAATTCCAAATTCACATTAAAATTATTTGAATCATTAAAACTAAGACCTTTAAAATTTAAATTATATTCAAGAAAAATAGGTTCAATAATACCATTTTTACAATTACCTAGACCATCACATGCATAACCCATAATTCCCATGATTTTAAATATAGGGTTAGTCTGTGGAGTTTTCAAATAGGTTTATTGAGAATCACATTTAAGATCACCATTAGATACATTATGATTTCAAAAGATGCAAATTTTTCATTTAAAGTATCAATAGAATTTTTCATATCTACCTTTTTCTCATAAAAATGTATTTTAAAGCATTAAGAGTTTCATTTTGACATGCAATTTTATGTTGAAGAGCAATAATTTTATAATTTTCAAGAGATAATTTGTGTAAATTTCTTAAAAGCTTAAAAATAACTTATTTAATTTCCATTGGACAAGATTATGCAAATTCTAAGATTTCAATAAGCAAATAGTGTTTACAATAAATTTTATTGTAAATAAATAAAAAACTTATTACAATTTTAAAAAATCTAAATAAAGCATTAAAAATCCATCTTTGCAAGTTATCTCACTTCAAAATAAAAGAGATTACACTAGTTGAAATAGTTACAATTTAAAATATGAAATTGCCAAATTATTTGATTAAAACATGTTAATCCAATCAAGATTTTTGAAAAACCACTTAAGTGAAATATTATTTAATTTATTATAAAACACAAAAATCCACTTACCATGGAAACATTTAAAAAAAATTATAACCTAAATAAAAACATAAGACTCGTCAACCATTAAAAATCAACGTGGAAGAATAATTTTTTTTGTTTTGATTTTTAAAAGAGAATCAAATGACATATGTCAAATATAAAAAAAATGTTTTGAAAGATTTAGGTTTTGAGATATAATAATTTCAAGATTAAACAAAGGTTTGGTAAATAATATTACATGGAACAAATGTTTTATTTTTCTTGGTTTGAATTATAGGAAAATACCAAAGCACTTAGTGATGAAAAAATAAAACGCCAAATGACTTTTTTAAAATAAAAGTGAAACATAAAAATTAAATAAGAATTTTAGATAATAATCACCCTTTTTATCATAAAATTCCACTTAGCACAACATGTTTGAAAAATAAAACAATAGGGGAGGACATGCAACATGGTGAAATGCATTGGGCTTAAAGAGGAGGATACATTAAATCACTTGGAAAGGAGAATAAGGTGCCAAAAACAAAAAAATATTAGATAAAGAAGATAAAATTGAATAGGTTGAAACTTATTGCTAGTAAAAAGGATTCTATAAATTGTAGAAGGAAATTAAGATGCCTTGGAAAGAAAGGAAGAAGACAAGTCTTAAAAAGGAGTTGTTAGAAGTGAATGAAAAGTAAAATACCTGAGATAATAATACAATAGAAATTCTCCTAGTTAGAGCATGCAATAATGAAAGATAAAGGAGAATAAAAATATGTAAAAATCAAACCTAAGAGTAATGCAATACTCTAAAAACCACAAAAATATCAACATCTTATAGTTAAATAACTATGATAAACTAGATATAACTATAAAACTAAAGGAGTAAGGTATTCTAAAAAATAATGTTATGCATGGAATGTTACACAAAAATAAACACCTTCACCAATCACGTAGTGAAGAAAAATGATAAAAAAATGTAGGACATCATAAATAAAATTTATAAAGAGAATCCAATATAAATCTAGTTGACTATTGAATTATATAATGATTATTCAAAAACATAATGAATGAAAAAACCATAAATAACATCAAAATAATTCTTGTGATAACCCTACAGATCAAGGTTAGAGTGTGGAAAATTTAATAATTTTAGAGAAAAGCATATTTATGTTTCACCTTCAAATATACACAAACACTCATGAATCAATGTTAAAAACCATAGGGGTCAAATAATATAATATAATTATTGCCAAAGATCAAAATATTAACATTGAAAACAAGTAATACAAATCCTTAAAGGAACAATGTTACCTTGAAAATTAAACAAACCAAAAATGCAAGACATGAGATTTGACAAGAGGGGAACCATCCAATGGATAAAAATCTCACAATCTATTAGAAATATTTCAAGTGATGAATCTCTAAGTATATATCAATTATAAGATAGGAGAGAGGGATAATAATGGAGTTAATCCAAGAGAATATAATAAGAATAAAAGAGCATGATTGTGCAAGAAGATTGATTGTGTTGTGAAGAATGGGAGATGAGAGTTAAATAAATAAAAATAGGAGAGAAAAATGAGTGACATTAAAAATATTCATGTGTGTTCCAAGTTTCATAATCCTCTTAAAAGTGAGGAGGATGTGTTGACATGTGGGGAGAGGATTTATTTGTGCAAGTGACTCCTAAATCTTATAAATGGACAAGAAAGGTGATAACTACATCATAAATATAGGATAAATTTCATATATAAATATAATGTACACATTAAATAGAATTATAATAAACCTAAACTAAAATAAATGACCAAAATAAGATTAATTTTCCAACATGTAACACAAATTTTAATAAAATGATTCTTCTTTCTACGCTTAACCACTTCTCTTTTCAACTAGCCAATTTTTCTTGCAGATTATCAATCAAACTTTCCCATAACTTTGAATTTTTTAGTACAATAAATAAAGGTAACCAAAGGTATTTTCCAAGGATATTTACGATACTAACTCCTTATTCCCCTAGTATCCTTGTCTATCTTTACTAAGGCACATTAATTTTTTTGACTTTTACAAACTAATTTTCTATTTAGAGGCTACCTCATGTTTTCTCAAAACTTTTTTCAAACCACAATTTCACTCATATTTATTAATCCAAATATTAGGGTATCATATCAAAATTGTAAATTAGTGTTTGGGTTATCATTATAATGTTATTTAATTCATTTAATTTTATTGGTATCTCTCAATTTCATAAAGACCCTACCCAAATATTACACCATGATGATATATTGGTATGGATAAAGGTGATATCTTTGCCTTATTCCCTATTTAACCCTAAAATTTTAGGTCTAATGTGATCTTATTGTTAACCCTATATTTTTTATTAAATAGGTATATATAAAATAAATGACACAAGGTGATAATAAGATCTATAGCAAGCCAATTAGATGATAAACTTAGATCTAAGCATAAATTATATTTATTATGCTGAGATAGTCCAAATATATAAAGTACAATTATGATAGATATAGAGATGAAAAATAAGTGAGGTTATTGGATTTTTATGATTCTAATATATCTTTGGATCTAGAATAGGAATAAATCTAGCTGGAGGGAGATTTTCGAATAGTTGTTAGATTTTGGATCTAAAACTTTTGGAACTCTAGACATTAATGTAAGCCTAGGATGATTGCATCAATTCTAATGTTTGGGTTCAAAATAAATGGCTTGTATGGGATACCTACTAGAAAAGGATGTGACCACTTGGATTATTCTAAGTTTTCTTTACCATTGATCTATTGAATTAAGATCTGGGCCATGGAATTTTATTCCTTGTGAAATGGCAAAACCTTAATTCTCCTTCTTCATAGTGACTTTGGGAGAAAATGGGTTAGTGGGCACATGATGTTGATCTAACCCCAAAAACCCCATAGTCAAATGATGTTTCCTATATATCCAATACTCAATAAAAGGGCCTCAAACTCATATAGTTATCCCTTACATGTTGTCTTGTATTTGAATGACTCAATATGTGCAAAACAAGTACAAGAATGACCTAGCTTATAATTTGGAAAATCAAGCTCTTTGGCTACTCCTTTAGTAATTTAGACATATAGATGTGTAGTCCCTATGACTGGTATAAAAATAAGAATAAATAGGGAAGCTTTATTCAATTGAATTCTCTTTTGTCTAATGTTAGGGTTCAAGGTGAGGAATAAATGAGGGTTGATATTTATTTATATTAATACCTTTGGAGTAATAACTTTCATTAAATCACTTAGGCTGATCATTAGGATACATTTAATTTACAAATTGGATGAATTAAGGGCAATGGACACTAATGTTAGGATAGAACTGTAGTGTTAACACTACTATCTATCCTATATGTTAGTGTCCACAAAGCATGAAAGTAGGTACAGGTTTGGAACTTATAGATATGGAAGATAAGTACATTTTAAGCATTTTGGGAAATATATAAGACCTATTTCATTTACATAATACTAATAAAACTAAGAGATATAGGCCAAGGGGTACAAAGATAGAGTAGATATAAGAATTGTAGTAGGAAAATGTAAATAACTACAAGGATTAACCAAGGTCTCAAATTTTAAAGTGTAAATAATGAGGTGTTGTGTAATCATAAAATATAATCTAAATTACCCCCTTTAATCTAGTAATTAAATTGCTAGTTTAAAGGAAAGGAATGTGAAATTGTGTGTGTATGTATACTTTGTCTTTACATGTGCCCAATTTGACTACTTTGTTGGTGACTGACCTAAAACCAAGATCATGTTAAAATATAGAATTAGTACACTTATGTGTTGATGTAACTATCTTACCTATTGGCAAGTTATTTTGAAAAAGATGTATCATTATAAGGATCTTAAATGGAGATTAGGAAAAATATAGATAATGTAATCATATAAATATGTCACTTGAGTGCTAAAAGTGTGACTTGAGGCCACCCATCCTTAATGTATCCCTAAACCCATCTTAGGTCCTATTTAGACATTTATACAAGTTTTATATAGGGCACACACATCCTTAAACATCTCAAAATTAGTCCCAAACCATTTCTTAGGCATCTAAGCCCCTAATGACTCAATTTATACCACATGAACACTAGTGACACAATGTTATTGTCTTATTTGTGAGCTATTATCCTTTTCCTTTTTATTAGATCTAACATATATCTTTTCAATTCTTAAAGCACCTAGGGTTATTTTAGACCTATTTCAAACTATGCACAAGCACCAGATTAATATATATCTACATGACTTTTAGCCCTATATCCACTAGATATAAATTAGATGCAAATACACACAAACAAGCTCAGAATAAGTTATGCATAATCAAGGTTATTAATCCCTATTCTACCCTACCTTTACATACAGTCATTTACAACCTTCCTAAGCTCAAAATTCTCATATTTATAGTCTCAAGTCTCACTCAAAGTATTCAAACCAACATTAATACTATCTTCACTTTTACTTACACCATTATTGAGGTGGTTGAACTACATTGGTGTAAGTACAAATGAAGATAGTATTAATGTTGGTTTTAATAATTTGAGTGAGGATTTAGACTATACATATAAATACTTAGTTTGTGAGCTACATTAGGATTGATCCCTCCTCAGATTATTGGTATGTGGGAAACTCTCATCACAATGTGGTATTGAAGATGTCCAACCTACCCAACTAACACCACATGTTTACTAATTGTACCAATCAAATTCCCTAATCACATGGAGTTTTAGATTTTGCATAAAAAATCAATAAAAATATATCATAAATATCTAATCATGGTTTGTCCACATAGGAATGGGTTTGGTAGACTTAGACACAGGTGCTCCCAGAAGCTTAGAACAATTTCTGTATAGAAGATATTAACACCATAAGTCGACACTAATGACACAACACTATTGTCCAATTTAGGGAATCATTGTACAAGAGGGTTTATAACACCTAAATCCTATTTATGACACTCAAACCAGCTCTTGTACTAGTTTTTAGCTTATAGATCCTTCATATTAGGCAATTTCAAACTAAGTATTCATTTGTGTAATTCATTTCCATTATTAGAAATATAAGTTTATCTTAGTTCTTTCACAAATAAATGGTTACATTTATTGCATATTTTATACCCTAATTTACTATACTCAAACCCTTTGACAACCTTGAGCTTACACTACATAAACCCTAAAAAATTAATCATTTGATGAACATAACTTATTTCAAGCACATTGTTTCAAACCCTAGTACATCATCAGGGGTTCCCTTTTTATTTCTATAATATACTTATTTTTTAATTTTGCATCATATCATCATGATTATCATGACAAATTCCATTTTATACCTTTTGGTACAAATTCTTGTGGTTTTTCTTACATGCTTATTACCTGCCATTTTTAGAAAGATGCATATGTATTTCACTCCTCTCATAAACCACGTTATAACTTATCTTATTTTAGACATTTATCCACCCTCTCTTGAGTTCCCCTTCTATCAGGATCATTGTTACATGGATAACATTGAGTTACCTCCAATTACTATTAATGATAGAGAGCTCAGAGGACTCCTTTTTTCCACCTTTAATTTTACCAATTGATTACCTTCACTCACATCCTACATCTACTTCTCATCCTTGGAAAATAATATATCTTGTGGTTTGAGTGGTCACTAGATGGCACATGATGCCTCCTCATCTTATATAAGAACAACATAACCCCACCATCCCTCCTTATCCGCAAAACACTACAATGGGAACTAGGGATAAACACAAAGTGTTTAATATTATGGATAAATTGAGAAACACACTGACTAAGAGCTCTATTTTTGAATTAATTTAAAAGGCAACCATTTTCAAATATATTCTTTTTTAAACACTCAATCATACATCTTTACCTTGTGACATAGATCCAAATTACATTACATCTATAATGAACAATGTCAAGGACATTGAGGACATTATATATTTTTCAAATGAAAATTTTCCCTTATAAGTAGATAATGATCAAAATCTACCACTCTTCTTTCAGGCATAAATAAATACAACTACTATTAAACAAGTTATAATTGACAATGGTTCATGACTTAACATATGAAACCTCATATTTATAAATATTATGGTGGTTTATATGGTATCCATTCAAAATAAATATTATAATATTAGAGGTTTTGATGACATTCCTATATAGACATTGTGTTCTATTACATTATAAATTATGGTTGGCAAAAAAACCCTACCTACACAATTTTAAGTGATACCTAATCATTTGCACTATAACCTATTACTTGGGAGACCTTGGATACATGTTATATAGGTTATACTCTCTACCTTTCATAAATTCATTAAGATTTTACATGATGGATACTTACACACTTTTATAATAGATAATCAACCATTTAGCTATTGTAGGGTCACCAAGCTTACCACCCTAAGTACATCTTAGATGTGACATATCATGTTCTTATAGAGTCCCCACCTCACAAGATTATGATTGAGTAGATGCATAAATATAAGTTTAGGGAATCTATAAACACTAATCTTATGCTCATTTCAAATCCAAATACATCATATTTATCTTCACCTATGATGGAGGACCCTCCTATAGTATAATTATCCCCAACCATGATAGATGATGGGATTCTCATAACACAGTTATGATTACTTGTTAATTCATATGAAGTATATATCTATAACTTTTATATATATTCCTAGGCCACTACATAGGATGATACAAAACCCATTAACATTGATGATACTTATTTGGATTGAGCTTTATACCAGTGGCCTTAGAGAGTACAAATATGATTCTAAGGCACTCATGCCTTTTTCCACACAAGAAACACCACAAGTTTAAAGTCCTATGGATACATGTCCACACACTTAGTTATAATTAGAGTTAGATTCATCCATTCAATCAATACATATGGTTAAAACTATGGATATTTACCTAGTTATATAGATTCAAGCAAGCAGTTCATAGGATAGACCACATCAAATTTTATAAATGTTGCTTGATAGAGGACCGATGGCATTACCCATACTTCATCATAAATATTTTAATATATATGTCTCATTAGGATGGTATACCATTTTCTCATTTTTTTATTATTAAAAAACATGATACATATACAAGATCAACATTAATAGAAAACTATTAATAAGTACAAGGCTTAGAGCACTATTCAAATTACACACCCTCCACCTCCACCACTACAGGCACCACAATTGAATATTCACTACAATAGATATTCACTGAATGATACCTTAAGTATATAATTTTTCATCCAATGATGATACATACCTCATGTTATTATATATGAGGATTCAAATCCAAACACTTGCACATTGACATTATTACAACACATAAGACATCACGAGAGTGATTTAAAACATGTTATACATTATTAGGATTCCTTAAGACATATCACACTACTATTTTCATGTGACCCAAAGGGGGCTAACACATTAATCTTCATCATGATGAAAAAAACTCATACACAAGTTACCCTTGGTAGTACATGATTATAAGAAATGGATGCCATTGTTGGTTGCATAGACAGATGCTTAAATTTCAATCATGAGGGACACATAGTTCATATTTTACATGATGGCTCAGATTAGAATCACATATTTTATAAAGATACCTCATGGTCTAATTTGGTTTACCCTAGGACCACACATGAGGATTATTACATATTTTAGCACCATGTTATTCATATGCATAGAATCCAAACTAATGCCAAGGATAAGGCTACACTTATATAGACAACATGATATGATGATCATAATGATGATGATTTATTTGAGTTTGGGTAGATTCAATATTTGAAATTAGTTTACCTCCCACCAAACCCAACATTTGATTATCCACATCTCATGGATGTGCTCTTAGGTTTATAGAGACATTATACTTCATTTGTACATTATCTCATTTATTTATAACATTTAATTGTACATAGTTCATTTATTATTTATTCTTATATATAGTTTTATTTTTATGTTTTTTGTACATATATTATAACTCATAAATTACAAAAATAATATAATATGTCAAAAAAACAAAAAACATTCAAATATTTTCTCAAAAAATATAAATTATAGATTGTATGCATTTCCATGTTTACACTTCTTATACTTGCTAGGTATTACTTATGCTATCTATGTTAGTATAGTAAATTATATCATAAATACATGACTCACTTATTCTTATCAAGTGTTTTTAGATATTTATAAGACCTAGGTCCATCACATAGATCCATATTTTCTACTATCTACCCACTTGGGGCATATACATAGATACACAGATTCCTCATTTGATACATTCACCCATTTTGGGGCATCCTATACACAATTCTAATTACCAAGTTACATATTTCTAAAATCCAAATCACTATTTATCATTTTTATATATCTATATTGATCATCCTATGCTACTCATATTTTTTTTTGACTACTACTACTCTAGACTTACTTTATTTACATCTTTATTTTTATACACATTTGTACGATATATTCATACATATTTTCATTTCTAGATTTAATAGTTTAGACTTGTTTGTGCCTCTATGATTTTAAATCTATTCAATGACATTTGAATATTCCATTTTTATGTCCTTACATTACCTCCTTTCATTGTATGTATGATTTAGACATGTACCCATGTCCTTGTGTGTGCCTTTTTGATTGTGCATACATAAATTTGAACATTTCCTTCTATGTGGATCCACACCAAATTTATTTCTCTATGTTTGTATACATTTAAACATGTCCTTGTATGTATTAATTTCTCTTATTTAGTGACATGTTCCTATGTCCCTTGCATAGTGGCCCCTTGGCTTACTTTTCATGCATCATGTGTGTTGTATGTATTCTTTCATTTATGCATCATGGCCATGAAAATTATCTTTTTATTGTTGCATACTATACTTTTCAATTCCATGAGGGACCTCATGCATCTCCCTTTCCTCCTTAGGTGTCATGATGGACATCATGCCCCATCCCCCTAGGTAGTTACTTACCTTATTACTTAGACTTGTTAATCATACACATGGTCACATTGTTATATGTATCTTGGTAACCTTGTGAATGATATATCTAACATAAATTGTACATTAAAAACCTATACTCATATTGTATTAAATTCTAATGTCATGTATATACATAATATTGGTATATTACAAAGATATCATAAATGGTAAGGCTAACACATATCATGCAGAGATTTTTCTTTTAAGGATAATTATTACACATGTTAAATAACTCTCATAAAATGATGGGCCATTCACATAAGTTTTTAAATAAGATTAGGCCATTTGAATTTGATCAGAGTATAGTTTTTACCATGTAAGTATAAAATATAGAGCCTAGTTTTAGAAAAACATAATGGAAAATAGTCAAATAGAGATCAAAGTTAGTTTGGTATAAAAATGACATAGTTGGAGACTAGTTCAAAGAGTGAACACTATCATCTTAGTGTTAATTTACAAGATATGGCATTATTTCTAGTAGTCCTAAATATAGACAAATCTAGAATTTCTAGAAAGGCACAACAATTATCGTCTAGGTTTACATAGATTCAATTATAGATTATAAGTTTTTATTGAGTTTTGATTAGTTTTACATAGAATAATATCAATTTTCTTAGATTGGGGGCATCATGAATGGCATGATCACTCTTGCTTTAACTCCAAATACTCAGACACATATTATTACAAAATAGTCTAGAATAAATATGATTAGATATTATATTTAAGGGCATGTGTGTGGCACATTATTTCCATATGCTCACTTATGCACTAATTGATCAAATGGAATGGAAAAATACATGTAATTATATACATTATACAAACCAGACACCATTTTCTAAGTAATACACCGAATTTATGCCTTACTTCATCTACAGTGGTTGGCATTACCATGTACTCCCTAATCTACATACCTGACTACCTGAGAGGTCCCTAGGCCAATTTTCATTCTAGGGTTCTTGAGTGGTTGCAAAGTCATCATATATAGTTTTAGATACAATAATATAGTTTTAGTTACATTTTGAAATTTAGTTATATATGAATATACTACATATGGGTAGGCAATGATGGAGTCATAATCTACTTGAAATATTGAGTGACCTACATAAGAGGGATGGACAATATATTAGTCTAATCCACGCTATTCATAGTTCATGATACATCAAATAGGGGTTGGAAATGATGGAGTAAAAATTGGATTGATTTATTGAGACACCCACACATGGAGATTTATCAAGCCATTAGCTCTATCCAAGCTATTCATTGATTGATCACTATTTACATGCACACATTTAGGAAGTCACTAATTTTATGAATTGGTTCATGCACTCAGTAGGGTGTATTCATTACTTTCCTCTCTCTTATATCTTTACTTAATTTTTATATTTGTTTTTTCTATCCCTTAAGTAAGGACTAGTATATGCACATTTCATTTGTAGGACATGTAATGGATCACACTTTACATACTCAAATCCAAATTCATAGACTTTACCTCATAGTTAAGTCTAGGTACACTTATTTTTAAATTATCCTTGTCATTTTGCTTTACTACATCTATAGAATAAATGGCACTTCAGTGCCAAGAGTGTTACCTGAGACCACCAATACTTAGTTTATCCCTAAACCTATCTTAGGACCTATTTAAACACTTATCTAGTTTTCATGTGAGCCACAAAAATCCCTAAACATCTCAAAATTAGTCCCAAACCCTTCCTTGACCATATATCCCCCCTAATTCCTCAATTTTTTCCACTTAGACACTAGTTCCATTAGTGGATACTAGCACCACAACATTATTGTCCTATTTGGGTTTTATTAGCCTTTTCCCTCTTCTTAACTCCAACAAATATCTTTTCAACTCCTAAAGCACATAGGGTCATCGTAGACCTATTTTAAACCACACATAAGAAACGTATCAATAAACATACATGACTTTTAGAAATTATCCAATTGATGGAAATTAGATGCAACAACACATAAACAAGCTTAGAATAAGTTATGCACAATCAAGGTTATTAATCCTTATTCAACCCTATTTTTGAATACAGTCATATACAACCTTCTTAAGCTCATAATACTTAGATTTAAAATCTCAAGCATCACTCAAAACACTCAAATTGGCATTCATACTAACTTCACTTACACTTGCATTAACACTTAGGTGGGGGTAACAACATCAGAAATGATCACTCCTTAGAGTATTGGTATGTAGTCAACTCTCATCACAACACGATGTTGATGATGTATAGCCTACCCAACTAACACCACACATCTACTATTGTCTCCAATAAAATTACATAACCAAATATAATTATAGGGTTATCATACAAAATCAGTCATAATATGTCACAGATAATGAAAAAGGTTTTATCCACATAAGAACATGCTTCCCAAACTCAAACATAACCCAAAAGCTTATAATAGTTCCTACATAAATGACATTAGCACCATAAGTGGACACTAGTGCCATAGTGTTATTGTCCAAGTAGGAATCTATTTTCTAGGATATTTTTTGACACTTAGATCATATTTAAGACACTAAGACTAGCTCCTGTACTAGTTTTTAGCTTCTAGATCCTTCATCTCAGGTAGTTTCTAGATAATTATTCATTTATGTAATTCATTACTTTTATTATAAATATTAGTTTAACTTAGTTCTTTCACAAATCAAATGTGGATTTATTGAATAGTTTATACCCTAATTTACTATACTTAGATCCTTTAACAACCAAGGGTTTACACTCCATAAAACCTAAAAAGTTAATTTAGATAAATATTTAAAGTTCATATATCTAAGGTGATAGATATATATAGAGAAAGAGAGATTGGAAGGCACATGCCCTAACTTTGTAATATAATGATAATTATAACCTAGTGAGGCTAAATGATCAAGTCTAATGTAAAAACTTGTCAAGATTGAGTGATTTGATCACCTCAACCATACCAAAAGGGTGAACCAACTACTACAATAGATTGGCTCAATAAAGTCCATAAGATTTTAAGGGGTATCAATACAAAAATGTTCATGATGAAGTAATAGTCCATCAAAGAGTTTTGGAATCTAAATTTTATTAGGATTTTGTAATATTAGGCACATGTTTTATATCATATATAGTTTAGATATGTCTCATATTGAAACTATGTATAATAATAATACATATGTATATAATTCTACCACAGTTGTGAATCTGAATCATATAATTGTGTACTTTGGGCAATTTGATAAGTGGGTAACTGTGGAGCACATGCTTCCAAAATATTCCTCCATTATATATGTATAAATATGAGAAACTAATACAAGTACCAATGTGGAGGAAATGTTTCCAAAACATGCACCCACTATAATCTAGAGATGTTGAATACTAAATATGTATGGAGAAATTAATTCCAAATCATGAACCAAATGAAATTAGGAACTAATATAAGTACCATATACTGAATGAATGTGGAGAACATGCTTCTAAATCATTCTACCATTAATTGTGAGAATTTTCAATGTGTGAAGTCCATGCCCATATTACATACCCCCACTAAATTTGGGAATTGTGCCAATTGTGGAAAACATGACTCTATGACATTCCCCCACTAATATTCCCCCTTTGAGGTGAGGTAAAGATAGAAACTAGTAGTTTTCTCACATCAAAAGGATAAGACAATTGTATAATATGTGAATGTAACCATGTAGCATATAGAAGGGAACATGCCTAGATAAATTTATCATTGAAGTGCATAGAACCAATATGATCACATGTAGGCCTAAGATGCATGAAAAATATCATTTGAACATATATATAGTAATAGTAAAAGCTCAAAAAGAAAATAAAACACATATAATATCACTCAAAATCAATTAAAAGGCAATGGTCTAAGGAGACCACAAATAAGGGGCATGTTTAAATGTTTCAAAATTGAAGGGACATGACTTAGTCAAATGTCCATAAAAGCAAGAATGACATATTTGAATGTCCATATAATAAATAATGACATAAAAAATGTCAATGAAACCATACATAGGCATGGGGGATACAAGCAAAGGAGAATATTCAAATGCTTGAACAAGGAATACAATAACAATGAAAGACACTCAAGGGAGTGGATAAAGTAAATAGTAATCAACCATCATAAACATGTCTAGTATCCCATGGAACTAACATATTAGGAAAAAAAATTAAGTGTATAACATATCAAGTACCCTGTATAGTATACAATCATGGATAAAGGCATGTTGTAAGTACATATGTAAGATTAAACATGATAATGTAGAGTGATCATCAAATCATATAACCTGTGTGTATCAAGATCAAATAAGTGGATGCTCCAAATGTTGTCCACATGACATGAGTATAAGGAAGTCCCAACATCTTAAAGAGGAATGTATCATGTATATGTGTATGTTTATATCACACTTAAGTAGAAGTGCGACATATATGTGTATGTATGATTAAATATGTATTTAGTCCATCAATATGGAACTAACACATGGATGTCAAGGAGCCAATTGAACATGTATGTGTTGAAAGTGTTTTTGGATTTTTGTATTTTTTTGTTTTGGTATTTTTAGAATATTTGAAGAGGAAAGATCATCCTATGATTCCATCTAATGTATGGTCATAAATATCTCCCAACAACCTTATAGATTTTATCTTGGATCTTTTACATTATTTGCATCATGATTAGATAGGTTGAAAAGGTGCATAACATGTTTACTTATCATGTTTTGCATGTGTGGTAGAAGTAATGTAATATGTGTAAAGAAAGTACAATAGTGACTTAGCTTGTAACTTGGAAAATTAGGCTCTTGGGTTACTCCTTTAGTAATTTAGACATGTATATGTGTAGTCCCTATGACTAGGACAAAAATAGGAATAAATGGGGAATCTTTGTTTGATTGAATGCTCTTTTGTCTAAATTATAAGTTTTTAGGTGAGGAATAATGATGGTTTATCTTGTATTTATATCAATCCCTTTGGATTAATAACTCACATTAAATCACATAGAAAAACCATTAGGATACATTTCACTTACAAATTAGATGAATTTAGGGTAATATACACTTGCATCAAGACATGACAATAGCATCGATGCTACTATCTATCTCAGATGTTAGTGTTGATGTAGAGATTGAAGACAAGCGCATTTTAAGCATTTTAGGAAAGATAAAATACATGGGTCATTGACATAAGACTAGTTATACTAAGATATATAGGCCAAGGGGCATAGATATAGAGCATATTCTAGACTTGTATAAGTTTTAAAAGGTAAATAACTAAGAGGAATAGCCAAGGTATGAGTTTTCTAAGTGTACAAGACCGAGGTGCTATATAATCATAAAAATATCATCTAAATTTCCCTATATTTTAAAAAATATATAAACTAGAATCATATTGACCAAAAAAAATATAACCATAATCACATAATTCATGAACCAAGAGATCTAGTCATCTTCTAAGCTAAAAGTACACAAAACGTAACTCAAGAACACTAATTTACTTATCACTAGATTTTTTAATATCCAACTTTAGGGGTATTCTAGATTTATTTTTAGAATCAAGAGTATGAAAAATATTATGAGTTATGATGAGACCATCCAAGATATGTCTTTCACTAACAAATCCCCCCTTTTTAGGATAAATTATCAGAGGTCAATAGTTTCAATTTTTTACAATTTCCTTTGAAATTATTTTAAGAAATAATATTTCAAAGAGAGATTGGAATAAATTCCATAAAATTAGACATATTGAATTTTTTAGAATAAGATAAATGAAGGTGTAGTTGATATCCCTTAAAACCTACATTAACCTCAAAGATTTATATACCAAACCCATTAAATATTTCCCAAATATATTTTAATTTTTAAAAAATGCATTAACTAGGAATCTATATAGGCTTAGTCCTTTATTTGTCTCCATCAAGTACATAAAAGCCTTAACTTATTTAGAAAAAATATTTCATTAGGTCTGATTTTTTTCTAGTTGAAATAATTTTTGGCATGGATGATAAAAATCATATGCGTAACTCTTTCTTTTCTATCATCTTATTATAATAAACTTTTAGAAAATCCACATCTTCTTTCTTAATAGCCTCATGTTCTCCCAAAAGCAATCCATCTCTATCCTTGATTTTGTAAAACTTATTCACTTGCCTTTTTTCCACAACTAATGTTTTTTAATTATTTTTATAATTTGATCCCCCTCCTAAATACATTAATCTCTTCATTTATATATTTTTAGGTAAAATTACATCATTTAGTGATATGTAAAGAATGTAATTATTGATAATGTACATCTAAAATAATTATAATATAGATAATTTATCTTGATTATTCTTAAGTTGATCAATGACATCATAATATCTAGTTGCATTAGATAGTACCTTAGGAGGTGGATGAAGATTAAAAGAGACATTTTGACTACCTCCACTTTGTCACAAAATATTATGTACCCTACCCATTCATGTTGTGATAGCATGGGCCTATGTATATAATATAACCACATGGAAAATAATATGGGAAGGCTGGTGGATATTAATACCTTGAGGTTTATGGGGAGGAATAATGAAAGGAGTCATACATCCACTTTATCATTGATTGGTAAATTAAAAAAATCTAAAATTTAATATGTGTTACTTTCATGAACTAAATTTGGCTATGAAAAGAAAGTAAACTAATCAAATAATCTTAATCTAAGCTAAAATTCAACTAAACTAGAGTAATAAATAAAGAAAATAATAATCAAAACTTCACACTTTGAATACAATATTTCTCCATTACAATTTACATCCAATTTTATCTTTCAATTATGTGGTGCTCATTCCTCTAATGTAAAGAGAAAATGGGCATTTTGGTGTAAGAAGAAGATTTTATTCACTTTGATTCACTTGTGTGTAAGAAATATAAACCTTATGATTCTAAAATATATGATTATGATTGTGATACTTGATTGTGATGATTTTCAAGATTATTTATAGATACATGGAAAATGATCCAATGATGGAGGATTATTTGGACTTTTTCAATGCTCCAAATGATCAATGGTGGAGGATGAGTCCTCACCCTTGAGTATGGAGACCTTTTCAACCTGGTTGAGAAAAGAGTGGGGTTAGTTAACTAACTCAACAAGACTAAGTCAATTTTCTTTAAAAGTTAGGGGAGTCATAAGAGGTGGAGAACTTTCTAGACTTTTTTGGGATGAGGGAGAAGAAGGTGGGAGAGGTTTTGAATAGGTGGAAAATCCATATTTTATTATTAAAAAGAAGGATTTAAGGGTGCACAATTGACTTATTCAATATGTTGAATTATTCAATTATTTTGAATTTGGGAGGAAATATTATTTATTAATTTAAGAAGAATTATTAAATAGATTGGGTGTATTTCAACACTAAATAAAATTTAGGTGTCTATATTTGGCCCTCTTTGAAATAGTGTTGTGAAGCAATATTGTTTCAAATAATAGTAGAATAAGTAGAGTGTTGACGATAGAAAAGGGAAAAAAATTCCCCAAATGAATGGAAATGAGTGTGATGATACCTCCTTAAGGGTTTTATGAGAAGCAAATAAACACTCAAAATTGATGAAAAGAGGAAATGGATAAAATGGTGTAGTCGAACTATAAATCAATTTATGTTAGAATTGATGTCAAATTTACAAGATGTTGGTGGCATAAAAAGGTTACCCCTAGTTAACTAGAACTAGAGTATGGATTTGAAAATAATAATTTTACCATTTGGAGACTACATGCTTATTGTTATTTGTTAATGACTTAGGGGTCAATTGAGTAGGTCTAGGAATGATATATCCCAACAATAATAAACTATGGATCTATAAATAGAAAAAAGGTATTGTGATTGCAAATAATTGTGGATTTTACACTGATAGATGACTATAAGAATTTGAAAACAAATTTAGAATAATGTGATTTAATGTTTCTTGATTTGTTTGAATTAATGAAATAATGGGTTGGATGGGGTGGGGGTAATAGTTAGGAAGATATAAAAATATAAGTAGGATTTTTTGTGGTTTTAGAAAATCATTTGTGAAAATCAATCTTCAAGGTTAGGGACTAAAGAATGATTTAGTGAGACTTTTTCTCTGAGTTTGGGGAAAAAATGGATTGTGTTCCACACCACGAGCACCAAACGAAGAGAGTGAGATGTTTCTAGAGACCTGAGAGGAGTGGGCCTTTGGTAAGTCATATGTTTTGAAATTTTTATGATTTATTAGCATTTATTAGGGTTTGAAATGGAAGAAAACAAAATTTTTATTCTAAAAATAGAAATTTCAACATCATTTTTAGTGCATTTTCTAGGGTAAAAAATAATTTCATTAAACATCAAGGTGAAATCATCAAATGGTGTAGCATTTTTGATTTGGAGGATTTTTAAATTTCACTATTATAGGTGGTAGTGAAATTAACTTATAGGGCAATGAAATTGTGAATGTTAGTAGTGATTTTATTGAAGTTAGTGATGATTTTGTTAGTAGAAATTTTGCAAAAGCTAAGAGTTAATTCACATGATGAAAAAGTGATTTTGTAACAATTTTTTGAATTTTTATAAGATTTTTGTAATAAATTAATAAGCTTTGGTATGATTAAAGTGTTTTATGTTTAAATAGTTAGATGGGAAATAAAATGCAGTTGTTGAACACTTATGAAAAACTTGTAAAATGCTAATGTTATTGATTTATAAGAGGTATTACTAGTGATGGTTACACAGGAGTGTAGATCTATAGCTATGGTGCATATGGATAGCTTCATGGATTATGAGTTTGGAATTTTAGAGGTAAGTGGGTTATCCTAAATTACATAGATGTTAGAGGTTTAAGCTGGTAGATATGTATTGACTGTAGTATTAGAGAGGTGGCATAGTGAGGTGAGTAAATTTCACTTACTGACTGGTGAGATGACTATTACACTCAAGGATGTTTATCAGATTTTAGGGATCCCTATATGAGGTAGACTAGTGTACTAGGGATAATGTCCACATGATGTGACACTATACCTTATTTTTGGTGATGGATTGATCCCAATTATTAGAGGTGGGATTGACATAGACTATTGCATATATTTAGAGATGGACTCTCTGACTATTATACTTATGGATATTTTCAGTGGCATGTTGCTTCTTGACAAGAGTGGGAGACTATGTCTTATTAGATTTCTATATGTTATGAGGGATATGATGTAGATGGGAGAAAGGTTTTCATGGGGTCCATGCATGTTAGCACATCTATACCATGATTTACATCACTTGTTTTACTCAGGTCAGGTAGAGATAGGGCATTCTACATTATTATAAGTGTGGTGTTGGGAGAATATTGGTATTGAGAGGTTGGTTGGGCATCTGATCACAAGATGAGGATGAGCCTTTGACATATGCATGGCATGTGCTCATTGGGACACATAGACCACACTTGGGTGATATAGAGTTTTATAGGAGAGCATTTTATGAGATAGGTGATGACCAAATCACTTGAAGACCATATAAAGAGATTGTATGGGCTTGACCATATGAGGAGTCTCATATGGACTACATGATGTCCCCTTACTACATCATTGAGAGATACATATACATTATAGAGAGATATCACCTAGATAGGTTGATGAGATAGTTTGGTGTGATGCACAATATACCAACTGGTCCACATGTATTTTCTTGTACAGTATAGGAGAGACCACAGTGGGAAATGATGATTGATCATGCTATTGTTGACCATACCTAGAGACACTTATAGACTATGAGATGGAGGGATAGGAGAGATGTTATTGATGTAAGTGTGGTTGAGGGATATGTAGATTGGTGGGATTAATAGAGATCATTGTGATTCATGATGCCATATGCATGACCATACACATAAATATAGAGATTAGTGGCTAGCTTAAGTAAGCAGCCATAAGGCACAATTATAGGGGCCTAGATAAGGAGGGCTATTATAGGTGACATAATATGATCATGCCCATGATTATGAGATAGAGGATGGTCTATGAAGGTTATCTAGCTTCATGATGTGTCGATCACTGATGCAGAGGATATGGATATTTTATGAGAGGTAGGGGTGGAGATGGATGTGGACATAGAGTAGAGGATAGGAAGAGATATTCATTTAATAGAGGTAGAGAGTGAGGATGTGAATAAAGGACACAACACTATCATGAGAGTAGCTCAGGTCACATAAGTAAAGAGGTGAGATAATGTAGGCTCTTCACATGTTTTGAGATATGTAGAGGAGCATGCTCTTATTGATAGATTCTGGGAGGAGATTTGAGCTAGAGATAGAGATATTGATGGGTTATACCATGAGGTGGATATATTACAGGGTGTAGTTGACTGTAGAGGAGATTAGAATGTAGAGATCAAGGGACTACAAGATGAGGTAGATAGGTTATAGGGTATTATAGATGGGATGGATGGGAATTCCATGGCCACAAGATTGGTTACCCATAATGCAGAGACATAGACACTAGATTATACATCTCTTATATAGTTGTATCGATAGGAGAGAAAAACAACTTGAATGGAACTTGTCGAGGCTACAGTGCAGTTAGATGGAGAGGGATAGTTAGCTACATTGGATAGGGTGATGTGGGAAATGGAGTAGGCTACATATTCCAAGAGTTTATATGAGGGGGTTGTACCATGGGACTAGAGGGAAACATCATGTAGAGAATATTCTATGAGATGATCAATGTTTATGAGATTTGTGAAGCTAATGGAGTTAGAGAGATCAGTAGGGTAGGTTCCATATGTGATGGGTCCCTCACAAGGTACACAATGGTGTGGAGATCTATTCCCAAGGCTAAATGCTCCATATAAGGGAAAAGATGAGATAGAGCTATAAGGTTTACTATGATATATGGATTTCAATGATATATACATATATTGAGATGTACCATTTATAGAGACACATTTGTTTTATATATATATATATATATATATATATATATATATGTATGTATATATGTATATATATAGATGATGATTTTGTAATATGGACTATGGACATTACTTTATAGATTTACATAACTTATATGGATATATGTATATGGGTAGATGATAACACTGATTATACTTCCTACATTTATGTTTTACATTTATCATATATTAGTCTTTAGCATTTTTTTTCAACATTTTATTATTATGCATGCATGATTGAAATATGAGTAGATAATGCTTATGTGTGAGACATTATTACATAATGTTTATTTCCATTATTTGCATTGTATTTCCAAAAAATTGGAGTATTTTGAGCAAATAGATTTTTAATATAGCATAAACCACAGTACCACCAATGGGTTTGAATAATCATGATGAATGTTGATGTTTTAATCATGCTTAAATAAAAGAAAAGAATAAATTGTGTTATTTAAAAGTACATCATAATATATTAAAAACTATACTATATATGCATTTCACAAAATAACCATGAGAACACATAAAAAATAAAAAGTAACAAGAAGATATCAAACAAAACAAAAATATTAATCTATGTGATTTAAAACACACACAAAAATAATTAATGATTGAAATAAATATTAACAAATGTAAATTAAATGGTTATTCTAGGTAATTAATGCAAATAAATGTATTCTAAATAATCGAAACAAAATTATAAACTTGTAGTGACATGACCTACACATAAAGCAACAAAGAGTAATCTAAAATTTAGAACATGCATGATAAAAGACAAAAGAGTAACCATTGAAATGGCTAGAGATAAAAAAAAATGGAGTGAAAATAACCAATTTAATGGCTAAAGATAAATAAAAGGATAAAAATAACCAAGTAAATGTCTAGGGATATAAAATAAACAATAAAACAAACACATATAAAAATAGAAAATTTTGAAAACGTTGTAAACAAGGACAAAACAAAACAAAGACAAAATAATTGTATCCAAGATCAAGGCTAAAAATTGAATAAGTGAGGGACAAGTCAAAGGAAAATATAAACTAATGCTAGGGAAATGGATGATGGGGAAAGTAGTGGTTGAGATAACCTTAGATACCCCATGTCTCTAAGTGTTGCCTACATAATCCACTTAGACAAAGTCTGTGTGTGGATATCAAGCTAGATGTAGTTCTCCCAATATGGGAAGTTATGAAAAAGTGGATGAATAATGAATCAAGTGAAGTGTTTGTGATGAAAAGGATGCATGAGTAACCCACCCAAGAACATGTGAATGATGTAGAAGGTAGTTATTTTGAAGTTGATGTGTTTTGCAATACTTGGATTTTTTAGGTTTTTTGTGATGTTTTATGATTTTTTTGGTATTTTTGATTTTTTAATGATTTTTTGGATTTTTTTGTTTATTATAAAATAAGGTGAAAGATGTTTTTTGTAATCATGAGTAAGAATGAAAGTTTATAAAAAAACAATACTAACCTCAAACTCTATCATGTTATAGGATAAAATGACTAGCAGTTTAATAAAATGACATACTTGGAAATATATAATGTATGACTAAAGGATGATGTCCCCAAGTAATAATGGTAGTTATATACAATGGTTTACACATGGTGTTAGAAACTAGTTTTCACCATGGTACTTATCTAAAGTGCCAGTAAACTAGTTTTCACATTTAGATGATCTATGTACACATGTTTCGGTTTTTGTGCCTTTTGATTTTCTCCTTTTTTTGAATATATATATATATATATATTATTTTTTTATTTTTGACCTTAGATATACCAATAAAAACATATAGAACCAAATTTCAAGCACATATTTTTTAAGTTACATAATGTTCATAGGTTCATCAAGCTCCTCTCCATATTCTATGGCTAATTTTTAATATCCTTATCCATATTTGGAAATAAAAATGTATGGACCTAACCAATTCAACTCAAATTTCCCCTTCTTTTCTCTTTCAGCATTAGTGTTTCACTAATTTTCCTTTAGAAAAAGATCTCTAATTTCAAATTCCTTGGATTTAATTCATTTGTTATAGCTACATCGAATGTGATTATGGTAAGTTTATAGGTGGTTTAAATCATTGAGTCATTTCTCATCCAAGAGGTCAAGTTAACTTAAGTGTGATGTTTTATATGATTCTTCATCTATGATTTATTGTAAAGATATGCATAAAGATGGAATCTCAACCTCGATGGGTAAAATAGACTCAATACCATAAACAAGGGAATAATGGGTTGCCCCCATGGGTGTGAAGATACTAGTGTAGTATACCCAAAGGAAAAGATATAATTGAGTATGATACTAATGATCAAATTCATTGACAACTCTCTTAAGAATGCATAAAATGTTTTTATTTGTTGCCTCAGCTTGGCCATTACCTTGTAGGTAATAAGGAGTGGACCATCTATGATTGATATGGTAGGTATGGCAAAGATTTTTAACATATTTATTTTTGAATAATTTTCCATTTTCTTAAATGAGAGTGGAAGGAATATGAAAATGACAAACAATGTGGTTAAGGATAAACTTAGAATTTGATTTCTAGTTACATAGGTAAGTGGTATTGATTATACCCACTTGGTAAAATACTCAATGGTAGTGATAATGTGCTTATGCCCATTAGATGAACTAGGATTTATTTTCCCTATGAGGTCTAACCCCCATGTGTAAAATGGCAAAGGTTTTATGATAGGTTATAAGGCTTATGAAGGACTATGGATAAGATCTTCATGCTTTTAACAAGGTAAACACTTTTTGACACAGGCACATAAATTAGATTTCATTGTGGGACAATAATAACCAACTAGGAGAAGCTTTTGCATAAGGACCATGCCACTTGAATGTGCTCCACAAATTCTCTCATGAACTTATTGAATATCCAAAATAGGTTCTTCATAATTTAAACAATGTATAAGGGTTCCATCATAGCCATAATGATACAGGGTGTCACCAAGGATTGTATATCGGGATGTTCTTTGAATAAAGGATTTGTGTTTGTTAGATTATAGATTAGATGGAAGGGTATGGTTATGAAGGTATGTATATATATCAGAGTACCATAGAGAAGTGGGACCAACCACCTCATAAACCATTTCTAATTCTATCATATCATAAGCAAGTATCCTTAAGTACTACACCAAGAATTTATTGTACTTTGTGTTTAATTCAAGTAAGGATCCTATTATTACCATAGAATCTATTTCTTGATTATTGACTTGAGGAAATTGTTCAAACTGGATGTATTCAAAAGATGTTTCTAATCCATCCACCATTTACTCATAAGGTATTAGCTTATCATCACGTTCTTCAAATTCATCATTTACTTGATTGATGATGAGCTTCGAGTTGCCAAAAATAAGGAGATGTTGTATTCCCCTCTAAATTTCATATTGAGCCCTACTATGAGATCTTCATATTTTTCTATGTTGTTTGTATATGGGATTTTAATTTAGAATGCTTTAGGAACACAATCCCCATCAGATGTTACCAACAAGATGCCTACCCCAAGCCATGATTTATAAAATATCCATTAAATAAAATATTCCAAACTAAAGATCAATTTATAGATATAATTACATCATCCATGAATTATGCAATGAGAGGTGCCTTCCCATGGAGTAGTGCTTCTATTAATACATCTACTAGAACTTGACCTTTGATTACCTTTTAGTTAACATACTCTCAATCAAAATCACTAAGTCACATAACCCACTTAGCCATTCTACCTATTAGAGAGGGTTTGGATAAGATATATTTAAGATGGTCAATTTTAGTGATGATTTTTGTTTGATTGTTAAACATGTAATGTCATAGTTTTTGGGAAGCAAAAATAACTACAAGAAAAGATTTTAATATTTAAAAGTAATTTAATTCATAAGATATCAATGTTCTTCTCAAGTAGTAAAATGATATTTCTCTTATATTATCATCAAGTTTTTCTATCAATGCTCTAAGGGCATATTGAGTAGCTGAAATGTACAACAAAAAAGGTATACCTGTAATTGGTGGCATCAAAACTAGTGGATTGGAAATATATTTCTTAATATTATTAAATGCCTTTTCACAATCTTCTATCCGGGTAAAAAGGATATCCTTTTTCAACAAAAAGGTGAATGGGTGGCAGAATGCCCCCCATGGAGTTGTAAAGGCTACTTTATGTTTATCTTATTAAACAACTTTGATATGATTGTAACCTTAAAATCCATCCATTAAAGATAGCATTTCATGGCCTGTAGTAGAATCAATGATCATATCTATATTATGTAATGAAAAGTAATCCTTAGGGAATGATTTATTGATACCATAAAAGTTTATGAATACTCTAATACCATCAAGTTTCTTAGACACTGGTACAATGTTTGATATCTAATATAAATAGTCAATAGAGCATATAAAACCTATAACCAGCTTTTTCTTTAGCTTTTCCTTTACTAGTAGTGTTATTTTGGGATGTATTTCTTTGATTTTTTGTTTTACTAGCTTTGCATCTAGATACACCACAAGGTGGTGAAATATTAAATATATATCTAATCCTAGCATATCAATATAAGACCATGTAAATACATCAGAAAAATCATGAATTAGTAGTGTAAATATATCCCTTTCTTCTAGATTGAGTGATATATCAAGCTTTACAATCTTTGAATCAGCTTTAGTGTTAATGTTTATAAGAATGGTTTCCTTAACAAGTAGACTTGATTCATATTTATAAGCTAGGGGTGGTGTAGGAAGATGAAAATCTTCTTCAACCTCTTTTGTTTTTATGTTGATGAAAAATTGATAGATTGACGTAATTTTTGTTCCCCAAAATATGTGGAATCTTCTAGTTGTATTAAAAAAACCTTTATTATGATCACCTGTATGAATTTGATCCATGATTCTTAATAACTTAGATATAGATTCATCATTTTTAAAATGGTTAATTTGTGGTGTAGATTGTTGGTCCCATTCAATTATAAAAAGATATGTAAGGTTAAGTGTTAGAACTATGTTTTCATGGAAACTATTAATAAAGGCTAGATACTTGAATGAATAATGATGGAACCTATCTCATTATCCAATGAATCATATTTTGACTCATTATAAGAGTCACTTTGGTGTTTTTTAGATGCACATTAAGTGGGTTAAATCCTTGACCATTATTCCCTTCTTTAGCTTTTAGTGTTATTAGTTTAATGGTATCTTGTTCACAGAGACCAAGACCTTTCCCATTATAATTTATTATTTTGTACATGATGTATTTTGTAATGGGATAAATATTGGTAGAAAATAAAGTAGCTAATACATCATATTAAAGCTAAGATTAATTTGAATTATTAATATGTTCATCATAAAAGATCCATCCATCAAGAAATTATGTTTGATCAAGATTTTTAACCATTCTTTTTTCCTTTAGATGGTTTGCCCTACCATATTCATTAGGATTGGTGTGTATTGTTCTTATATAGAAATATTGAATAATGTACTCGTTCATGCCTTGATTAATTATTTTAAAATGATAATAAGTAGAAGATGATGGATTTTTGTATGATGGATTTGATGTTTGGTCAACAAATGGATTATTGGAAGCTTACTCAATGGATGGACTATTGGAATATTTCTCAATGGATGGTGAATTGGATAATTTTTTTAAATGGATATAGATGGAGTTGAAGTATTTATCCAACCACCAAGGGGAGGTGTATGAAAAAATATTTCAAGATTGACACAGTTTTCAAATGAAGGGTAATCCTCAATAGGGGTAAAATTATCTTTTGTTACTGGTAGATAGTTGGATTTTATATATTTACCTTTTAAAAGTTTGCAATATTGGAAGGGATAATAATCCCCTTGAATAGTTACTTCCATTCATGCATGGGAAAATTTTAAGCATTGATGGAGGGTGGATGGAATGATGTACATGGCATGGATCCATGGGAGTCCAAGGAGTATATATTTAGTAAATCAAGATCGAGAACATGAACACGTGTTTCTTTAATAATAAGCCTACCATCAAAGGAATATGGATTGTGCTAATAAACTAACACTCATTATTATCATATCCCTTTAATGTTATAATATTTGCCTCTAGTATTGTTATTCAATATCCAAGATGATTTATGAGTCTTAGTGTACATAGATTAAGGGTTGAACCATTATCTATAAAAACCCTTTTTACATTATGTCTATAAATAGTAACCTCTATATACAATGGGAGATTATGCTATGAACCTAAAGGAGAAACAGAAGAATGATCAAACATTACTTGGTTATTTGTTTCTAAAGAACATATTAATGCTTGAAATTTTATGGGATTAATGTTTTAAGGAACATTGTACTCTTGAAGGACTTTATACAATATATCTTTATACATGGGGGAAGTCTTGAGAAGGTCTAAAATGGATATGTTTTCCAATGTTTTCCCAAGGTGATTTATAATATTGTAATTATGTTCAACATTAGATGGGGATTCACTTGGTAAGGTGAGTTTTGTGCATCTTGTAGTGATAACACATTCATATTTTGGAAAAGTAATAATGTTAACATGCTTATGTACCATATCGATGCTATTTATTATGGAATCAAATGGATGAATGGCTTGGTTTACATTACTTGATTTGGGTTGATCTTGTTTTTGTTTACCCTTACCTTGATCATGATTAGGGAATGGGTCTTGGTATATCTCTAATTTTTGGTTGTTAAAATGTTTTAATGATGATTTTTATACTGCTATGTCACTTTTATCAATAATATCATGAACATAATGGTTTAGGCATATGCATCAATGTGTTGAGTGACTTCTTATCCAATGGTATTCATAATATTCATCCTATTTTTACTAATTGGGTTTTGGAACATTTTATTCAAAAGGCTTTATGTTTGGCCACACAATCATGTTTTCATGGGCCAAATTTCAGAACACATTTTTGTAGGTGTAACCTAACTGATTATTAAATTTTGGTCTTCCTTGTTTTGGTTGCCCACCAAGAATTATGATGTTGTGAGTTGATTGGTTTTATTTTTGAGTTTATGGGTTGTAAATCTATTTTACATTAGTTAGACCATCCCCAAAAAGATTCTTATTTTTGTAAAGAATTTGGGTTTGTATACTAGTTTGGATGCATTGTTATTATCTAGTTTGAAGATTTTAATTATACCCATATTGATCAAAGTTATTTCCACCTAAATTCCAGTTTGGATAATCTCATCAAAAGATCATGGGAAAATAAGTAGTAAGTGATGTCCTAAATCTGAGTTTAAGTTGTTCAAAAAAATGTCTGCCAACTCTATCTTTGGAAATGACCATGTAAAGTGACTTTCCATTTCCATCCATCTTTGAAGAAAAGAAGCAAAAGTTTTGCCATTTTATTGTTTGGTATTATGAAAATCTAGGATGGTGAAGTCTTTCTCAATATTATAAGAGAAGTGACAGACAAAATTCTTAGATAGGTCTTTAAAAGTGAAGATAGATCTTTTTGGGAGTCTTGAGAACCATTCAAAGGCCTGGCCTTTGAGGCTTCATGGAAATAGATGCAACATGAATTTATTGTTATAAGAAACATCTACACATGCATGATTAAATATTTTTAAATTTTCCTTAGGATCTCCTTTACCTTTGTACTTATCAAATTTGGGGAGCTCAAAACATTTTGGAAAAGGTATAGTCATTTTTCTCACATCGTAAAGATATGAAATTTTTTATTCAAACTTAAATTACTTTTGTTAGTTGTAGGACCCATCTTGCAAGCCTTGGACTCTATCCTTTATATTTTAAAATTATTACATGAGAAAAGGGGATAGTTGGTCCATTTGAATTAAAGAATTAGATGGTTGATTTATACATTGGTTGGTGTGTTGGGGTATGTTTACAAAATTATTGGGAACTTCATTATTATAGTTAAGGTTTTGAGGTTGGGAAAAAGAATTGGTGTTATAACCAAGTTTTTGATTAGTACCAGAATTCATTTAACTTAAATTTGGGTTGAAACCAAAATTGGTTTGGGTTGGGTTTGGATTTTGGTTATAACCAAGATTAGGATTTTGTGTAAAATTTGAAGTTTCTTGCTTTAGATTTGGGTTAAATTTTGGATTGTTTGATGTGTTATCATTAAATTTCATGGCATTGGAATTAGTATCTTGACCAAAGCTTGTTTGCCTAAACAAAATGAATTATTTTATTGAGGAATGTTAGGATTTGAACTAAACTAGTTGAAACCTAAGTTTGGGTTATTTGTGTTAGGATTATTAAGGTTAAGTTTAACATTAGATTGCATTTTTTTTTGGCTTGAGTTAAAATTGGGATTTGGGGTAGATTTAAATGAATGAAATGGTCTAGAGCTAGATTGGTTTTGAGTTGGATTGGGATTTGGAGGAATCAGTCCCAAGAATAATTGATTTAGTATATTTGGATTGTACTCAAATTGTTGAATGTGTGTGAAGTAACATTCAAACTAGGATTTGGTGATTAAGGGGAAAACCATAATATGTATTTATGTTTTGGTTAGGACTGAATAGGATGGGTGAGTTTTGTAAGCTTAGATTTGGATTGATTGATGAGTTTAAATAAAGATTCACACACAGATTGGTTTGATCATAACCCTGTAAGTTTGGGTGCCTACCCAAATTAGGTGCAATCAAATTTAGGTTGTTTGGACTTGAATTATATGGAATAATCATATTCAAGTTTGGATGATTTTAAAATATCATGGGTAAACTTGAAGTATGATTCAAGTTTTGATTGATGGATTATAAGAGTGATAAGTTTGAAGTCATAATCAAACTTGGATTACTTGGATGGTGTTGTAAATTTTTATTTAAATTAATACTAGGATTGCCAAAGGGATTATTTGATTGGTGAGATTGAAATTTTAGAATCTCTTATCTTCCTTGATTTTCATGGATTTTTGTAAGAAAACCATGACTAGCTTGGGATGATTCTCCACAAAAAATAGTTTTCCCTTTATCTTGAGATATTTGGGGATGAGATTGTGAAAAAGGTATGAGATAATTAATGCCCTCCAAAGATACTTATGGGTTTCATTGAAAAATATTGGAAGAAGAAGGCTATTTACTTGCAATGAGATATTGCTAGTTATGCACATCAAAATTAGATGAGAACTTAGCACCAAAGCCCAAGACTGAGAAGCAATACTTCATTTTTATTAGACATGATATATTCATATAGGGAAGGTGGAGGTTGGGTATTTTTATGGATAAATTCATCTTGATAAACCCCTCCCTCTTCTTCAAGCTCAGTTATTTCATGTATTTCTACATGATGCTCTTGACCAGGGAACTGAAAGGGGTCATTATCAAATGGATCTTCCCTTGTAGCTGGAGGATTTAACATGGCCATTTTTCATGTAATAGGCATGATTTGGAAATAAAAATAAAAATTAATTTTAAAGAAATAAGATGATCTAGAGTAACAATACAAACCATATATTTGACTAAAAAACTTAAATTTTTGAACCAATTATTTTAAGGATGTGATTTTAAAATAATTAATTTTCAAATAAGATTTTTCAACACATGGTAAATGTATACACATAATATTTTCAAAATTTTATTTATTATTGACACTTTTGTATCTTATAGGAATCTATCAAGTCTTAATCTCTCTGAGTGTATGCCTTAATGGGTACATTGAGAAAGGGGTGGGTAGACCATCATAGATTCATAAGATTGTTGTCTTTTTTACCACTTTTCATCTACACACTTGTCTCCTAAAACCATTTACCCTAGGATTATTCCTCCCAATCCTACCTCCTCTAGTCTTTTCCTCTTTCCATTCCTCCTTTTATTGACTTAACATGCTTTTTGACTATCAATTGTACTAGGTCTACTAGGTTGACCAAGTACAATTTAGGGGTATTATTTACTTTATTGGTTTGTTAGCCTTTTGTCCAACCTAGCACAAACCTAGTAAATTATCCCCAAAAACACACTAGGTTGATTGGGTTGACCCTGTATAACCAACATTCCTAGAAGGATTGAAGACAAGATATACGTAAATATACAAGGTCATTTCCCACCATTTCATAAGAGAATAATTATTAGGTAAGAAGTGTGAGTGAACATATATTTATTGACCATTCTACTTGAGGAATAAAGCTTAGGGTTCCATAATTTCTTTGGAGATATGAATCTTGTCTTGTGGAAAAGTCTTTTGGATGCTTAGATAGGTTATGTATCCTAGAGATGATTTATCTTGGTTATCCTTACATACCATAGTAATATCTTGTGAAGTACCTTGGCCAAGGGAGAGATTGAGGATTGGTGGGTTTCTCTTCAAAGGTAAGTATTCATAACTTTATTTCTCCTTTGTAAGATTAGATATATAATGCATTTGTATTCCTCTCCCATGTACTAGGACTCTATATAAATTGATGTGAGTATATGTCTTCTAATAAATGTTTAGTCTAGTTGTTTGTTTTATTATTTCTAACCCCCACTTTGTGCCAAAAGATTTGGTGAGCACTAGATTAGATTTTGATTTCTTGTTATTAGAATAGAGTGAACATTTAAAACCTTATGACTCCATTAGGGTTGTTGTGTGATTGTGTCACACTGTAAGCTTTGGAAACCTTCCTATCATGATGTGTTGTGATAAGTGATACAAGTGATCCCCTAATTGGGTCTAGCAGATTTCTATATTGGTCATGTTCTTACTTAACAAGTGTATTCCCAAATAGAAGTGTAGGTATCATCTATCTTATCTAATCTAAGATTAATTCATAGACATGATGCATTTTTGATTGCATATATTCTAGTGAACCTGACGTGAACTAACCATTTAGTATTTGTTCACTTTTACCTTCATTTATTTCATTTGTTTTGATCATCATTTTTTATCATATTTTGACGTTATGGATTAATTCTATCAACCTAGCTTTTTATCTATGTGCATAAGTTATAAGAACAGACAACTGGATCGACCCAATCGACCTAGTATAATTTTTTAGCTTTTTAGACACCCAATTTAACCTATTAGGTCAACCCAATCAACCCTTATAGTTTCAAAACTTTTCAATAGGTTCTTATACAGCTTGATTGATATTTTTAACCTAGTTTGTAGATTTATCAAGTATGCTTCTATGTTCTAGACCAATGATATTCTTCATTACATCTTTGATCTACAAAGGTTCCTTTATACTTCTCTATTTCTCTCTTTTCTATCTTTCCTTTCATAGTTTATAGTCTTCAAAAATACCCTTACATAGTCAACTAGATTGACACTACCAACCCAATTCTATGTTCTATGTGTTTTCTAAAATAATTGGATTAACACTACCGACTTAATTCATTTTTAAAATTTACTTCTATAGTACAGGTTTGACCCATCATCCCTATTATATATTTTTTTCATATAGTGTTCACACTATACCTTGTCTCAAAGTTAGAATTAACATCATATATGTTATTAATTAGCTCACACCTTTCTTTTTTTATTGTTTGTATGCTTAGAATAATACACAGTCTAAATAGGGTATTTTTAATTAATCACTTAGTTTCACTATTTTTATTTTTTGAAAATATGACCAAATCACAAAAACATAAAAAATAAATTTGACATTTTGTCTACCCTAGGCCAATCTACTTGGATTTCATCACTAAGGGGGAAGCTAACTTGATTCTTTTGTCAAGTATAAAGCATGGTTAATGGTATATTTTGGCTAAGCACCTAATACCTTTATCTCTATGATGTGTGAAGTGAGGGGGTAGGCCCTAATACAAATTCTAAATCATTTCCACTATAGTCCCTTTTAGTTCAAACCACCTAACACCATCTTTATATTTCTATCTAGTACCTTACTAATAGCCAACTTCCCATCACATTAAAAATCACATCTTAGTAATCTAATAAACAATCAAGTCAACCAATAAGTTAGCTTTACTTTTCAAGTTATTTACTTTCTCTTTTCTCAATTATGTGCTTAAATCATTGCATTAGCTATTGTTGGTATAATATTATTTTTGTGTGTTTTAATTGGATTGGTCAGCATTCATCCAATTGGCTATTTATTTCCTTTTAGTGCTTACTACTTTTTATTAATTACAAAGTTAGCTTGTTTAATTTTGAAATCTATTTTTAGGCTTCTTAATTTCCTCATTTTTTGTATTAAATTGACCTAGTTCTTTTTCTACCTTCTTTACACTATATTGGATTGACCCAATAGGCCCTGCACTATTTTACAGTCCCTATTTCTATATTGGATCAACCTAATTAAACCTGTATAATTTTAGTCACCTCTTTTTGACCTTTTATTTCTCATATCTCTTATTTCTCCTTCATCATGGACTTTCTATTGGTTAATGACATTGAGTTATAGGCAATAGACATGATGAACTTTACCAATCCTAATAGGGTCTCCCGTAGACAAAGTAGGGATCCTCTTTTGCATGTTAGTAATATTCATGTTACCACTCTCCCAATGAACTATAGGACCCCTCATAATAACTCTTCAAAACATAATCCTCCTCTTTTCTTAGAGGACCAACCTAAGTTAGAGTATAGTCCCAAAATGATTTTCTTTATTTCCTAATTTTCTCAACATAGAGGAAAGGATCCTTCTACCATTTAGAACCTCATGATTAGTGGTCAAACCAAAGAGCCTCATTCACCCACTCCTAAATTCTCAATAGGATTTAGAGGTACCACTTTATTTGGTTCTCAACCTCTTCCTTCAATTTTGATTCCTTCTTATACTAGAACTTCTTTTCTAATCTCTTCTACCTCCATGCCTAGTATCTCAACTAACATGGTGGGCTCTAAATCCAGTGGGCCTCTCATAAGATCCACTTTAATTAATCATTCCATTATTTCTTATATTTATACCTAAGGCAATCATTATTATAGTGCTTATTATTCTCAACCATCCACTAGTCCATCGTTTGCTTCACAAGAAAATTTTGCCACTAGTGCTTCAAATTCTCACAATTCTTCTCAAGCTCATATCAATGATAATAGTGGTACCCAAGCCACTAGTACCAAAAAAAATATCAATTCCAATTATTATAATGTTAATCAAACACATCAAATTTTGTTAAAAACTCTGAATCAAATGAATAACTTTTAATCATATGACATGAATCAAATGATGAGAATTTAAAACCACCTCCTTAACCTTGAATATCATCCACAACCAATGGCTTGGGGAACACAACCAAAATGTTTCCCCTCCTCTTTGAGATTATTAAGGAAATCTCACTCCTCAACCTCCTTTAGTCAATAAAACCATTAAGCATCTCCAAAATAAGCCTCTCACTACTCAAATAATGGTTCAACCAATCCTACCCTTCACCTCAAAAAAATTGGAAATATTTACAAGGATTGGGTCAAAATAAACACCTTTTCCACTACCAATATCCTAGCCAAAACCCTCATAGGTGATGCCTTAGATTGGTAAAATAAAATTAGAGCTCATTCCATTTCTAGTTTGGAGGACTTAGCGAATGCTTTAGTTCAATAATTCCAGAATGATGATCTTCCAAAAAATACTTTGGCCCATTTTATTAATTTCAAACAACATGAGATTGAAAATTACCAAGCCTTTGTTAAGAGATGGAGGAATTTATCAAACAAATGTGAACATAACATTATGACTGACAATATTTTTCATCTCTTTACAAATGCCCTCTTTCCTAGATTATAATATTGAGTCCACACTCTCTCTCCACATACCTTGGAGGGGGATATTGACCAAGCTAAAATACAAGATTTCCTAATGCATCAATTCAATCCACCCCAACCTTCTGTGGGTCCTCATTTATTAATTAACAATAAAAACTACAATATCACAAAAGATGATGTTATTGAATCTTTTGACACCATTCATAAATTTCAAGCTATCATTCCTAACCTCTCTTTAGAACCAACTTATAATTCTCAACAATATACCAATCCTCATTTCTATTTACCCAATAACATCAATGTTGACAAACCTTTATCCTCAGTTGAATTCCTTAAGCATATACCAATGCCTCTTCTATGAGAACTTGACCTTACTCATCATATGAAATCTTGATATGATCCTAACAAGTTTTGTTGGTTTCACTGTAGTTGGGATCATTCTCATAAGACTTGTAGACAAATTCATAATTTAGCTATGGATTTTCTTCTTGGACATAATTTTGATCATGATTCCAATATCCATAAGAATCAACAAGCCTATGAAATTGATTTCTAGGACTATAAATCAAATGATAAAACTCAAGCCTTGAATCAAGCAAACACTCATTTGGATATCTATAAGGATCCTCTACCTAATCATCAACTGATTCAATAGAATCAAGATAATCCCACCCCTTCCACCAATAACATAGAAAGTCTTGTTGAACCAACTTCCAAAGAAAATGTGGTTATCATGACTAATATGTGAAGGGTGGTGCCTTTCATTGATTCCCAACCTATCTACACTCTTCCTTTACGTAAGACATATCATGTTATCTAGGATTCTTCTCTAACTCATTGAAATGAGTTAGGGTAAGAAGATATTATCACTTTTTAAAATCCAATTTATGATTCTCCATTGGATAACACATCCCATTATATTTATAACACTCTTCCATCATCTTTCAATATTAATGATAATCAAGCTTCTTCTAACACTTATTTTTCTAGTTTTCAAAATCAACTTGAACCAATTAGTTCATCATCTCAACATGATTTACCACCTTGTTCTAAACCTTCTTATTATCAATAAAAACTACAATGTACTTTAGTTCCTCCTTTTCAGGACCTCTTTAACTATTATGACTTTATATATAACAACCTTCTTATGGGCTATGGTGAGTAGGATCCTATTGTGGAGCTCACTAATCTCTGATCCCAAATTCCATTCCTTGAGCTTATGAGGACTTCCCCACATCATAAAAACCATCTCATACAACTCTAATTTAAGATAAATGTCCCTCATCCTCCCTTATTAGGATGGGAGGCAACTTTACCTAGTTTTGAAGATAGTATTTTACAACAATGTAAAGAGATGTCTATCCACATTGACGAGACCATAGACACTTCACTTTCTCTAAAATTTACCATAGATTCTATGATTATTGATGAGATTCTACTTCATCAAAATTATTCTCCCTTATTTATTATCATCCAAATTGATGATATCTAGGTTAATCATGACTTGATTTATGAGGGTCCTATCATACGTGTCATTTCTCTCAATTTTATTAAGACTATTGGATATTCTAAATGCAATATTAAGTCTACATGTAGCACATGTCAAGGATACAATATAAGGAAAATGCCTCCTCTAGGTTATGTGTGGCTTCCCATTACCTTTCCACCTATCACCATTCATGTGAAGGTGATGATATTTAACTTTTCCCTTTTGTATAACATATTTCTTGGTAGGCTGTGGACTCACCATATGAGAGATATCACTTATTCTACCTACCAATGCATTAAATTCCCTCATAATGGATCCATTTATAGGATTCAAGGTGACACTAACCCTTGGAATTTTGAACAATTCCAAGATCACGGTGTCTTCAAGATTTCTACTCTTGATCCTTTACCAAGTGTTCCATTTCATGAGTCTCAACATCTCAATTTTCCTATTAGTTCAACCCATGGTTACAGTGGGCATCTTGAGCTCATTTGTAAAATTCCTCCTAACCTTTTAGATTATAATGATGATGAGCTTGATTATATTAATTTAAAAATCAAAACATTTGATATCTCACCTCATCTCATCTCGCAACTTCCTACTTCCTTGCATCCTCATTCTCTTAAACCTCCTTGCAATGACATTCCCATAGTCTTGACTAAGATTAGACATTATATTCATCATAATTCATTAGATGACAAAGTTATCCATACCTATGTCATTTATCTTCACACCCTAGATTATGATGATGGCTATTCCTTAGATGATCCATTATTACGTAGTCTTGTCTAGGATTGTGATGATAAGATTGTTCATTATCATTCTTCTTTACTTGAGTCTTTTTTTGTATCTCATCATTTTACTTAACTTATAGTTCCTTATTTTTGAATTTTTCCCCTTTATCATAGATTAAAGATGGTGTTGAAACCTCTAGTTTCTAAGGATCCATCTTGAACTATGCTCATGGATCATGTTATGACTAGGCCTTACCTCTTTTATAAGTTCCCTGACTCCCATCATTGGTTTAGCCCTAAGGCAAGTTTAACCCTCCTTAGACCTTTTGTAGATGTTATTCCTCCCTTAGTAGAGCTTGCTATAGTTGAGCCTCTTCCCACTCCTATTATAGTTGATCCTATTCCCACTCCTACTATTATTGAGTTTACTCCTATTTTTGATGTTATCGCTCCTTCCATGAATCCTAATGTCATTCCTTCCTCATCATCACCTTCCCTTGGTGATGGTTTGCTTCCCTTGCCTAAGATATCTCCTATACCCACTAAATGGGTTTATGAGTGTTCTATAGCTTTTTCTACTCTTATTTTACCTCCTTCTATGAGTGTTTCTCCTAAAACCACTCACTGGTGTATTTATTGCTTCTATGGGACAAATAACCAATCTTACACCCATTATCATAAGTTAAAACAATATCTTAATAACTTTCATCCTTCTTCCCCATTATCAGAGAAAGTTATACCTCCCCCAAAGGTACTTCTTGAATATTTTCCCAAGTATGGTGACTTATATTGTCTATGGAATCTATGTGGTACCCATCATATTGATCATTGTTGTATCTTATAATAACATCTCAAAGATCACCTTTTAGCCATTCCTAAACCTTCTACAACTCCTACCATAGGTCATTCTTGTAATAAGGCTCATTTGTATTCCCCCATGGATCCATCTCTAATGGTTCCATCACCTCATATGTTCCCTTTTATGCCTCCACCTATGATCCCTTCACCTATAGACCCTCCCTCACCTATGGATCATTCTCCACTCATGAGTCCTTCACTTGTGGATCTTTCTACACTGGTGATTCCTTCTCTTCCCATATATATTTCTCCCATGAATTATCTTGAATATACTTTATCTAATTTTCCTCCTTAGAATGATCCTTTGGGCATTCCTACTTTTTTAGTTGAGGAGATTAGAAAAGAAGTATTTGCCCAATATTCATTAAATATTGATGAGACCTTAGCAATAGTTTTACTATAGATTCATAGAGATTTATTTGATGTATTAGATAATGTGTGTGGATATATTTACTAGTATTTATGATCACATGCATGGTGCTTTCACATTTATATTTGGACTAGATGTGTGCTCCAGTCTTATTTTTATTTTTTATATCATTCGACACTATGTCAAATTTTTTATTCTTTCATGTCATGATCTTACTTGTTGTACTACATCTTAATTTTATTATCATTTATTTTTGCATATGATTGTCTTTTGTTTTATCTATGCTTTCCCTTCCCATTTTCCTTAGAATTTTTATCAAAACTCTCTTCATATATCTTTATGATTGTTTTGCTTTCTTATCCTTATTTTTCACAGATAATTTGTCATGGTGATCTAGTTATACTTACCCTATTCTCCTTGGTTATTATCTCCCTTTACCACCTGATCAATTATCAAACAATCTATCTCATTACTACCTCCTTTTATCAATATACTTTAGATCTCCTTTTTCCTTCTTCCTTTTTCCACAAACAAAGCATATACATAATTGAGACTTGAGATCACATGCTAGTTCATTTTCAATCCTAAGTGTTCTAGTTAGTCTTTATCTTTGGTTACTTAGGTTCTTTTAGCCTTAGCCTACAACTCATTCATGTGTATCACTATCTCTCTCATGACTGGTCATTCCAAATCCATATGGAGGATGAATCTTTAAAATCCTTCAAAAGAAAGTTAAAATCTAAATCATTTAAACAAAAGACACTGATATCAAAAAGGAAAAATTATTATTAAAATTATAATCACACTAAAATACATGATTTAAATCACATCTTCTTCTAGTCAAAGCTTAAACTCCATAGTTGGACTCACAGTAGAGTTGAGGTCCTTTCAGGTGCACTAGGCTAATAGATTAGAAGAGGAGAATAAAAAATATGTTATTTCTACCTGCTTTATCATGTAAGTACCCAATCTTTGCAGTAGACCAACAATTATGTAAGGGGTCCTAAAGAGCAGGGAACATGGCGTGTGAAGGTAGTTCCATTTTTATTCTCTTATACCAATCTACCTTCATACATTGATCTTAATAGCATGATTATTTTTCTATAAAGCTTTGTTTCTATAGCAAGTAGGTTTCCTTTGTACATACATAACCAATAGTCACTTAGTGTCTTCTCATGTCCTTAGTATGCCTTTTGCCTCCTAATATCTTCTCATAAGATGCCTAAGTCTTGATTTTCACACTCCCCTTTTCACTCCTTATATTCCTTACATTTTCTATTGAGATTTGATGTTTGGTGTACTGATCACCCCCCCTTAGTATTTCCTTTATGAGTTGCATTATAATACCATGGATAGGACTCAACCCTCCTCACAAAATTTTCCAATACCCAAATCACCATCCAAGTTACATGTGTCAAATTTAAGATAAGATTCGATCGATTATGAAGTTATACATCATTTCACATGATTCTCATCTTGATATTTAGTAAGTTTTATGATTAATTCATTTTTATTTTGCCTTTTGTCTTCTTATTTTATAAGTGTATGTAAGATTTCAACCATTTATTGAATTTTCCATACTTCCTAGCTTGAATTAGTATGACCAATTTAAGACCAATCTTTTGCAATTTTATTTTCTTTCATACTTCCCATCATAATTTAGTATGATTGATTGACTTAATACTTTTTTTTATTACCATTTGTACCATTTTACGTACCTTCCATTTTATTAGCTTGTTGTCATACTTACCAACATGATATTAGTATGATATTACCTATCTTAATTTGGTGCAAAAATCTTTCACATTGGTTTAAAAACAAATTCCTTTTTACCATCATGTTTTTCCATTTCTTAGTTCTTTATACTTAGTCATTTCTTGTTATTACACATTTCCCAAGTTGTAGTAGTGTGTAATGTATTTTTTTGATTGATTATATTTTTCCAAGCCTTTTGCTTGTTTCTTTTTAACCATGCATGTGTTTTTCATAATGCTAAAAAAGAAACCACATATTATATATTTCCTATAGCATATAAAACAAAGCTAAATATATGTGCTAGAAATAAATATATCCTAAGCATCCATAGACTCAACCATAATAACCAAACACAATCAACAATAATGACAACATACGCATTCAATAATATTCTACCAAAGTGACCCATCTTATACATACATACATACATACATACATACATACATATATATATATATATATATATATATATATATATATATATATCATGAGTTTGATACAAATTATGTAACCATATACAATGCTCTTGATTTAAGGTTGGGCTCCATCCTGTCTATCTCATGGCCTAGCCACACTACCTATTGAGGCCTTGATCTAACTCCTCTGAATGGTATATTGTAAGGAAGATATCAATTACATCAACCCCTCTACCTACTCTTATAGGTGTGCTACCCACATCTATGACTCCATAAACTAAGTCCAAATCTCTATCATTTATGCTACTATAGCTAGATGTGTAGCTCTCTCATCTGCTAGGACCTATCATGCCTATAGCTCCCCTACACCCATCACTACTAGTGGTTACATCTTCTCCCTCTACACTTGTATATACCTCACTACCTCTCCCACTAATTTTAACTAGCTCGCCTGAGCTGTGGTAGATGGTATACTTGAATCATATAATATCATGGGGTTGTATGACTGTAGAGTCTCATCTAAGATGTTATGGATTGATCCCCTCACTAGGGACCCATATCTCTCCTCATCATCACCTACACCTAAAAAATAACATAAGATGGATATTAGATCACTATCATATCTTGTAATATATATCTATCTATCTAAACAAAACTTAAGCAATAAATGAATCATCTTTTACATGTCTATGTCTTAGCTACTATGGTCTCACCATCTATGTGATTGCCTAACATAGTCTCCCCATCTACACAACCTCCTATCACCTCCTTTATAGGTTACCTCCTCAGCTCAAACCTATCTATCTAGATCATGTCAGTCTCATCCTAAATTTGAGTGGTCTCTCTATCATCTTCTCTAGCTCACCTATGGTGTCATCTAGGATGGTAATAGTCTCCACTCTCTCCTCTACCTCCTACCTCCATCAATGTCATGTACTCAGTGGTCACTACTCATCTTAATGTGGAGTTGGTAGTGGTACATTTGGTATCTCTACCTTCACATCCCTATCCTCGTACTTATCTCCTCATCATGCCTAGCTAGTCTATGGTCATTCTCAGCATGGCTTTAATATCAGTCTCACTACTAGTGGTCTGAGTCTTCTCCTCCCCATGGCTCCCTCACATGCCATTTTCACTACTCAGGAATTAGTATAAATTCTACTAGATGAGGTAGGACCATCTATCCTATCACCTATGCAACTCTATGTGGCTCTCTCTCTACTAGGAGTGTCCAACCACCTTTGTCCTCTCTATCACTAGTGTAACTATGTCCTAGCTCACCCATGTAGCTGTTATGTGCTTGTATGACTACCACATGATGTCTTAATGTCTCATTGACTAAAACACTAACATATGGGGCACAATCCATGATACTTTGTCTTCCCTCCATCTCCTCACTTGAGGCAACCTATCATCAACTATATGGGGCAACCTAGCTAACTAGTACATAGGAAACCTCTCATAGATGTAAGATATTGATAATATGATCAGTCTCATGGTCCTCTACCCTTTGACTATCATATCATACATATCATATACCATATATACCCAGATGACTAAGACTAGGTTGAATATAACTCACTTCTCCAATATCATCCAGATCAAGGCTACCATGAATAGTGGTACCTTGCCATCTAACTTGTGACATAACACCCGTTATGTCACAAGGCCTTTCATAACTTTCTAGATATCTATACTCTATGATTTATAGACATCAAACATACTCACCCTCCTACTTGGTAGTATAATCTCTAAGCTTTTATCCCACATGGTTAAGTCTCTCCTCTCCTCCAGACTATCTAGTATTTGTATGGTCACTTGTGCTCCTACCATAGGTAACCCCAATATGGCATGGGAATCCTTCAAACCCATTTCCCATCTTCCTATTTTATACCCTTAAAATCTAATTTTGATTTATTTTGACATCTATAAATGATTAAAACTCAAAATTACTAAAATTTCACTTAATTCAATACAAATTTCAAAAATTAGTTTGAGATTCTTAGATGCATACCTGTAGTACCCCTACTAACACCTCTAGAGCCTCTCCTTATCTTACAGGTCACCTCCTCACCATCCTATCTTTTTTTATATCTAGAGATCTCTTTTATCTCCTTCACAAATCAAAATAACAAATGACTTGTCTTTTCCCCTATTTTAAAACACTTTTCAAAATACAAATCTTTCAATTGTTGTCATGTAGATTTATTGTTTTGATTTTATATTTGTTCCTACTCATTCATTTTAAAAACCATAAAATGAATTAGATTCATAATGATGTAGAGATTATTTTCCACTATCATATGTGTATCTTCCAAAATTTTTAATTTTTGGCTATTTTTTGCACTAACTTCTATAGGTTTATCTAGTATTATCTATATTGGACACCTTCATATCTCTTGCAGTCTACTTCTTTATCTACAACACTAAGGTAACATAAAGGTATGTTTTTTTTTAAATTACTTTCATTTATCATATTTTTTCTACTTACTATACTTTACTTCGCATCAATGTTATGTGTTATCATGTTTTATCTTGAAGCACCATCTCATGTTGCACTTACATGACACATGATGAGCTTTGAGTGGGGCATATGTATATACATAATATTTTCAATTTTTTATTGATTACTAACACTTTATATCTTTCAATAACTTTTTGAGTCTTAATCTCTCTGAATGCATGCCTTAAGGGGTGCACTAGAAAAGGGGTGAGTAGACCATTGGTGCTTCATAAGATTGTTATCCTTTTTTCTACTTACCATATACACACTATTAGTGTAGGTTTTTATTTTTCCCTATTATTTAATTAGGGAAATTATATTTTTGTGATAGATGGAGTTTTCCTACAATCGTGGGATAGGCTAGCTTATGTGGAGATGTGTGTCATAGGTGTCATAAGAATGTCATAAGTAACTCCCTTGATGGGAGTTACTTCTCTATTCTTAACACCTTATCACCACCTTTTATGGAGGAGTTATAGTCTATTCTTGGGGTGCCTTGACCACCTTTTGTGGAGGATTTACTTACGTTCTCTCCTATATGTATTCTTCACTTTGGCCATCTCATGTTAATCATATATTGGGTTTTCTCCTATTTTGTCTTGTGCAATTTATCTTCTTGTATAATTTCAAATTTCTTTAGCATCTATGTGATGTGCACTAGCTTCATCTCGTGTGGTCACGTCTCCATTGCATTTGCATTATCTAGATTCTAAAAACAACTCCTATATGGTATTAGAGCCACTTTGGTAATTGTGTGTCTGGTTATGCTATTAGTTTATTCTGAAATTCTTATTTTGATTTCTTAGTAGTTTTTGTTTAACTCGATTGCATTTGAGAGTTTTGGTAGAGTTTCTTGAAAACTCATGCAAATCCATACAAAATTCAATAAAAAAAATTAATTTTATTGAGATCCATCTAGATCTACCCTTTAGATATCTACATTGGAGGAGGTTTAGATATCTACGTTGGAGGAGGTAAACCTGTGTTGGACTATTTTGTTCCATTTCAAATTTGAAGGCATTGGCTTTTACATTGAATTTGTATGGACTGACTTCTCCATTTCAAGCTGGTGAGCAACCTGCTTGCTTCCATTCAGATCTTGCACTCGGGTGCCATTATTTTGTGTAGGGAGGAGTAGCACTCCACACAGTAGTCCAAGTGTAGCAGTCCACGCAGCAGTCCAGGTGCAGCACTCCACACAGTAGTCCAGGCGCAACACTCCACGCATTCAGTCCAGGGGCAGTCAGTCTAGGCCCAGCCATATCCTTCTGTTGTTATCCTTCTAAAATGCCACAATCCTTCCTAAAATTCCAATCAATAGCCATTCCATTAGGCTGTATGGCATCCAGCGTGCATGTCTGCAAATTATTCTTTTGTTTTTTCTACAAGCAAAATCTGGACTGTGTTTTTTGGTACCCCTTCCTTGTTTGGCGTCCCATGTGGGCCCTTAGATACTTGGCCAATAGTTTCATTCTATCTGTTACTTTAATTTTTTAGTTAAAATTGACTTGTCAAAAAAAACCAATCAATTTGACTGAATATTAAGTATTTTAGACAATTTGAAAATTTTGGGGTTTAGATTTAAACTTGTATCTTAACCTACGAAGACGAAGGGTGAGGCTTGGGCTGGAAAGAGGCTAATTCCCTCTCAAAAAGACCTCCTTTGGATTCCTCACTCCATGCCAAATATAATGAGTGGTTGGAAGGCCACTTTCTCTCTCAAAATAGACATTTTTTTAATGTTTGTGTTATTTTTTTGCAAAAACACTAGTTTACGGGAAATTAAACCTTTAATATCTTGCAAATGATAGCTCAGATTTGGGTGACATTTTTTGAAAAAGTGTTTTTAATTCAATTATTCACATTTTAAGCTTGTTATTTATCAAAAATTCACTAGTTTATAAAGTGCCTAAAATTTGGGTCTCTCGGGACGCATTTTCGGCTGAGTCTGACATCCTGTTTGCTTAAATTCTTGCACTAATTGATCTAAGACACATTATCAGATGAACCCAATGTATTTTGAGCATGAAATTAATATTTTGGGGGGGGGCTCAACATTTTTGGGGGGTGTGTTTGATTTTCACAACTTGCAAATCTTTGCTTTAATTCTCCTTTCTACATAAATTCACAACTTGTAATCAATATAGCTTCACCTAAATTCATATTAAAATAGATTATTTTAAACTTAAACCCCTAACACCCTTCAAATATCATGAATTGAAGGTTAAAATATCAATCATTCTTAGAAGCAAAGGGCTGTATAGGATCACCATGGGTAATGAAGTAGAACCCAGCACTGATGCTGAAAAGGTCGAGTGGTACAACCGTAGTGATGAAGCCTATGGATTACTAAGATTGTCTATGTCTCTAGAAATTCTCTTCCATTTATAAACCTCCAATACTCCCAAAGACATATCGAACACCTTATAACTCTTATTTGGGAAGTTTGATGAGATGATAGGTCATGAGCTCAAAAATGAACTCATAAGTCTAAGTCCTAGCAACTTTGACACCCTATAGGACTTCTTCACTAAGTTTAAGGCCCTTAGATTGCAATTGAAAGAATGAGGGATAGATAATAATGATGATTAACTCATCCTTTCTATTCTCACAAAGTTAGGTCCAATCTATTCACTCTTTGTCTCCACTTTCCATGCCACAAAAAATGCCCTTGGCACTACATGGAAAATGCCTTCTTTGGATTCATTCATTGCTGACTTGATTAGGGAGAAAGATAAGCTAATTAAAATGGGCACAATTAAGTCTACTCAACCCCAAACTTTGATAGCTAGAAATGGTAAGGATAAGACTTTAATAAAGGAAAAGAAGAAAAAGAATAAGGACCAGGAGAAGAAGAAAGAAAACAACAATCCTACCAAAAACAACACTGAGTCTTCCTCTTCCAATGCTAAACCTAAGAAGGAGAAGGTTAAGTGTGCCTATTGTAAAAATATAGGGAATGATGAACACAAATGCATGATGAAACAAATATATCACCTAACTCATCTTCTAGAGAAGCACAACATAGGTGTTCTAGAGTCCATCAAGTAGAATTCATCTACCCAAGATTCTACCAAGGCAAAAGGCAAGGGTAAAGAGAAATAAAAGGGCAAGACCCTTGTAGCAACTGCAACTTCTACAACATCATGGGTCATTGATTCAGGTGCTTCTCACTACATGGGCTCTTCACTAGTTGATTTTTCATTTTTAGAGCCTTGTAGCATGACTTCAATTAGTTTGGGTGATGACACATCAGTTTTCATTATAGGGAGAGGGTCAATTGAAATGGAAGGAGGAACATTCAATAATGTTCTAAGTGTTCTTTCTCTTTCAACCAATCTCCTATTAGTGTATCAAATCACTCACATTGCTTAGGGCACGAGAGTTAAGTTTTCACCAAATTTAGTGGCTATCAGGGAGTTGCATAGTGATACTATAGTGGCAGTGGGTAGGACAGATCACCAAGCAAGGTTATACACCTTCTCACATTTTGCACCAGATTCTTCTCCAACAGCATTGCTAACTCATTCAGATGGAGTTAGCAAATTGTGGCATGAGTGGTTTGGCCACCTTAACTACCACTACCTTGAACAACTTTACAAAAATGACATGGTCATTGGCTTGCCTTGTGTCCAATTCTCAAAAGGAATTTGTGAGAGGTGCTCCCTTGGGAAGCATCCCAAAGCAAAATTTGACAAAGGAAAATATTGGAGTGCTTCACAACCTTTGGAGTTAGTCCATAGTGATGTATTGGGACCATTTCCAAAACCATCTTTCATAAGGGCCAAGTACATCCTCACTTTCATTAATGATTTCTCTAGGTACACTTGGATATATTTTCTCAAACAAAAGTCTGAAGTGTTTGAAAATTTTCTAGACTTTAAGGCTCTTATTGAGAAACAGAGTGAGAAATCCATCAAGGTTCTTTGAACTAATAATGGAAAGGAGTATGTTAGCAACATGTTTGAGCAGTTTTAAACCACAGAGGGGATTGATTTGCAGTGCATAGTCACTTACAGTCTTTCACAGAATGGGGTTGCTGAACATAAAAATAGGTTCTTGAAAGAGATGGGTAGCTGTATGATTCACTCCAGATCATTAGCACCACAGTACTAGGCTGAACCCATCAATTGTGCTTGCTACATTCAAAATAGGGTTCCTCACAAAGCTTTGAAAGGGATAACACCCTTTAAAGCTTGGCATAAAAGGAAACCTGATGTTGAGCGCCTTAGGGTTTTTAGATCCCTAGGCCTGCATTCCAAAGAAGAAATGTAAAGCTATGGAATGTTAGTCTAAGCCTTACATCTTTGTAGGATATCTAGATGTTATTAAGGGGTATCACCTTCTAGATATAGTCACTCATGAGTTGTTCATTGAGTGAAGTGTCCATTTTTAGGAGAGTCCTAGAGACTCAACACTTGACACTTCTTCTCCCTTATCAAATCTACTTCTTCGTGATGATTCCTCATCAGATTTAGATCAGCCATAATAGGTTCTTGAGCAAGAGACATCTTCTTCTTTGAGTTTAAATAGTGAGGACAGTGATGTAGAGTCATCCACCTCTAGTCAGTCAGAGGATGAGGAGTTAGCACCTAACTTGCCCACTTTTGGGCCACTTTGGGCCAGATAGACACTTAAGAGTACTGACACTTGAGCAGGAGATCCTATAGATGACAAACATACTAGGGGGGATTTTCAGAGAGATCCACATGCCTTCTTTGCTTCAGTTTTAGATCCATAAACTTTTTGAGAGGCATCTGGGGTACCTAAGTGGGATAGTGTTATGGAGGAAGAATATTCTTCCTTAATCAAAAATCACACTTGGAATTTGACTTCACTTCCTAAGGGAAGAAAGATGGTTTGATGTAGGTGGATATATCAGACCAAGTTTGTAGCACATGGGTTAGTTGATAAGTACAAGGTGTGATTGGTCGTGAAGGGTTTCTCATAGGTGGTAGGCATTGGCTACTCAGAGACCTTTGCACCCATTGTAAACATGACTTCTATCTAACTCACCTTGGCTATTGCCATAACACATGGTTGGGATGTGTATCAGATGGATGTGAAGAGTGCCTTTCTTCACAGAGACCTAGAGGAGGAGATTTTCATGGAGTAGCCACCAGGATTTGTTCAGGATTCTTCCTTAATATGCAGACTTAGGAAATCTATCTATGGCCTCAAACATACCCCTCGAGCTTGGTATGCCAAGATGGATTCCTTCCTTCTCATAGCAGGTTTCACTGGGTGCCATTTTAATTCCAATGTGTACTTCTTGTGGTAGGATGATTTGCTCTTAGTTTTAGTTCTATATGTTGATGACCTTTGATAACCAAGAGTTCTTCATTGGCTATTTCAGTGGTGAAGGCATCTCTCTAAGATATATTTGGCATGATAGACTTGCGTTTGTTGCACTACTTCCTTAACATCAAGATCTCACAGTCAGATTTAGGGATTTCTCTTACATAGCCTAAGTATGCTCTTGACTTATTGGCTCAATTTCACATGGTTGATTGCAAGCCATCTCTGACTCTCTTTCTATCAGGATTCAAGCTTGAGGCTGATTGTTCTTCACCATTGGTTGTTGCCACTCGGTATCGATACCTTGTTGGTAGTCTCATCTACTTGACTCACACCAGGCCTGACATATCATATATAGTGGGACTTGTCTCCAAATTCATGCAAGAACATCATGAGCTACATTGGAAAGTAGTTAAGAGGATCTTGCATTACATACAGGGTTCATAGAGATATGGGATTCATTAAAAATTTGGCATAGAGGTTGAATTGGTTGGATATATAGATTCAGACTGGGTTGGCAATTCATAGACTCGTAAGTCCACTTCTAGTTATAGTTTCTCTCTAGGTTTTGGTCCTATCAGTTGGTCTAGCAAGAAGCAAAATGCTATTGCTATATCATCCATAGAGGTAGAATACAAGGGAGATATTAATGCAGCTATTGAGGCTATTTGGCTTTAGGGGATTCTTTTTGAGTTTGGCATTCCTATCAGGTAGCCCACCATCATTTATTATGACAACCAGAGTACCGTTCAGATTTGTAGGAATCCAGTTCAGTATCAGTGGACCAAGCACATAGATATTTACATGCATTTCATTTGGGAGCTTATTCATAGTCACATCATTGACTTGATATTTTGCTAGTCTTCATAGTAGGTTGCAGACATCTTCACCAAACCTTTCACCGAGAGCAAGTTCATTCATCTATGAGCTCTTCTTGGGGTGAAATCTACATCTGAAGAAACATCATCTTTAGGGGGCCCACTAGCCTCTTCTTTCTTTTATTTCTCTCTTTTTTTTTTGGGGGGGGTAGTTTTTTCCTATGGGTTTTCTCCTTTTCTCTATCTTATGGGAGATTACATTTGTACATGGGTACCTCATCAGGCCTAGTTGTTAGGACCCATTTTATATTTCCACACTACCCACCTAAGCTATGCTTATGGGGGGTATTAGTGTAGATTTTTATTTTTCCCTATTATTTAATTAGGGAAATTATATTTTTGTGTTACATGGAGTTTTCCTACAATCGTGGGATAGGCTAGCTTATGTGGAGATGTGTGTCATAGGTTTCATAATAATGTCATAAGTAACTCCCTTGATGGGAGTTACTTCTCTATTCTTAGCACCTTATCACCACCTTTCATGGAGGAGTTACAGTCTATTCTTGGGGTGCCTTGACCACCTTTTGTGGAGGAGTTACTTACGTGCTCTCCTATATGTATTCTTCACTTTGGCCATCTCATGTTAATTAGATATTGGGTTTTCTCCTATTTTGTCTTGTGAAATTTATCTTCTTGTATAATTTCAAATTGCTTTAGCATCTATGTGATGTGCACTAGCTTCATCTCATGTGATCGCATCTCCATTGCATTCACATTATCTGGATTTTGGCAACAACTCTGATACACACTTATCTCCTAAAACCATTTACCCTAAGTTTTTTCTTCTCAATCCTAACTCCTCTAGTCTTTTCCTCTTTCCATCCCTCCTTTTATTGAAAAACATCATTATTGACTATCAATTAAACTAGGTTGATTAGGTCGACATAGTATATTTTAGGGGCATTCTTTACTTTCTTGGTTTGTTAGACTTTCAATCAACCTAACATAAACTTATTAAATGGTCCTTAAAAACACATTGGGTCAACTAGGTCGACCATGTACAGTTGATGTTCCTAGAAGGATTTAAGACAAGATTCACCTATATATACAAATCCATTTTCCACTATTTCATAAGAGAAGAATTATTAGCAAATAAGTACAAGCAAACATCTACTTATTAACCATTATACTTAAGGAATAAATCTTAGGGTTCCATACTTTCTTTGGAGATACAAATCTTGTCTTGTGGAGAAGTCTTTTAAATGCTTAGATAGGTTATGTAGCCTAGATCTGATTTATCTTGGCTATATTTACATATCGTAACAATCTCTTATGAAGCACATTGACCAAGGGAGATATTGAGACTCGGTGGGTTCATCTTCAAAGGTAATTATTCCTAACTTTATTTCTCCTATATAAGAGTAGATAGATAATGCATTTATATTATTCTCCCATGTATTAGGATTATGTATACATTAACATGAGTATATGTATTCTAATACATATTTAGTTTAGTTGTGTGTTTTATTATTTCTAACCCCCACTTTGTGCCACAAGCTTTGGTGAGCACTAGATTAGATTTTGATTTTCTTTTTATTAGAATAGAGTGAATATTTAAAACCTTAGGACTTCATTAGGGTTGTTTTGAAATTGTGTTAGACTATAGGACTTGGAACCCTTCCTAACATGATTTGTTATGAAAAGTGATACAAGTGATCCCCTAATTTGGTCTATCAGATCCCCATATTGGTCATGGTCCCAACTAATAAGTGTATTCACAATTGGAAGTGTAGGTATGATCTATCTTATCCGACATAGGATTAATTCATAGACATGATGCATTTTTTATTATATGCAGTAAACAAAAGGAAACAATAAATCATTTTACTCTAAACAAATAAATAATTGCACATAAAGGGTGAAAACTAAGATGAAAGGTCATGAACAACTCCTAGAATTTTCATTTTCACTTACACATCTGTGCTCTCAGTTGTGACCTAATATTTCAAGGCATTAAGCATGGAGGATCCTATCATTCCCATGACCCACTAAGTATAATTTTGAGGGTGTGTGAAAAGTTGTTTCTCGATGCTAACCACTAACTGATGCACTAAATTCAAATGGAAAAAAGGTTATCTTAGGCTTAAGATTTAGATAAGCTTATATAGGGGGAAAACCCCCATGGAATAAATTGATAGTGTAAATGCACACTATTGGGTCTTGTCCCAAAGTTCCCAACATAGCTATAGGGTTCTGGATGTGTTGATAATTGGTAATATCAAATTTTTAGTCAGCTATTGAAACTCTATGTATTTGAGTATTAAATCCCCTTACATCATAGTGTACTTAAAACATACAACTTCTTAGGTAATTGAAATAACTGGGTCTCAATTTATATACCCCATAGGTAAATTAGGTTGGGCCTACTACATGGTGGTGAAATCCATGATCAATATATCCCCTAAGAAAAGAAAAATTTAGATAGCTATTTTTTATTTCCAAGTTTTATCACCAATGTAATGCTGAGGAAAGAGCATACGTGGATATTACTTGGGTAACACAGATAATTGTGAAAACATTTCTAATTTTTAGGTATTTTTACCAATGTAATGTCAAGAAAATAACATACATGAATTTAAAAACCATAAATAAAAATACTCAAATAAAATTTATGTAATTACTAATAATTTTGAAAAATAAAAGCAAAAATTTTATCAACAAGAAAAATTGGCTTTTATTGATTCTTTTATTGATCATCTTTAGCAAGCATCATATAAACAAGGTGTTAGAATGTTTTGTTTAATGATAAATGATATAATATACAATGAACAAGTGAAAACCATGAAAAATAATTTAAAAAATAGTCTTTGTTACAAAAATGTTGTTACAGAGTCAATTTAAAAAAGTGAAATTGAAATAAAATAATGCAAGAAAAACACATAAAGTGAAAAATAAAAAATAAAAAGACCCATGATTACAATATGATTTCACTATGAAAATAAATGATTTTTCTATGATAAATGAAAAATTTACTACACATAGGAATGAATTTTATATGGTAAAATACAAATTCACTTCACACATGCATGACTTCAATATAGACACTAATGATTTTGCTGCAAGGTAGAGCAATTTCAATGTTCTCTAATAAAAACTTTGTTACTACTAAAAAAAATTGATATTTTCAAATGAAAATGTTTTGAACCCAATAATATAGAAAAAAAATATAAAATATAGTAAAGTGGGACAATTTTATTGTTATGTCCTACAATTTCATTGTTAAAGACCCCAAATTCATTGTTACATAGAGAAATATATACAGCCAAATAATAAACCAGTGATAAAAAGTTTTAGTCCATACCAAAACTAAAAGAAGTAAAATTAAATCATAAATAATCAAAATCAAAAGATAAATTCTATCTGAGTGCAAAAAATGATGATAAAAAAATTAAAAAGATCTGGGAAAGGTCCCACTAGGTGTGCTAGAAATGTATGAACTAAATTTAGATATGAAAAGAAAGTAAACTAATCTTAATATAATATAAAATTCAACTAAACTAGATAAATAAATAAATAAATAATCAAAACTTCACACTTTGAATTCAAGATTTCTCCATTGCAATGTATATCTGATTTGTTGTTTCAAATATGTGGTGATCACTCCTCTAATGCAAAGAGAAAATGGGTAGTATTTTGGTGCAAGAAGAACACTTATATTATCATTCATTCACTTATGTGTAATATCTCTAGATCATGTGATTTTAAAATATATGATTATGTTTGTGATGCTTGATTGTGATGATTTGAAAACTTATTTATAGATACTTGGAAAAGGATCTAACAATGAAGGATCATTTGGACTATTTCAATGCTCTAAATGACCAAAGGTGGAGGATGAGTCTTCACCCATGAGGATGGATACCTTTTAAACTTGATTGAGAAAAGAGTGGGGTTGGTTAGATGACTCAACAAGACTAAGTCAATTTGCTTGAAAACTTAGGGGAGGAGTCATAAGAGGTGGATAAATTTGTGGATTTGGTTGGGATGAGGGAGAAAAAGGTGGGAAAGGTTTTGAATAGGTGGAAAATTTGTATTTTATTATTACAAATAAGGATTTAAGGGTTCATAATTGACTTATTTAATATGTTGAATTATTTAATTATTTTTAACTTGGGATGAAATGTTATTTATTAATTTAAGAATAATTATAAAATATATTAGGTGGATTTAAACACTAAATGAAATTAGGTGTCTACATTACTAAGGATAGCTAATTAGACATGGCTAAGGATTATGATATATTAAACTAAATATTTTTAGATAGAGTCATGAGACAATTTGGTTTCTAAGACAAGTTTAATAAAATTATAAGGTCTTGCATTTCTACTTGCATGTATTTGGTTCTTGTAAATGGTGTGCCACAAGTATTTTTCAAAAGTGGTAAAGGAGTGAGATAAGGGGATCCATTATCCCCTTTCTTTTTCATCATTATAGCTAAATATTTGAGAACATTTATTTCAAATGTTATGATAATTGGAGAGATAAAAGGTTTTAAACCAACTAGGAATGTGGATCCATTATCCCATCAATAATTTATTGATTATACCATTCTTTTGTTAGAGGAATATATTAAGGAAGTTAAATTTTTAAATGAAATTCTAATTATGTATGAGCAAGACTATAATCAAAAAGTAAATTTTGATAAAATATTAGTTTTCTTTTCTAATATGCCTTTAGGAAGAGAAACTATAATAACTTAAATCTTGGGTTTCTAAATCAAACAAACTCCTTCCTATTTGGGAATGCCTCTCTTTAGTAGCAATCTCCCTCTTATAGCTTGGAAACCTCTAGTGGAAAGATTCCAAATAAAGTTGGTTGGATGGAAAGGGAAGCTTATATCTAAAGTAGACAAATTTTTTATTATCAAAAGTTTTTTTTAGATTCTTCAGGTCTATCTTCTTTCTCTTTTTAATATACCTAAGATCATGAAAGACAAGATTAATAAAATCCAAAGGAACTTTTTATGGATAGGTATGGAAGAGATAAATAGAATTCATTTGGTGGCTTGGGAAAAATATTGCATGGAAAAAAGTAAAGGAGGTTTATGAATTCAAAGATTAAATTGGATTAATAAAGATCTCTCTAATTTTTTTTGGAGATTTATCAAAAGCAACAATTCCTAGTCTACTATTTTAAGTTATCAAATACATCGATGCTATAAATCTTATTTGTATTTTTTAAGATGAACAATTTGTTTGGGGGTCTAACTTCTAGAATTTTATAAATTATATCAAAGATATTATTTACTTAGGGTCTAAATGGAAACTAGGAAATTATATTCATGTTAATTTTTATAAAGATACTTGGATTTAGACCAGCCTCTAAACTTGATAGAACCATGGCAACAAATTCAAAATTACATTTAAAATAACTATGGAAATAAGGTATAAAATTATTGGTAGATTATATAAGGTACTAGAAGCTATAAAATATTGAGTATTGATGATTTAGATCAGGAAGATAATTTTATTTTGTCTAATCTAACTAATTTGTTGAGAACACATCATTTTCAAAAACCATCACTGAAGATCAACTGGTTTGTAAAGAATATATTTATGGACATTATCAATTTAAATATGGGTATAGTTTGGAGGATAATCTTCCAATAAATGTTGTGAACTGGGATAGATTATGGGACAAGTAACTAATTCCTAAAGTTAACTTTTTTCTTATGGGTGGTTGTTTATAATAAAGTGTTGTCCATGGATAAGTTAAGGAAAAGAGGTTTCATATTGATCAATAGGTTCCCTTTGTGCAAAAATTATAATGAAACATTTTTTCATCTATTGGTTGATTGTCTATTTTCTAATGAGGTTTAGAGTTTCTTCTTTAACAAATTCAATGTCTTTTGGGTATTTTATAATTTTGTGGTTAACTTCTGGCAATCTTAGAGGTGTCCTTTTAAAATGGTTTTCTAAATACAATATGAAAGTTCACATTTTCTCATGTCATTTGGGGAATTTGGAGTGAAATAAATAATAATTTTTCTAGGAATATAAATCACACACATATGACATTAGCTAATAATATTTTTTGGATATTGTGGAAAATTTTAAGGTTATGTCTAGTAGAAAAGGTAAAATTTTGAAAATGTTTGAAAAAAATATGGCTTTAAATTATCAAATTGATTCTATATACATTGTTAATATTTATCCCAAAGAGGAAATAAAAAATAAGACTAAATGGAAACATTTACTTATTGGATGGAATAATCTAAATTTTGATGGGGCCTCCAAAGGGAATCTAGGGCCTTGTAAGAGGAGGAGAGGTTTTGAGATACCACCAAGGAAGGTTGGTTATTGTTTATACTGGTGATATTGGGATCAAAACAAACCATTGGTTATAATATTTTATTACCCTTTGGGGATTAAAATTAGCTAAAAATTTGGGTTTACAACATCTCATCATTGAGGGAGACTCAATGAATATAATAAATTATCTTTCTAAGAAAAACATAGTGATATGGAACATTAAATATGTGGTGGATGAGTCTATATATATTTTAGAATCTACCCAAGAGGTGGTCATTAAACACGTCTACACTAAGGCAACAAGGTCACTGATTGGTTTTCCAATAGGGGATTTAGTTCTTCTAGTTTTATTAGTTAGTCTATGAGAGAAGAATTACCTCAGGATATTTTCTAGAGGATTGATGAGGAAGTTCATATTTATAATTTTCAAAATGGTTGATAATGTGGGGGTGTTATCCACTTTTAAAAATAAATTTCATTGGAACTTTATAGCTAAATTACTTTGTATTGATATGTTCCTAATTAATGTTACTCCACTTGTCCTCTTCAAAGTTCCTAGAGAGAAATTTCTAGATTTTTTAGGAAGAAGATAGTGTCATTTAAAGACTTTTCAAGATTATAATCACATCAATAATTACTTTGAATGGGATAACATGAGATATTCAAGGTAAATTATCATTTCAAATTTAGAAAGTCCAAAAACCCCTATTTTAGGTCAAAGAGCTATAGTCAAATCATCTTGTTATTCATGGGGATCCCTTACAAAATTATACCCAAGATGTTATATGAGGTTAAAAATAATTAATAAGTTTAGTAAATCCTCCAAATAGGTGGAATGGTAAATTTTATGCAAAGATTATAAGGTCATGATAAACATGTATCGACCTTATTTACTAATTATTGAGACAAAATATCATTGAATATCAATGGGGTCTTGCTTGACATCTATGAATAATTAATTACTCATGTCACTATATTAGAGAAGGATGTCACAAAAGTGTGTAAAATGGGTATAGATTACAAGGAGAAAAATATCTTTCTTCTAGAAGGAGAAACTTTGGAGGTGTTGCATAATGGTTTTGATTGTGAATCCTTGACGAGATCATATGGAGATGTGGATTTCCATCTCATGTAATATATCACTATGGAAGATAGGTTTAATATTATGCATTGTTTTCTATTCATCTTTATCAATTAATTTATACATGTTATACCCTTGAGTTTACCTTTCTACATTCTACTTTCTATGGAAACTTTCATTGAAAAGGTTAAAAAGGGGAAATACATAGGTTTGAGGCATGAAGGAGTAATTTTAATCATTCATAAATATTTCAAAGGTATGAATAAAATTAACCCTAAAATTTCAAAACCCCAAAAAGGTAAAGAGGAAGTTAAAAAAGTGCAAAATATTTGGATTAAGTATCTGGGAAGTAATCCTTCTAAGGATAAAGAACAAAGTACTACTAAGAACTCACTAAAATATCAAGGTTTAGGCATTAAGACCTAAATAAGAAGTGATGCTAAATACCCTCTTCATACTAGCCATAAGTTTTCAAATCCATTGGAAAAAGTGGGCTTTCATCTGGGCAATCTATCACAATTGAGGATATAGATGGAGATATGGAAGAGATCAATACATAGAAGGTGTCTTAAAGGGAGAGAAATAATACTAAAAATTTAAAAAAAAAAATTACAAGGGAAAGAGGAAAATGAGGGATTTCTCTAAGGGAAAAAGGTGGAAGAACTAGGAATATAATCCCATGATCCAATTGAAAATTTCAATGCCATGGTTGACTCTCTCAAAGATAAGGAGAATACATATAAAAATAAATAAGAATTAGACTTGAAAAAATTGATAATGAGGTGGTTTATGAGGGATTTGTTTAAGATCAAAGGAAAAGTGAAAATGATTGAATAAGATAATGATAGATTGACATATAAACATGTTGATAATGATCACAACATTTAAATTCAAAAAATTAGAGATAGGGTTGGTTCCCTAGAATGTGAAAATGACAAAATTCAAAACAACATTAATTATTTGGTTAATTATAGTAAGGTGGCCATGCATGAAAGAATTCAAAATGTGGAGAATTTAAGAGCTCAGATAGGAGAATTATTTGATATGAGGACCTCCTCTAAGGGAATCACATTCAATGTAGTGAGTGCTCTAAAGACATAGATAAGGAAAAGTTACTTCTTCAGTTTGACTCAAACCTAAAATGAATTAAAAGATATTAAGAGGATGTTACATGAAACTTGGACATGTATAAGGCTTTTAGTTCCTTTCTACCTATTTTTTGTTTCTAGTGTTTCTTAAGACATTTTGGGGCTATATTTTAGTAGTTTTTTAGCTGTTATTGTGACTATTTTGTTATATTTATTTTGGTGACTTAGTCCTTTTTTCTCTTTTTGGTTTTACTCTTTCTAGGGTTTGGGGTCCCTAGTTAAAAAAATCCTACATTTAACCTCAGTAAAAAATAAATCATCATTAATATCATCCTTCATTTTATTGTAAATAAAGTTAACCCATCCATTGCATGAGGTAATAATAAATCATATAATTTATGAGAGAAAACTTAAATTATGATAACCACAAATTGAATTGAAAAATATAAAAAAATAACATCCATTGTAGTTATGTTAAGGATGTTTTCATTTAACAAATTATTTATTTATTTTTTATTAGTGTGATATAATATGATAAAACTAAATAATATTTAGATAGTTATAGATATGTGTAAATTAAAACACATCTGAATGCTTATCTTGGTTAGGTGTATGTGTGTACTATTTATTATTTATTATGGATGTCACTTGTAAAGCATTTTTTTTTACTCGATAATTAGAAATATTGACTTGGCTTGAGGGTGATTTAGGCTTGGCTGGGGCTTATTCCTTATGACTGACTTCTAATTTGGGATATTTAGGGTTGTTCTTATCAATGTGAAAATGGTTTATTATGAGTAATATATGTATGATTGATAAGTTTTATCCATGGATAATATTAAGCATATTGTGTATAAATAGACAACTCTTTGGTAAATTATCACACCATTTCCATGTAAAATGTATGATCCAACCTATAAGAATGATTTGAATTTAGAAAATTAACATAAAATGGTATGCATATGGATCTGGTTTAGGTGGATGAATATTATAGTAGGATTCATATAGGTGTGAGGTGTTGTGAGAACACAAATAATGATTTAATGATTAGGAGACAATCTGATTAGGATAACAAGAATATTATGCACATACTAAGGAATTACTCTAGGTGACTAATAGTAAATCAAGAATTCTAGGGCCATAGAAAATATGTGTATAAATAATTCATTCAAGGAAAATATAGTTCAATACTAATATGTTCAAAGTGTCTATGCCATATTTTTATGTCTACAAATGCCCCCATTTTTATTCTAGTATTGAAAATTCTAGAGTAAAAAGGATAAAGAGTTTGTGTACCTGAATGTACAAACACATTTCATCTTTTGTAAAAGGATCCAAGTGTCCAAAATTATCCATTGAAAACCTATAATAAAACATGAAACAATCAAGGCCCATATATGATATGAAATATGAATTAAACTAGATTAATTCGATAATGGAAATTTTAAGATCAAGGAAGGAGTACACTTGTATGTAGGTGAATTGTGATTCATTTTGTATCATTGTATATTGGGGTGATTATTCCCTAAGTATAACTCCATGGAGTGATTATGCCCCAAGTTTAGTACCACCATTGAAACCATGGTTTGGGAAGATAAATGCCTCAACCTTCATGAAGGAGTAGTGATACTCTATTGTGTGATGTAGAACCTTGACCACACTACTTATTTAATTGATATTGACATTATAATATATTCAAGATGAAATTTGGAGAAACATTATTTTCTTGTATATAAAATTTAACAGATTGAATAAACAATTATAAATGATTTTTAGATTTATAATTCTAGCTTTAGTATCTTTAGTGCCAACTTGAAAAATAGGAAAAACCATGATAGGTGTGCATGAAAAGTGTTCATGGTCCAAAATCTAATAAAATCATACCAATATGATATATAATGCCATAAAATGTATATGATACTCTACCCCAAATATGATAAATATGATAACCTATTTATCATGCTCCTTTAAAATGTCAACATGTAATTCATGCCCCCAAATATGATTCGATCTATTTATAATTTTCACATAAACTAAACCAAATTGATAATTTTATCCAATTTTGACTCTATATATCCTATAATTTCCATAAATTTTTAATGTTAGAGATGTATGGATGCTTGATCTCTATGAGAAGCCCACTAATATTCACCCCCTTTTGAAGTTTGAGATGCAACTACAAATCACTCATGATAAAATAAAATAGCTAAACACATCATGTTATACATAAATATGTAAAAATGTAAGGAATGTGATAATATTAGGATAATACATTATAATAACATGATTATATCATCAAGGCATATAAGGAACATTTATCCTAAAGTATACAAGTTCCATTTCAAGATAAATATAATAATTAGGGATGCAGTAATAGTTAACATAGATATAAACACTATATAACAAGCCACACAAGAAGATGAATGATATATATCATGGAACCATACACAATTATAAATAGCATGATATGGATCATGGTACAAAAATATTTTAAAAAATTATACATGTATCCACACATATGCACAAAATGTCATGGCCATGATGAAATATCACACAATAACATTAAATGTCATGTAGAAGAAGATTGACATGTAGTATACTCTTTATCACACAATAGGAAATCAATGTCACATAATCATACATTTTAGGTGCCATAAATAATGAAAATTAATGTCACACATAATTGATTTTACTCAAGGAAAGAGTTTCATAAATTGAACAATCAATGTCATAAATAATAAATGTCACTAAAGGTAAGAGCCACATACAATGAAAAATAAATATCACACAAGGAAAAAACCACATAAAATGCAACACACACCTAGGATCACACCATAAAAAATTATAAAGTAAATAAAAATGAAGGCATAAAATGAAACACATAATGGTTACACAATAAACAAATCATAACAAAAAGCATGCATAGAATAAAAAATGTATGTAATCATCACACATGGTAAAATAAAATATCTATATAACACTCCAATAAGTATAAACAATTTAAAAACATGAAATCAATATAATTGGTTCTATATTATAAATGTAATGGTCATAAAAATATGTAATCTAGATATATGTGCCAAATATATTCCATCAGTATGGGCATGTGTGGCTCACTAGGTGTAAGAATGTCTCACATATGAATTTCCATGTCATATGAAACCTGTATGTCTTGTATTAACTCATCTATATCATTAAATTCATGTGAATGAAAAGGGATATGTAATCTACCATAATGTGCAAAAATGTAAATGAAGAGTGTACACTAAAATACATGTCATGCATAGGTCATGATTTTTATTTTATTTTTGGTATATATATATATATATATATATATATATATATATATATATATATATAAAATATTTTTACTTTGTTATTGATAACTAAAAATCCTATAAATGGGATTCTCACAAGTGGGTCCCATGTCAAATGTACATAATGTTACCCATCATGGGCGTGTAATAACATATGTATCTATATCTAAATCCAAGGGGTAGTCTTGTGGGATAATATATTAATTATGACTATAGACACTTAAAATTAGACACTTCATGTTGAATTTAAATCTCATCTAATTCCAAACTAACATCATCCTCAAATTATCTAATTAAATTTTTTATTTGCATTAACATCCCTAGACGCCTTAATAATTTAATCATTTCTTCCTTAAACATCTTCATTCCAACAAAATCACATCCTATTCCATTATATAATTAATCTAAATCAATTAAATAATCCTTCCTTAATGATAAATTCCATATTTTTTGTAAATTCATATTTATTTAAATTCATAAATCTAATAAATCCTCACATAATGACATCATCCCCCTTTGCCAAGGTAAATTCAATGTAAATAGGTAAGTGCACATGCAAGAGAGATTACATGATCTTGCACACTCCAATCATTAATAATTATACACTCTAACCTTCTTATTACACACTCAATCCTCCTCATTTATTATGAGGAGGACCAATCCTCCACCATTGATATCCAACCAAAATCAATGTCCCTCATAAATCAACTAAAGCATTAAATTGAGGGATTCTTATCCATTTAAAAAAATATATTACTCATGTAATTAAGTGATGTGTAATTATCCAAAAAAATATTAAATATACATCCTTGTTCATCACACATAATCATCTATTTTTAAGGGGAGCTGTTATTGAATTATCTATGTTTCTCAATCCATATTTGCAACTACATCAAATCCAAGTGCATCCAAATTCATAAAGATAATAGAAAAGGTATAAAAAGTGTATTTATCCATTTTAATTTAATTAATTTTTTCTTTATCAATATGATGACACATGATTATATTAGTTAGACATTTCAATTCTATTTCAATTTATATTACTTTATACTGATATTTGTTTCATGATGTTAGATATGGCATGCCCTATGGGACTATTTGCAAAAAAAAACCCATTTTAAGTATCCTAAGCATGGTTATCCAAACATTATGCATTTTTATAATTAAAATTTATCCAAAATTTATGAAAAATTCATTGAAATTTATGTTCTTATATTCTTGGTGAAATAATTTGTAAAAGTGGAAGAATAAACCTAGCAACTAGTGTAATTGTATCTTATCAAAAACCCTAATTTTTAATATTTAGTGGAATAAAATAAAATTTGGAAGAAACATAATATATTGTGGTGAAAAATTTTCTATATTTTTTACATATTAGTATAATAGTCATGCATTTTGGTGAAATTATTCATGTTTCAATAGAATCGTCCCTGATTTATGATAGTCTATGTTTTTAGTTTGAAGGAATCATCCTACATTTCAACCAAATCATTTATATTTCATTATAATCATTGATTTTTTATGATAGTTTGTGTTTGAAAATTGGTGGAATCATCTTGAAAATTAGTGAAAACATTTAGGTTTCAAATGAATCATCTATATTTTCTAAAAGTCTATGTTTACAAATTAGCAAAATCATCTTAAGTTTGGAAAAAATATTCTAAATTGGTAAATAATATATGTATTATGATAATATATGTTTGAAAGGAGGATAAATTATCTATGTTTTAATGAATACATTATCATTTTAGTGAAATAATTTTCTTTCTTTTTATTGTGTTTCTATGTAGTGGTGTAAACATCTTTGTTTTAGTGAAATCAATTTGATTTCAATGAAACCATTTTTTATTTTCTAACTGTGTTTTTATTCATAGTGGTGGAATCATCACGTGTTTTAAAAAAATTCTAATTTTTGTGGAATCATTATAATTTTGTGATATATGAAGTTTGTGTAGGATTTTACACTTGTCAAAGTTATACCAAACATACTATTAATCTATTATTTATAGGTTTTATTCATCAAAGTATTAAATCAACTAAACAACTCCCACACTTATTTTTTCACTTAATAATTAAACACATATTTTTATTTGGATATAAAAACTTATTTTATGTGCTGATTTGTGTGAACATGTGTGTGTAATTTTGAAATCCAAGATTGTGTATGCTCTTCCCTTGAGCTGTAAGGTGATTATTAGGAACTATAAATGACTTAGATTGATTTTTTTTTATCATAGATGAATTCTACACATGTTATTACCTCACACTTTTGGGTGATACTGTGAATTATAAATAATGTGAGTCTCTTTTTTTTTAGTTGTGTAATTTGGATCATGATCCCCAAGTACAAGTATGTAGGGTTTGGTGACGAGGATTTCATCCCCCAATGTTAGGACCAACCTCCTGTTCCAGTGGAATATATAATTAAAAGGAGTTATAGTCACTGGCCAAGTGATAGAATATTTTAAGCATGGCATGATGTGATGGGTTTTCATGATACAATACACAAGCCCTAAACAACACCCTTTAATGAATGATTTTATAGTGTCATGTTACTAAAATATTATAGATGGAGTTGGTACTAATGGATTAGACCCTCTCACATAACCCATTAATCATCCTCTTCCATTGACTTGGGCCCTATTTTACTATGAGATATATAGGGGACACACTTATAAATCCTTGCTTATGCCTAGATTAAGACCCTTCACCTTTAAAAAATGATCAATTTAGGGTAAATAACATCCCCAAAGATTACCCACCACATATAGATGGGGAGTGAGGGTTAGGAGACCAACCTAGTCACTATTACATGAGTAGATTGGTGGGTTATTATTTGAATTGCACACATTTTATACTAAACATAGGGATTGTCATTTGTGTTCTCTTAGTTGATTATTTTCAAGACATTTACTGATTTTAAACCTTAAACATTTTAAAAAATTTAAACCTATCAAAATTTAAATGTCAACTATTAAAGTCAAAAATCAAATCAATTCAACCTTTCACATTCAACTATTATTCAACTATTCAAGTAAAATTCAAACATCAAGTCAAATCAAGTCAACTTTCCAAGCCAAACATATTTCACTTCAAAACTCAAAATCAAACTTTAAGTCAAACCAAGTCAACCTTATTAAGTTAAACCAAGATAAATTTATTAAGTCAAATGTTAGGTCAACTTTTATAAGTAAAATTAGGTCAACTTTCTAAGTCAAACAAAGTCAACTTCAACAAACAAATAACAAGTCAGAGATATAATTCAAATTTAATTAGAAGTCAAACGTCAAATAAAGTCAAAATTTTAAGAGTAAGTTAAACATCCAAGTGTCACTTTAGTCAAACATTCTAAAAAGTGAAGTTTAACATTTTCAAAATTAACTCAAGATCACATCAAACATCAAATTCAACCAATTAAGGTCAAACAATCATGTCAACCATTCAAAATAAAATCATGACCAAAGTCCAACAATCTTAATTTAAATTCAAAAAGTTAAGAAATCAAGTCAATTCACATCCAAAATCTAAACATCCAAAGTCAAAACCAATCCAAATTAAGTCAAACATTCCAATGTCAAATCAAATCAAATCAAAGTAAAAGTATAATCAAAATCAAATCTTAATCAATCTAAATTAATCCCAAATATTAACTTAATTACAAATTAGTAAATCAAATCTTATCACCATCTTTATATTCAATCTCTTTCAACTTTTCAATTGGGACTAACAAAATTACAACATCCATCCTTTCTCCCATCTACATCAAAATTAACCACATCAAAACATCAAATCAAACATAACCAAACATCAAATCCAACATCAAATATAAAATTAAACATCAAATCAAGTCCAAAATCAAACATCAAACATCGTCAACTAATCCAAACATCAAGTAAAATCCTAATAAAAATTAAAATCACACTAAAGTTTAATAAAGAAAAATCAAACTTACATCTAAATGGATCTTAAATAAAAAAACATAATAAATCTAAATCTATGTCTAATATAGACCCCAAGGCATCCTATTTCTAATTCATTTATATCATCACCATCCCAATGTCAAAATGTGATAAACAAATATAATAGCTTGTCCAAAAGGTATCCCACCTAGAATCCATTTTCACTTCATCCACCAATACAAAAGTCAACATTTCTCAATCTAACCATCTTACACCTATATCCAATCTAGCCCTTGAGCCATATAAAATGAATCAATCCAATTATATTCTACCATCACCCCTCAAATGATATTTATCTATGCAAGACCTAGGTATATCTATGTCCAATAATCATCCATTTGGGATATGCCAAAATCCCATTTCAAATCATAATCAAACTACTCAGCTTCCAAGTAAATGTTAATATAATTACTCCATCCTTAACCATCCCATCTTAGATTAACCTATTTTAGTCAAATCAACTTTTCCAATCCCAAACCATTATTGGTCAACCCATATTTGATGAATGATAGGTCTTTATTGAGCCAATATTTTATGAAACATAACTTCACCAATAACCCATCTTTGGTCAACATGTCCTTGACCAACCTACCTTCGAATAGCCACCCATCTTCTATGAACTACCAGTCCTTTATGAAACCATATTCGAGGACACCATCCTTGTCTTATTACCCTATATCCCATCAGATATCAAACTCTCCATAACCCAACACCATATGAATCAAGTGACAAAGGTACTTATAGATATAAAACATTAAAATACCTCCTATATGGACATGCCCATACTAATAATAAATTCAACATCACCATCACCATAAAAATAAAAATCAAAATCAAAATCACAATCAAAATCAACATCAACATTAGCACCAACATCAAAATAAGAATCAACATCAACATCAAATCATTTCATCAAGATATCATTTATTAAATTTGGCCTCATCATAGACAAGGAGTTCATCAATGATAATCCTACTTGGTACTTGGAGATAACCCCATGATTTTTTTCCAAAGAAACACACATCCTATATCAAGCAAAATCCTAAAAACCATGAACTATAATATGAAACACATTGGCCTCCATGAACAAGGAATTATCAAACACATCCATGTACATGCACATAAAGGATAACATGTCATCATCTAAAAACCATCGAAAAATCCATGTAAATAGGTTTGAAGTAATTCTATGGTTTATGAGAAATCCTTGTTCAACATTGAAATATGGTCTATTCATAGTCCCTATAAGGAACATGCTACCAACCATCCTCTTTTCAATGACACCCATCCTTTCTAACATTTTGAAAGTAAATATCCCACAACTATCAATTAGAACTAACAAAATCACTTACCATCAGCCTTATTTCATAATAATCAAATAATGGTAGAATTCATGATTGGCATCTAATTATAAGAGCATAAATCAACATCAAAATCGAACAATCTAGTTAATTAAAATCCAAAATTAGTATCCCCTATTGAAAATATATTTGAAGAAATATGGGATAATTTACGTAAACATCAAAGGAAAAAATTAAGGTCCTTTAGTGAAACCTTCTTTGAGGTATTATCTAACCATAATCAAAATTAAAGTATATAAAATCAAGAAAGTGAATCCCTTGGTGAAAACCTTCTTAAGGCACCAAGAGATAAATAAATCACTCTCCAACCTACATTAGCATAGTTTTAAGATAATTCTAAATCACAAATTGAAAAATCCATCAGTATAATATAAAATATCCCAAACATCTACTCAGTCTCATGAAACATGAGATTATTAGTCCTAATCCCAATTCACATCACAATCATTCCATTCCAACAAATCCTTCCAATAATAAACAAACATACTCCATAAAATATGTTTTCTACTTTAAAATACCCTCTATCATAGGGGCTATGATGACATCATGATCAATTTAGAAGAAACCAATTTGAAAATCATTGAAGTTCATGATGGAATTTCTAGAGTGCACCCCTGAAGGATCCCATGTTATGGCAATACTTGTTTTAAAAAAAAAGATAGAAAAATAAATAATACCTTAAAATGGTGAAAAACATGCTTATTGTGTCTTGGGTAAGTAGCATGATGAAAACTAGTTTTTTGGCATCGTGTGTAAATAATTTGTTGTCTGCAAGTATATCAACATTTAGGGGAAACCCCACCTACATCAAATCCATACTTTTTAAACCATATTACCCATCCAAGTCCTTATTCATATACATTAAATCCAAATTATATTCAACCATCCTTATCCATCCTAAACATACTACATCATCCTCATATCCATCCTATTGTGCCCATCCTTTCTTCCCATTTAGCCTTGATAAGTGTTGGATCATTTAAGATCTAAAGGAAGTTTTAATTTTTTTTTGTAATTATATTCAACCAACTCTTGTAATATTTTTAAAGCTTATGTATGTATAAATATAATTAATGATTTGATATTGAAAACATTTTTGTCAAATTCCTCTTATTTGTAGGGCCTTCACTGGTATCATATCCATGACAAGAAATAAAAGGAGGATTGAAGGAAAATATATTTATGTCACTTTAAGGTAATGATGGTTGAGAATAAAAATTATCAACATGATTTTCTTAATATATTTGAAGAAATTTTAAGTGAAAATGATTTCTCAATGGTGGCCAGTGAAAAGGATTTCTAAATGACAGGCCATGGTAGAAATAACTAGTATACTAAATACACCTCGAAAAACTATTCCTCATGACATAAATACACTACAAAAAATTACTGTACAATGCTTTATAGATGCTACCCTAACTTTAGAATTAAGATCATTGCACTTGGACTCAAGGTGATTGTGATCATGCATATTTTGATTTACCTAGAGTTGTAGGTCATGAATTTTCTACATATAATATTGGCATAAACCATTTCCCTAAATATATAAAGTCATAAAAAATATAGTGGGCTCCACCAACCAAAATTGGTGGTCAAAATATTTTATGAGTTTTTACCATCTATTTTATTCTTTTTAAATTATCTTTCATTTGAAAAATAATGGATATCTAGAATTTATTGAATTTATATGATTAGATTGATTAAAGTTGAGGTGTATAGATTACTTTTGGTAGTTACTCAAAAATAATAAGATTCAAGGGTTAAAAACCCTTTGGTTTTATATTTTGATCATATTTTCTTTTTGATCTCATTTAAAATTTGTAAAGGAGTTATAAGGGATGGAAAATTTAATTTTTAGAGATATAAGGGTGTAATTATTTCCTATTGTTTGGAAAATACCAAAATATATTTTAAATAAAAATCTATTTGGTGGGTAAATACAAAATTCTAATAACATTACTTGATTGTTTATTTTTACACCATGGCTAAAATTATTAGTTTAATCTAATAAATCACTTATTAACACCTAAAAACTACATGTAATGGAGATTACACATGGAAAACATGCTCATTTTTAATGAATTACTAGAAATAATAGAAAAATAAACCACACCACCCACTAAATTATCCAAATTGGTTGAATACATAAAACATGATAAATGCGCACTCACATTATTAAAATCATCTTAAACTACATAGGTGATTATTCACAATGAATCTAATAAATCTAGCACATGGAAATCTTGGATAGTTTTAAAGGATTTTTATGACAAACAACTTGTATATAATAAGATTAACCTTCTAATGAATCTTTTAAATAATAAATTAGTTGATGATGAATATTTATTTTAATGTATTTCTTAGATGAAAATGTTGAAACAATAATAATCCATGATAAGTGGAAATATCATTGATGACATTCTCATTTACATCACATTAAATGGACTTAGTTATGCATAGACCAGCTTATTTTAAATGTTATATCTTAGTTATAAGATGAATGGTACAACATTTGATTCTATTTTTGAGCTCTAACTCACCATCAACAACAAATTGTAAAGAAAAAAGTAAGCCTACTAAAAACACTCACTATACAAAGGCCAAGTCACATCACAAAGATCAAATCCATGTAAAAAGACAATTTCAGAATAATTATATAAAAAAATCTTTGAGACATTCTCTATGACACTCTCCACATCATTTTAGATAGTCTCCATAATGTTATCATTGGAACTCTCTAGGATATTTGGAATGAATAAATCACCATAGCCACTATTCTCACTCTAGTGGTTCTTCTAGTGATTCAACATCTTCTAGATCTTGTCAGCATAGGAAATAGCCTAGATGTTTCAAATTTTGTGGTATTAGACATATTACAGATGTATGTCCTTCTTGATGACCCCACTCTCCATAAAAAATAAATTTGAAACAAATTATGTGGATCATTCTAGTGGTAGATATTTTTGTTACTCAAACTATTCAAGTTATTCTAACACTTCCTTTGATTAGGAGGGATCTTATATGGCCTAGGTATATGGTTTTGATGGACTTGATAGCTTATTTTTAGTGATAAATGATTCACCCATCTTGTATGATCTATTAGGCTCAAGACTAGGATCTATTATAGTAGCATTTTTTGGCTTATGTTCTTACTTTCTTCTAGTTTTGGATTTATATCCTTGATATTCATGACATGGAGTAGACATGATTGTTTGATTTTGTTTATCTCATTTCATATGTTCTCACCTATCACTTTATATGGGGAGAAGATATATCATTGGTTACTCTTCAATCAGTCATCGATGATAATATGAGTTAATAGGGGTTGCTAACACCTTCAATGTTAAGCAAAGGTTCTTAACATTTATTGGACATTAGGGGGATGTGCCATACATAGTGCAATTTGGACACTTATATGAGCTTATAGGTGGAGCCTTATGAATAAAAATTTAGTTGAATAGAATTTATTTTTGTTATACTATAGTACATTATGATGGTCATAGGGGATGAGTAGGCTTTGATCATGTTCATCAGCATTTTATGCCACAAATCATAGGGTGGGCTTTTTTATAGAGCCACATCAGTTTTGATTAGTACCAAGTGGTACAATGCACCATTTTTAGTTGGATCACAGTTTATTTGAACACTTTAGAGTCATTAATCTAGTGTTTCTATTATATACCCATTTAGATCAAGGGGGATTTTGTTGGGTCATTTATGATCCAAATATTCTTTTAATTTATTATTTTGTTTTTATAATTACCTTATTTTTTTAGGTTAGTTACAACTCATTAGTTGGGTTTTTATAACCAACTCCTATAAGATTTTAAAATATTATGTATGTACAAAAATAAATAATTATTTGACATTGAAAACATTTTTACTCAAATTCCTCATTTTTAAAGGGCCTTCAATAAAGAAGTGGAAGAAGTATTGAGACTTGTTCTTAAATCATCTTGGCATAATCCTTTAAATGACACATTAAATATTGGAAACTTTTTTACCACATTATATGGTCCTTTTTTATCCCTAATACATTCTCATTCTTGTATAATGACATTGAACATCATCCTAAATCTATTCCATCCTGCATCGTCTCCCATCTTGGTACTAGAATAAGTTTTCCCATTGCTAGTGAACCCTTGATATACTTATTATAAAAAATCATAAACATCAAATAATCCAAAAAGATAACACCATAATAAAATAATTGAAAACAAAAAATTTAGACAATCCAAAAATATAAAAACATCATAAAGTCAAAAAATTCAAAACATCAGATAATCCAAAAAAATACATAAACATTAGAAAAATCTAAAAAATATTAGAAACATCTAAAATGCCTAAAAAAAATAAAATCATAAAAAATGAAAATAAAATAAAAACTAAAAATATATAAATGCATAAAATCCAAAAACATTTGTCTTGTCTTAATTCTAGTTAGAATCCTTGAATCAATCACTCTAGTTTTTTGGGATATTTCATTCCCACATCTACCTTTCTTCGTAAAAATAATCAATCCATATTTTCAGAGGTGTTTTCTTCCCAAATACATCCCATTTTAGGTATCATTACATGGTGAACCATTTATTTATAAGTATCATTGAGCCTTCACACATGGATTTTAACTTGATCCATGACAAAATATTTTTGTTGCTTTTATTTTCAAGTGTGTGTGTTTGATTACTTATTTATTTATTTGTTTAATTTTATTTTTATGCCTTCAATTAATCCATGTGTGATAATAGTTTCATCATATTTTTAAAAAATCATGGTTCCTCCTATCATGTGCTTGTACTTGAGTCCATCCATCAATGTATGATGATAATACATCTTGAATTTTTTGTATCATGGTGCATTTTTATCATTTATATATTAGATCATGGGTCAGTCCTTATGTACAATATGACCAAATCATCATGATGTTTTATATCATGGTGCATGATATCATGTTAAATATTAAACATCAAGTTTTAAAATGTGGAGATATGCACTGAATATATAATGCTTGAAATGCTCTGAATGCTCTCCTACCTTTTTATTTTTGATTTATGCCACTATTGTGGAGGACCTAGGGGACACCCCCCCTAATTCCTCTTCCCCTCCATAAGTATGGGATATCCATGAGAATATCTTAGGTTATTCTAATCTCATGACTCATGGTAGTTCATTGGTTCTCAATGCCTAGAAGAATATCCTCTTGGGAGACAAGAACTATGTGAAATAGAAGGTTATCCCTCTATTGTTGGAAATGGAGGATAGTTCAGCTCTTAATCTCCTTGATCCCATGGTAGAAAATATCATTTATTCTATGGATTGTGCTCTAGTGGATAGGTTCTTTAACATTCAACCAAATATTAATCTGGTTGGGAGATGGGTAAATACTAAATGGAAGGTAAAAGGTAGCATCAAGGTTAGTGCCATGGCTAGGGAGGTGTTCCTTTTTAAGTTCACAACTAGTGAAGATCTTACCCATGTTATTATAGGGGGACCATGGGTGTATAGTATTCATAGCCTCTCATTATGAAAATGGAAAAATGGGTTTGATGCAATAATGAATCTAAAAAAATGGCACCAATTTGGGTAAGACTTCTAGGTCTACCATTGGAATATTGGGATGAGGAAGTGATCTCTTGGATAGTGAATACATTTGGGCACTTCATTAAATTGGATATCACTACCAAGAACAAAAATAGGTTATTTTTTTCCCACTTTTGTGTTAGTGTAGACATAAATAAAAATTTACCTAATTCCATTTTACTTGAGCTAAAGTTTGGCTGATGGACTCAAGCCATTCAGTATGAGAGTGCCAATATTTTGTCAAAAATATAACAAGAAAGGCTACCTCATCACATAATTTAGAGTTAATAATAATAATAATTCCATTTTTTTGGAGGATCCCTCAACTAGGGAATAGGAGGACTATCCCTTTAAAGAATATATTCTAAACATTATTAGTTCCCCCAAAAATAAGGAAAACAAGGAGGATATGGCTAGGAAAGAAAACATAAGCATGCCTATTGAAAAGGAGAAAGAGTCTGAGATACCCATCTTGATGTACAAATCCATTAAGACATGGGATATTTAGATAGACATAGAGAAATAACAAACTAACTAAACTACATAACTCTTAGAGGAGGGAGAAATACAATTGGTGGATAATCCTAGAGTTGATCTTATCTCAAATAATTGTGAGCTATTGAATGAAGTTAATGGAAGTGAACATTTATTTAAAAAGATAGGAAGTCCAGTCAAAGAGGGAGGTACTAGGAGTAAACAAGGTTTCCCCTCTCTAGTAAACAAATCATTGAATTAAACACCAGGTGTAGGATCTAGTAAAAATAAAAAGGATTTAGATTCAAAGAAAGATAAAAGTCAAGAAAGTAAAATAACTGATGTGGGTGTTGATTCCAAAGTACGAAGACCCACCTAAAGAGAAACAAGATAGAAGGCTTTCAACAAGGACATTGCCATGGGTAGACAAAGGATCTTGAAGATTGGCTTTAGGATATTTCAAGGAAAATGAAGATCTTATCTTGGAATGTTACAGGGATTAAAATACCTCATAAGAAATTCACTATCAAGAACTACATTTTTATAATAAAACTGATATTCTTTTACTAAAAGAAGTTAAAATAAATACTAAAGGTTTTAAGCTGGTTACTAAAGAAATATGGCCTAATGATTATTTTTGTATTAGTGATGCTACTGATGCTTCTAGAGGTATATTCACCATGTGTAACAACAATTTTGTGAAGGTAAGTCTTATACATAAAGATAAGATTAGTTTGAATGTTAGGATGGTCAGTCAAAGTAAGTCCTAGAACTTAGTTAACATTTATGCCCCTAATCAAAGAAACACTAGAAAGGAATTATGGGATTCTCTTTCCACTTACATATGAATTAATAAGGAGGGTTTTTGGATGCTTACTAGTGACTTTAACACTCCTCATTACCATTCAAAAAAGATGGGTGTTATAGTAGACTACTTTGACATCATGATTGACTTAGTTGAGTTTCTCAATAGCATGAGACTAATGGATCTTGATCTTAAAGGTCATCATTTCACATGGTCTAACCATAAGAAAAGAGATAATTTAATTCAATTCAGACTAGACAAGATGATAGTTTCCTCTAATTGGGATCATAATAGTGGTTATCTTCCAGAAACTCTCCCTAAGACAACCTCTGACCATAACCCCCTCCTTTTATCTTGGAAAGATAAGGCTTTTAGTGGCCCTTTTCCCCTTATATTTGAGTGTATGTGGACTCATAACCCAAGCTTTAGAGATCATTTTATCAAATGGTGGAATACATCAGTTCAAGGATCCCCCATGTTCAGATTGGTTTATAAGTTAAATTTAGTTAAAAATAAAGTTAAAAGCTGGAACAAATATACTTTTGAGAGTATTTTTTAAAAAAATAAGTATATATATTGATCTTATTGACATTTAGCTATAAATTTCCATTGAATAAGTCACTAAAGATATGGTACAACTAGAGGATTCTCTGAGGAAGGAATGGAGGGAGTTACTTTAAAAGGAGGAAATTTTTTAGAAACAGAAATCCAGAGTGTAATGGCTTAGAGAAAGGGATAAGAACACAACATTATTCCATCAATATACTATGAAGCACAGGAAGAGGAACAAAATAAATGAGTTAAAATATGAAAATAGATCTTTGGTCTAGTCAAATAATTAGATAAGATAGGTAGTAATAAATTACTTTTAGAGGTTCTTGGTTGTTTAGAATGGAAGGGAAAATCAAGAGTTCATTGATATCATACCCACCTCCCTTAATGATGAAGCTAATAAACTCCTTATTAGACTTGTGACTGAATAGGAATTTAAATATTACATCTTCATGATGAGTGCTCTCAATTCCCCATGGCCAGATGGTTTCCCACTGGCCTTTTTCCATGTTTACTAGGAGATTATGGGGAAATATGTCACTAAGGTAGCTTCTAATTTATTCAAATCTAGAAAACTCTTGAAAAAACTTAATCACACTTTTATAGTCCTTGTCCCTAGGAAATTGGATCCTATATAAATGGGGGGATTCAAGCCCATTAGTCTATTTAATACTATTTATTCTAAGGTTTTGGTTTGCTGACTCCAATTGATACTAGATCATCTTATTACTAATAGCCAAAAAGGTCTTATCCCAAGTAGATAAATATGAGATGTGGCTATATCCACTCATGAATACATTCATTCTATGGAGAAAAATTACTCCCCTAGAATGGCTCTCAAACTTGACATCTCTAAGGCTTATGATAGAGTGGACTATAACTTCCTCTTTAAAATCCTTGAAAAAATGGGATTCTAGGATAAAGTAATGTAGCTCACCAAAACCTGTGTCACTATCATAAATTAATTTGTGCTTCTTAATGGAGTCTCTATGTGTTTTTTATTTACTAATAGGGGTCTAAAACAAGGTGACCCATTATCCCCTTATCTACTCATTCTCATGGTTGAGGTTCTTAGTAGAAGTTTTATGAAATTTTTGGGGGTCCTAAGAAATCAAAAGCATATAACTTAATTCAATAGTAGATCCAACCACCATTCAATAATTTTTTGATGACAATATACTTTTTAGATCTATTTTGGTGGTGGAAGACAATATATGGATGAAGTTTCTGAAGGATTACGATGAAGCCTCTGGACAATGTATCAATTATGAAAAGAGAATGGTCTATTTTTTCAACACCCCTTTAGACATTCAATAAAAAATCATGAGGATTAATGATTGTTCTTGTGGTGAAATCTTAGGTACTTACCTTTACCTACCCCTTATTTTTAAATATGTCCCCCCTACATATTGTAATTCAATCCTCAAATAATTCAAAAGAAGTTGGATGGTTGCAAAGGAAAGATTTTGAGTCAAGAGGGAAAATTTAAACTCTTGAAGGCCTCACTTTACGGAATTCATATTTACTTCCTCTCTCTCTCTCTCTCTCTCTCTCTCTCTCTCTCTCTCTCTCTCTCTCTCTCTTCAAAATACCCAAATATGTTTTAGATAAATTCAAAAAAAATCAAATAAGCTTCCTATGGATTGGAGTGGAAGAGATAAAAAGAATAACACTTGTCAATTAGGATAAAGTTTGAAGTTCTAGATTACAAGGAGGTCTAGGAATTAGAAAAATCTACATGACAAACAAAGCCCAGATAGCTAAAATTGGATATAATTTCATGATTAATATAAAGTATTGGGGTAGCATCATGAAATCCAAGTACTTACCAAATAATAATCATGATGCTTTCCTTCATATAAATGGTATCCCTAGAGGATATATGATATGGAACAATGTTATTAAAAGCAAAAATCTTCTACAAAAAGGCATAAAATGGAAATTGGGGATGTTATAAATATAAATATTTGGCTAAAGGACACCCCTTTACATGAAATAAAAATTTTCCATAGACTTGCTAAGAGATCCATTGCTCACTTTGCGAGATTAGAAGTGGATTATATTTTGTCTGGTAATGGAGACTAGAAGCAATTATCTGACTGCTATCAGAACTAGAATGATCTTATTCCAATTGTTAAGGAGGTTCAACTCCTTCTCAAAGAATGTAGAGTACCTATATTCCCCACAAGTGATAAATTGATATGGGCTTAGGATAGAATGGGTGTTTTTATAGTCAAGATGGCTTATAACCTGCTCCTTCATTCAAATGAGGATCCTAAATTTTGGAGAAGGGTATGGAACCACAATATCATTACAAAAATAAATCACTTTTGGTGGCTAGCTACCCATAATAAAATCCTTACTTTGGATAATATCCAATCTAGAGGCTTTTAAATCCCTAACCATTGTACACTATGCAAGAAAGATGAGGAATTAGTCTCCCACCTCTTATTGCATTGTGAATACTCTTGGAAAGTTTATAGTCTAGCTTTGGGAAACTTGAAGTCTCATGGAAATTAAATTAATATCTTCCTAATATCATTATAGGGTGGGTAACCCCTTTCATCCACCTTATTTATAAAGAGATATGGGCTCAACTTCCCCCCATCCTGACTTGGGAAATTTGGAAGGAATGGAATCATAGAATATTCAAAGATAATGATAAGAACCCTAAAGAGATATTTAGAAAGTTTTATAAATTATTGTAGGAAAACATCTCTTGTAGCACTCTAAAAGCCACTTAATTACCCACTAACAAAAAGGAAGAAAGTATCATTAACAAATGGTGTATCTCGACCCATATCTGTAGAACTGATAATTATAAAAGGATTGCTCAAGCTTCTACCAAATTGACTCCACCCTCCATGGTTATGTGAAGCTTAATTTTGATGGGGATGCCAAAGGCAACCCAAGATTGGTAAGTGGGGGGGAGTGCTGAGATCAAATAAGGGAGAGTTTATTATGGCTTATGTTAGTGGGTTGGGAGAAAACTCATTTGGGCCCTACTTTAGGGTATCAAGGTGTCTATTTTGATTGGAATAAAAAACCTCTTAATAGAGGGAGACTCCAAACTTATCATTGACGTAGTTAGAGATAAAGCTAGAGTGGGATGGAGATTGGAGGACATCATTCAAGACATAAAGCATCTCCTTCTTGGTTTTGAAGAGTTTGAAGTCAAGCACATCTTAGAGAGGGAAATCAAGTAGTAGATGTGATGGACAACTTCAGTATAAATCTCTTCCCTATAAGGTGTTAGAGGAATATAAATATTTTTCCCACTAATTTTATATATCTCCTTCTTTTGGAGGCCTAACCTTTCTCATCATAATGGCCTACATTAACTATCATAGATTAAAGTATATTTTAATTTATATTATTTTTAGTAGCCCCCCATGTTGGACATTGGTCACATTAAGGGTAGGAATGGTGAAGTCATTAAATTTAGGAAGATGACATATGAGCTCACTTTAAGAAATGAGTATTTCCACCTTAGCAAAAATCAATATCATTGGAGGTAGATTCATTTCTCGATGGTGTTATCTCGCATAGGAAATCCTCATAAGATTCCCTATATGTGAAATCATTTGTTGATTATATTTTATGATTTTAAGGAAGGAGTTTGGTATTCGAGTGGTCTTAAGGGATGGTTATCTAATCATAGCCATGCCATTGCTTCTATATTATTTGACATAAAATTGTTTAATTCTTGGTGGTTGATTTTGGTCTTAACTAAGTCTATTAGCAATTTTGAGAAGCTTTCAATCATGGGAGGTGACAAGGTTATAATTGAGCCTTTATCCTATAATGAGATGAAAGCATATGCCATTATTTGGAGTATTTGATATGAAGGAGGCATTTCACCTTTATTAGAATGTCTAAACAATTATGTTTAGAATCTCTCAGCTTAGTTTACCTTGAGCTGGTATGGGGATCACAAAGTTTAGGTTGTTGATATTCAATTTGAAATAAAAAAATAATTTATTTTTAAGGCCTTGGGTCTACATTGTGAGGGGAAAATATTTAAGAAACTCATGAAATTCTAAGACCTAGAGGGGATGAAAATATTCTTTAGAAAAGGTGAGTCTATGATAAAATTGTAAGGAGGTTTTTATAAGTAAAGTTTGGTAAATATTTGGGATAAGGTTTATTTTACTATCATGAAATATTTCACCCTTTAAGGTTATTTTAAGTGTTTCTATCATTACCATTTTACTCTTATAAATCACTTTCATCATAAAGTGCTGGTAAACTTTCCTTTCTTCCTTTTATCATCCCTAGAGACCTCTGTCAAAAATATTTAAAATGCTATTGATACCAACCTGACTACCTCTATCATTCCACTCCACCAAGGTATCATTTTTAGGCTTTATAACTTTCACCTTGTGTTGTGTCCATCTAAACCTTTAAAGGATCTTATGATTACAGTGACCCATGAAATTGACTCAGATGACCAAATCCCCTTGAGAGTCAGATTTGGTTCTCTAAGACCCTATGGTTCCCTTCCAAATTCTAAGGACATTATCTCCCCTTCCCCAAACTCCCCCATTAATAAATATTAATTTCCCCCTCTCCTTATAGGTTCTATTTATCCATTTCCTAAAATTACAAAATCTAGACCCCCCAATCTTTCTCAATATATGGCTATAGATAGGCTATATGAGCTGAAGACTGACCCTTCTATCTTTGGAAATCATAAGAGGAAATTTATCCCTTGGTATGTTTCTATGAATAAAAATATAGGGAATAAAGACTAAAAAAGTGGTGGGTGAAGAACATCTAAATCTAGTTATGGATAAAGAACACTTAGAGGCCTAGGTGCAAGAGGATGTTGATGAACCTCAAATTTTCATTATTATAAATATGAATATCAAGATTTCTTGTAGATTTGTAGGGGTAGAATATTTTTGGTGAAATTTGTTGATTATCCCTCTAATTTTGATTTATGGGAGGAAGTAGGTATTTTAAAAGTCAAGCCCAATTCAGACTAGTAGATTAATAATGTGGGGACCAGTCATTTTGATGAGTTGAATAACTCCTTATATGACTTAGTTAAGGAGGATTATAAGGACACTTGTGATTATGGTAGTTATATTAAAAGGGAGTTGGAGGAAGTAAAAAATGGTTTGTTCTCATTTTAGAATAAAATTAAAGTACTAAAAATCATCTGCCTAAAAGTTATACATTGAGTTGTTGCTTCTCTGATAACTCTGAAAGATGCTCTAGATAGAGATAAATATATTGAAGGAAAAGTTATCAACAAGGAAGAACTCCTTTATTTCACTAAATATTATTGGAAAGACTTGATTAACAAGTAGTGCTTCTACTATGGTTATCTTCTAGTTTGTTGTTTGTTTGTTGTTTGTCTACTATTGGTGGCCTTTGGCCTATTCTTATACCCCTTGGGCTTTTTTTACTTTGGTTCTACACCCTTTTTGTATACTTATCTTATCAAAAACATAGATATATCCTATTACAATGTATATCTATGTATTAATCATATTTGTTTAAATCAAATCATCTTATCCATTTTTTATCATGTCAAAATCAAATAATCATTTCTAATCACATTCCTCCCTTATTATGAGAAATACACTATATTTAGGTCCATTTGGAATATTTAGACAATGATCAATCAATTGGAGTTTATGAGGTAAACTCAAACATTCTTATTATTCTTTCCATTTCTATTTCCATTCATATTTTTCCCATCATTTATTCTAATTAATTATCCATGTCCAGTCACATTATTTTTCAATCATTATTACATATATTGGGGCATCCTAGTGTGCCCAATTTTTTATGACTTCTTTATTTTTTGAAAATTCATTATACCATAAACATGTACTTCTATATCTACCTATCAACTTCATTTCATCTTTAAATCATCAATCACAATAATCATCTCATCATTAATCCATGTTATTAATTAAATCCTTGATTTATGATTTCAAATCAATTAATTTATTAGTCTATAAATACTCCATCCAATCTAAGATCATAGTTTCTACCTTAATTTTGGAAAGTCAATCATGTAACTTGTCATTGAGATAGATCATTCCTAGTTCTAATTTGCAACATTTTTGGGATGTGTCCTTCCCAAATCTACCCTATTTGGGGAAAATCAATGAGTGTAACATATATTAGTATGCATCCTTCTAAAATATACCCTACTTGGGGTAAATAAATTCATCATCATCAAAAATAAAATCATTCAAGTGTTATCTTGAGTGGGTTAATTCTATCCACATGTCAATCTCATTTACTCATCCTAAAACCCTATAACCTCTTCCTCTATTTTTTAAGGGCCCATATATATCCTTTATCCCCACATGCCCTATAAAGGGGTGTCATCCATCACATTATTTAATCCATCATCATCTAACCTTTATCCACCTTTTTTTTTGGATTATTATTTATTTTAAAATTCATTACTCTCCTATCATGTCTCACAATGCCATTTCAAATAGGAGAAAAAATTAGACACTTAAAATTGGACACTTCATGTCGAAATTAACTATCCATTAATTCTACACTAGTATTTTCCTTGAATCATCTAATTTGGCCTTCTATCTACACTAACATCCCTATTCCAACCACTATTCATCCATATCTCTAATCAATTCATCATTTATTACTAAAACATATTAAATCCCACAAAATTCACATCTTATTTCATTAGATAATTAGTCTAAATTAATTAACTAATATTTAACTAATGATAAATTCTACATCTTTTGGAAATTAATATTTATCTAAATTCATAAATCTAATTGATCCTCAAATCATGAGATCATCCCCCTTTTCCAAGGTAAATTCACTAAAAATATGTAAGTGTGCAAGAATGAGATATGGCATGCTCATACACACTTTGAGCCTTTATCATTTCATCCTCTTACACACTCTAATCTTATTATTGTGCACTAAATCCTCCATTATTGATCTCCAACCAAGATCATTGTGTCTCATCAATAAACTAAAGCTATAAATTGATGGATTCCTCTCCATTCTAAAAAAAAAATATTCATGCAATGAAGTGATACCTAATTTTACAAAAAATCTTGAATATGCATCCTTGTTCATCAGATAAAATAATCCATTGTAATGGGAGGTACTACTGATGTGTCTATGTGTCTCAATCCATCTTTACAATTACATCATATTCGATCTCATCTAATTACATCAAGAGGATATAAAAGGTGTAAAAAGTGAAATTTTCCATTTTAATTTCATTAATTTTTTAATTTTCAATATGAGGACACATGCTTAGATTAGTTATATATTTCAATTTAATTTTTATTTATACTAATTGATATTAATCTTTGTTTCATGATGTTACAATGACTCATATGGTACTACTTATGATAAGTGATCATAATACCCATAGTATCTTATGGAATCCATTGTATAGTATAAATTATGTTTGTATTTGTTGTAGAAAAAATGGAGTTACCGATATTTCACTATCTTGGGATGTGATGGAGTGGATAATGGTTATCATGAGTCTTGAATAAACCTCTAATGTAATGGATGTTGAAGCACTAGTTGTCTAGGAGAGTAAATTATTTTCCTTTGAACTATCTATGTAGAATGAACCTTATTAGGTTGTATAATATATTATGATGGTGGTGGGGGAGGAGGATGGAATATCTCAAACTGATGTGGATATTGATATGGATTACCTATAATTATGACCACCCTATCACCATGTATTTACTTACATATTCGTGTACTGAAAATGGTATTGCATTAATTTTTTTATATTATAGAACATCCTAAAAAAATGATAAATACCCTTGTACACAATATAACTATGAATAAAGTAAAAAATGATTTAAGACATACTTTAATTAGTTAATAATCCAAAGAGTGTCAATTTTCTTTCCATAAAACCTTTTAACTATCTTTTTTGTTTTTAATACATAAATTTGGTCATAGGTACTTAATAATAGTAATTATTGACACATTTTAAACCACATGACTTGTGCATAATTACATGAATCATATTCACCATTCCTCTAATCCATTTTTCTATATTCAAGTTTGATCCTTTGTTTTACATTACTATTAAAAAAAATCTCAATAAAAAGTGATCAAGGTGTCTAAAATTACCTTTAGATTATTCCTTGAAAATGACATTTGTCTTTTATCTTCTTGGACAAGTTTGATTATCTACATCCCACACCAAATAATGGCTAGTTTATAAATTTTAAATTAGTCTTTTGGGTCTTATTTCACATAAGGCCATCTAAAAGAATTTTTAAAAAAATTTAGTTATAAATACATGTCAAGAGTCACTTATTAGAACACCTATTATTCCTTTGGTATAAGCATATACACTTATTCACATTGAAAAAAATTTCCATATTTTTACCAAATTTTATATCAATCACAAGAAAAAACCATATGATAAGTCAATATTCCTCTAAGTAAATTTAATATTTATCATTGCTAAGTGTTAAAGTCATCTTAGAGATACACACACATAATAAAAATAACACAATTTCACATTCACTCTAGATGGGATAACTACATGGGCTTGATTTATCTCATTAAATTATTGGATCATAGGCAATGGTCAATCATAAAAGGGGTGATTGAGGTAAGTTCATCCCATTAAAATACCTTATTTATCTGTTAGGTTTCTAAGTAATCAAAGTTCCCTAAGGGTTTCAAATACAAGATAAGATAAACAACTATTTATGTGTAACCAAATCTTAGTTGTAATATCTCACATTTATCATTATCCACAAGTTGAATAGGTACATCAATTAGGTTTTATGCACAATCAAATAGGATAAGTCCATAATAAATGGACCTAGGTGTACTACACCAGTGTCTACTTACTATGATCATATATAGAAAGATATTATACTTCTACCTTTGATATATAATTTATATATTCCTAATTTATCTATTTTTTTTTTGTCAATATCATACCATAGTCAATTAATAAAATTCCAAAATCAATGAAATCATTCATACTATGTCATCATTCACTTATAATGGACTTATCTAGATTTTGTTTCTATTTCTAATTTTGATCCTATGCTTGCACAATCACTTTTTTCCACTTTAAACAATCAGAACAATCAATATAATTTAGTGTGAAAGATAAATATTATATTTTATTAGTATTTTTATAAAATAAAAATTTTTAATATTTAAAAATTTGTTAAAATTTTAACAATTAATTATTATACATCTTTAACATAATAATATTTCTAGTTTTACACCTATATATAAATAAATTCAATTCATTTATTATGTTTTATCAAAAAGATGGTAATATAGTTTCTATCAAATCCTCTGAGACTAGAGAGGAGTATTAAAGTACAAACATTTTCAATTGAACCATTATCTACTATGACATTATGGATGATCTAATAATAAATTCAAGAACATAAAAATAATGATGTGTGCTTACAAGCATCATTCATAATCTCACTATAATTAAATGTAATTATAGGTTATTTTACAAATATTCTTATAAGTGCACCAATGATACCATTAAATGGATGATCCTATTTAGTCCTATAATCATAATATGTTGAATGAGGTTGTGCTTTGTATGTCATATGCACCACTGGATTAGTCTTAGTTTTTGTTGCTACATGATTTGGAAAGGGGTTAGAAAAAAGTTTCAAAATCTCATTCCCATTAGGTGTTCCTCTAAATAAATTTTAGGTTTATTGAAATCATTAATATATATAGTGTGGTTATAAATAAGGTCATACCAATTATGTCTTAGTGAAAATCATATATTTTTAGAGTGTTCTACACATCTATGATAATCACAATATGAATTATTATCATACCCCTTACATAGAGGCCTACTCAAATCAAACTATTTTGGAGGATGAAGAGATATGAGGTTGCACTCTATTAAATTTTGTAATAACTTATGTGGAGGTTCAAGTAATCATGAAAATTACCTTCATTATGGGATAAAAGGACAAGCCAATCATTAGGATATGATAGTGCATTAACTATTATCTTTGCCTCATTGTTAGCATCATTTGTTTTTCCCTTGTAATTTGGTTTACTTTCAAGCTTTGGACTTGAATTAGTTGAATGATTAACTACATACTTTATTTTATTCATATAATTGATCTTAAATTATCGATCCTTAACTATGTGGCATAAGTAATTAAATGATTAGAATCTCTTGAGCATAATGGAACCATGGAGAGGGGAAATAAATATTTTCTCAAATATATATATATATATATATATATATATATATATATATATATATATATATATATATATATATATATATATATATATTGTAACTCATTGTTAGCCATGTGATTTTACATTTTTCAAATCATGGTCTTATACCAAAGTAGATAATAATTGATTGGTTCATTGGATCCTTATTTGAGCTATGCAATTCAAGTGTAGGATAATTTATCAATTATGTTTATTGAAAAGTGTGCTAAAATATTAAAAAAAAATTAAATATATTAATTGACTAAAATGGGATATCATAGAAGCATTTCAAATCATAATCTTTGTGAATTCATGAAAACAACTTAGTCAACAACTTTTCATTGGAGGCATAATTTAAACATACTACATGAAACACTCTTAAGTGCTAGTTTGGATCAAATTTACCATCATACAATGTAAACTTAGGGTCTAATAAGCCTATAGGTAAAGGGTAAGCTGAAATAATTGGGGCCAATAGATTATGAATAAATTATTGAGAATCATTAAAATGAATCAATCTAAAATATCCCTATTATTGATGCTTCTAATTACCTCATAGTTTATCTTCAGTGTTGATGAACACTTCTCATTTTAGGATTCAAAGAATCCAAGGCATGAGTTGTAGTTTGTGATAATTCGGTGATGTCTATGGTGAAATAGAATTATATTATGGGAACTATCCAAAATATTTATTTAATTTGTTGTTTAGGAGCCACTAAGGTCTAGGTATTTGAGACAATTCAATCCCACAAGTTAATATAAATGGATATTAAAAATGATCTTTAAACTAGGTGAGTTTTTATTTAAAAAATAGAAAAAGGAAGGGTAAGGTAGAAAAGAGAGCATGATTGTAAATTCCCATCTCAAATATTATGATAAACGTCTAATTAATTTGAGCATACATGAACGAATATATGGTGTAAAATAGTATAAAATCAAATTGCATCACGAACCAAGAAAGCTTCAAAAGAGATATATAAACCAAAAGTAAGAACTATGTTTACTTTAAAAGTTTGCTACTATAACCTGAATAGCATATGCACATCCAAATGTAGAGCAAATAAAATGAAGTATACCTAAGATATTTTTATTTAATCTAGCATTAGCACAAATTAATAGCCCTATGATATAAAATGTATCTAAAAATGTAGATAACCATTCATATTTAATACAACATGTAATTGAGAGACAACATTGGATTTCAACAACTATTCAAACAATCTTTATAGAATTCCTTAGTTGTATTAAATTATCTTTTGTATATAAATTGCTTAGAGTCTCTCCCTTTAAAAAATGGTAACCTTTGCCTATTTATAGGAAACATAGATGGTATAATGGTTATATTCTCAAAACATACATGGTATGATAAGGAAAACTATCCTTAATACAAATATTACAATGCAAAAAGGTCTTTTATGTGAACTTCGACAAAAGGACCAATATATGTTAACAAATTAGCATTTATATTATAAAAGAATATTTTATGTTACATTGGTGGGTCCCATAGGTTATTGATTGAGTATGTTTTTAAAATTAGTATATTATTCTATGATTATCTCAAAATCTACTACCAATTTCATTAAAACATCCTTTTCTTGACCTGCCAATGTGTTAAATTCTTTGTCACTCTTGGCTTTAAGTTATTGAATGCATTAGGCCTCTATAATCTACTTCCTTGATGTCATAATGGTATCAAGTACCTTTTCATTATCTTTAATAGGATATATTTGGTTGTCCTTTATGTTTTTAATGAAGGTACTGACCCTTTGCCTAAAATCTTCCATCATCTGTTAGGCTTGCAGCATTGGTCTTAAAAGGGTTTACCAATAGTGCCCTTAAGATCTTTTCCATTCTTACTATCAAGACTTTGTCCTCTTCCATGAAGCTATTGACACTATCACACTAGTTTCTTAGGTCTAATATGTTATCTTCAATGACTCCTAAGAGGGCATGCAAATGTTTCAACTTGATGAGATTGACACCTTGGACCTGCTTGGTGTGATGAACATTAGTCAATTTAGTTTCTGGATCTCTAGAGTTCTACCACTAAGTGATTGATGCCTATGCTTTCCCAATTTTATGGGTCAAGGTAAGTGATCTAATATTCATGTCCCCTAACCCTTTAAAGGTGTCAAAGGACTTATCCAATAGTTTTATTATATCCTTAGGGACTGAAAATGTAACTTGTGCTTCCAAGTATTTCTTCTCCTTTTTTAGATTGGTGATCCTCTACTACATCCCCTAGATTCCAGCCAAGGTCATTGCTAATTGGGCCACTACCAAAATTTCCATGTCCTCTTGATGAATGGGATGATCCCATGATGCCTACCCCTATATAAGAGTTAGGCCCACAAAGGTTCCACCTTTTCAAAGGTGAAATCCTCAGTGTCAGTGATAGTTTTCTTGGTTGCCATCCTTTCAAACCCTATTGTATCTAGATTATACATGATAATGGTCACTAGTCTAGAGGGTTTGGGTATCTCTAGGGTTTTAATCCCAATTTTACTTGATACTCTTATATCTTTTATTTTCTTGCCACTTTTTTTGGATACTTGAATAATTCTTCTTTCTTCTTGATCCTTCATGAGATCCTTGATCTAGGGTTTGGCATTATCAAGGGGACCTTTACCTATAGAGTAGGTAATTTCTAGTGAGTGTGATTAGGGAGGAACCTTTTGGAGTTTCCCATATATGAACCAATCAAGAATGATAGGTTCATGTATGGGGAACTCATCACTGAATAAATTTACTTCACTAGTGGGATGGGTCCATGCCACCTTTAGTCTTTTGGAGGACCTAAGGATAAGGAATAACTCAACTTCCCTCTTCTTTTGTGTGATAAGGATAAATTCTAATGCCACTTATTTTCCCTTTTCTTCCTCACCTTTTTGAGGTCCCTCAATATGTGTCAACTCAACTGTGGCTCCCCCATCTTCTTTATCAGACCCATAGGTCCCTACAAGCTCCTTGAAGAATTCATCCACCATCTCATATGGTTCTAGGGAAACCAAATCTAAGTGTTCCACTAGAGAAGATGGTTTTAGAGGCTGGGCTAATGATGAAGGGCCTTATCCTATCATTTCTTCTAGTTTCTTGTCACTAGGTCCTTAAATTTGGAGTGCTTACTATTATGGTTAACTTAGAGGTGCATTAGAAGTGGAAGATAGTAGATGATATTGCAATGGGTTCATTTTACATCACTCCCCAACTAGTTTCTCCTCTCTTTGTAGTTTGTGCTCAAACTTAAACCATGATGCCTACACCTAGCAAGGACTTCCTCAAATTCTATAGCTTTGGTGTAAAAATGGTCATATGGACTAACCCCATGGTCATAGGTTACTTTGGTTAATTGATTTGATTACAGATGAGGGAAAACCTTATTTTGGGGTCCCATTACTTTAGGTCATCCTTATAAAAGTGAAAGGCATCTCTATGTTTGGACATGATGTCTAATTATTTATAGTCTTAGATCAAAGTTTTCCCAATCAAAAATGGGAAAGGATGCAACATGTCTTTCCTCTTCTCCCGACAAACATTATAAATTACTTAGAATATCTGGTGAGCAATTTATTTCTCAACCAACTTGAGGGGAACATAGACAGGCAACATGAATGGTTGGGTCATGATCCCTTCTATTATAATTATGGTATATTCTAGATAATACCAAATATCTCCCATGAACTCAACATAATTATTGACAAGAGGGTACATCCTAGGCATGGGGTTACCTATGATATTCTTGACAAAATTAGGGTATATACAATCACAAACAAAATGTATATGAACTCTATACTTAAAGATGTGAAACTTCACATAGTCATTAGAAATGGTAATTTTGTTATGGGAGGACCAATTCTTGACATCAATAATGTGAGTGGATGACATTAATGAGTCTAATAGATAGGAAATCATGGTGAATTATTGTATTTTCCTTCTCTTAATTCTATAAAATTGTCTCCCTAATTGAATTCTAATCAACTCTCTAATAGGCGGAGTTAGCTTCTCTTCCACCATGAAATACATGTAGGAAACCCATCTGGGGTTAACATAGGGTTTCATGGCCACCCCTGAAGCTATGCAAAATAGGTTCATAATAATCATAATTACTTCCCTAAATGTAATGACCATGATTTTACAATCATGGCTTCTAGCTAAATTAGTTCCTTAGATTAACCAAGGTCTCAAGATAACATCTAGATTATTTTAGGTAGTCCATTATTTGATGGAGGGGAGGTTTATGTGAGCTCTAGGGAGCTTGTAATAGCCTTCAAAAGTTACTAGGGTAATATAGGCAATTCTATTTGACCCTTCTTCTTTGATGATCTAGTCATTGTCTATTATATAATTAATAAACAAGGGTGCAAGGATATTAATGCAATGTAATACCTTGGGTTTAGCAGTAGCTTGATGAAGACCTATCATTTAGATTACAACTAGGTCCTTGAACTTCCTCTTGATGAATAACACCCTTTATTCATTAGATGATAGAGGTTTTAGCTCCTCAATTATGAAGAAAATCTTGGACTAATTCTTCATGCCATTGGCTAATGCCCTTGTATTTAATTTTGTATCTCCAAAGCATCTCCCTTCATATTTTATAGATATATAAATGTATATCTCTTATTTCATTTGTTGCCTTGGAATATGACTGGTCTTAATGCTCAAGATGACACTTTGAGATTGCTTAATGCAGTTATGTCCTTGATAGTCAAGTTTTGAGGCCTTAAGTTGAGGTTTAGGGATTTAAGCTAGTCTAGTAGGGTTTTTTGGGGTTTTAATGGTGAAGGTGATGGATTTCATAAATTTATTTATGCCTCAAATCTTATATATGGAACCACTTATGCGAATCTTATCTTTTTAGGCACACCAAATCTTAAGATTATCCTTTAGTGCTTACATGGTGTTTATGTGGACCTCCTTAAGCTTGTTCCTATGGTACTATTATGGGAATCCCTTTGAAAATTAGCCATTATATTTTAAATAAATCATTTTCCATTTCTCTATTGGATTAATATTAGTGATGGTGTGAGAACCATTGATCATGATCTATGAGGTTGAAGCTGATTGGTTGAGAGGTTGGTTATGGTTAAATTTGATGATCTCACTAACATCAAATACATCCTCATGAACATCAAATGATAGGATCATGACTACCAGATTTAATCTTATGAGGTTATTTTAGATGAATGAAAGCATGCCATGCATCATGTTCTTGGTGCTCTCAAGACTTCAGGGTTGATGTGATCTATTGGATCAAGCTAGATGATGAATGTGAATCATTGATCATGGTCTGAGAGGTATTTTCCTATTGGCCTAGCTTCAAAGATATTTAATTTCACACATTTGGATCAAGATTTCTAGGTTAACGTGGATAGTTTGATCCTATAAGATGCATGAACATTAAGCTAGTCCATGATGCACATAGGCTTAAGCTAAGGGGTTAGAATTTAAAAACACTATGATCTAAGTTTTAATGTGATAAACCTAAAGTTTAATGTTTAGAGGGTCCCATTTTAGACTAAGGATAAAATTTTAGATGAGGTTTACTTTGAAGGCCTCATTAGCATCAAAGCCATCCTCATGAACATCAACTGGTGAGAATGTGGTCATCAAAGTAAATGTTGTATAAAATTTTATAGTGAGTAGGTTTGGTATGTATTTCATCCTAGGATGATCTCAGACCACTGGATTCAAGGATCTAGGGAAGTGAGGACCATTATATTTGTATCCAAGTTAAAACATAGAATTAGAACATGATACACGTAGTGTTTTGAATTAAAGTTTAGGATCATCGAGGAATCATCTGTGTTGAACAAACACCAAGACATTTAAGGATTAAAACTTGGGCTAAACATTGATGAGTTCCAAGTCTAGGACAAAAAGGGGGTTTGTGGACATAACATTCAATGAGGTTAGAGGGATTTTAAAATGGAGAAGGAGAATAAAAGGGAAATTAATTATAATTTTATGTCAATGTTTGGGAATGTTTAAAAATATAACCGATCCTTGATGTAAAAGTAAACTTAGGGTACTTTTTTTTAAAAGGACCAATTCCCACTAAATTTTATCTCTCATGAAAATTTAATTTGAACCCTTAGGTTTTTTATTATGAACCCTAACTTCCTCCATGAAACCTACACTTAGCCATCCAAGGGTAATAATTAGTAGGGTTAGCTTATAAAGCATAATTAAACACATCGGACCCATCCCTTTTTAGGTGGATTCTCTTCAAATTATAAAATAATAACCTCATGAAATATATACCAAGAAATAAATGTTTTGAAACATTTACAAGGGTCCCTATTTTAAAAATAAAAAAATGGGGTATGTTAGTCTCAAAAAAAATGATGACTCACAGGGGAATATAATAATATGTTAGAACCTAAAAACTCTGGTTTAAAACTAACACATAAGTCCTTTATCTCCTTGATCCACATATAATTACTTGGTCAATCAATGTTGAAACAACCTTCAAATGTGAAGAATTCAAATCCTCATGTCAAAGCCTAAACATGTTGTGTGTTTACTTTGATTTCACTTACTATTTGTCATGATACAATTAGGGAAGAACATTTAGGTTCATATCTTTTTTACCATTGCATTTGACTTCAAGAAATTTTTGGATATTCTTTTAGGAATAGTCACTCTTAGTTTAGGGGAGGCTTAGGCATTACTCTATTGCTAACAGGTGTCCATAACCCCAACAGATATACCTTTGGATTCACTCATAGCCTTACTCCACTACTAGCTAGGTGTCCATAACCTCGATGGAGGTTTCCTAAATCACCTTTGACTTTACATCTTTTAATTTAACATTAAGTCCCTTTTGTGGCCTTTTGATTTTCAACAAAGGTTGGGAGCCAAGATAGCTTGGTTTAAGGATTTGTTCAAATGTGTTGGCCTTAGGATAATCATCTTTAGTTGAAACCTTAATCTTAAACAAGGATATGTTTTAAGTGCAAACATGCATATGTCTTAACTATTGAACTCTCCTTCTACATACATGATTCTTCTTACAACATAGCTTTGGTTTTAGGTAATGTATTGGGTTCTTAGGAGGTAATTGACTTCCATGTGAGTTTTTTGAAAGTGTCTATATCGTAACACAATTATATACTATATCCTTATGTCTTCTTGTGCAACATTCATGGCCTCACTTGAAATACTTGAACTTTGAGCAATTTTGGGCAAGGATAGTCTATGAGACTTTATTAAAACAAAGGAGCACAACCTAGAAGAAAGGAAAAAATGCAAATCAAATGGATAACAAGAAAAAAACAAACAAACATAAGAAAAAAATATATACAAACCAAGTAGGAAAACAAAATAAGGAAGGAAACTAACTAGCCTACCTACTCTAACTCTAAGTAGTCTTACAGATGATATTCCATGAAGACCCTTAGTGGAGAATCAATAAAGTAATGCTTGAAGTATTTCCAATTAGTGGGAAATGCAAATTTTTCTCCTTGAAGGTCCTTTAGCTTGAAATTTTTATTACCTAAGGTCTCTAAAATTTGGTATGGGCCAATCCATAATGGTGAAAACTTAACATGCTTACCCTTAGGTTCTGATGCTTCATCCCAAAGGAGGACTAGGCTCCCTGTCTGAATACGTTCACTTAGAAATTTTGTCAAACCATATTTTCATAGTTTTTCATGTCTACTAAAGGATGTAAATGCATTTTCTCTAGTATCTTCCATATGAATAATGTCCAATAGCTTGAAATTAGCAAGCTTTTGGCTTTCTTCCATGTATTCTTGCATGAATGTGAATGTAGGAAATTTAAGGGTGATAGGGAAGATAGGTTCCTAACCATATACCAACACAAATGGTGAATCTTTGAGCTCCTACTTGATCATTATTATTTTATCCCATAGTTCATACTTAAGGAGTTTATGCCATGTTCTAGGCTTGTCTATAATAAAAAAAACTGATGGCCTTCATAAGATTCTTATTGGTAGATTTTGAAACTCCATTCCCTTGAGGATAATGATTATAGACAAACTTTAAATATATTCCATTATCATAAGCCCATTCAATCATTTCAATGGATATGAATGCAGATCCATTGTCACAAAATAAGGAAACTAGGGTCCCAAATCTGGTGTAAATATTTTCTTCCTATAAGTTGATCACTTCCTCTATCCTACATTGTTTGGTGGGTATAGCTTAGTCCACCTTATTAAATAATTTATAGTAGTTAGGACATACGTATGGCCTTTAGAGGAATTAGGATTAATAACTCTTATAAATTATAATCCCCACTGTGTAAAAGGTTTGTCTACCATCACAAGTTATAAAGGCGTGGTTGACTTTGGCTCTTTTGTGCTAAAAATATGGCATAAATGGCACTCTCACATGTTTGTGAGCTTTGAAAATGGGGCCAATAGTACCTAGTCTTGAGAATATTATGGGTTGTGGTTCTCCCTAAAGTATGCCCACTACCTAACTTTTCATGAAAATTAGACATGATTTGAGAAGCCTCTTCTTTGGACATACACCTTAAGTAGATTCCTTCAAAGTTATTCCTATAAAGGAATCCATATTTGATGGGGTAATGGGATGATTTGAGCCTTAAGGATCTCTTTTGTTCTCTAGTGAGTCCTAGGGGACAACTTCCTCTAATGAGAAAATGTATTAAATATTCATACCATTCATTGGGATGGAAGTCTTGTTGATCCATGACTTAACATAAGCTTTATGGTTGAGTCTGGTAAGATGGCATGTACCTTTTAAGGATGTAATTCTTGAATGGTTTTACAACCTTCACCAATGGATAGATGTACTTATCAATCATGGAATAGTTTACCACTATATTTTTTAAATTGGTACTCATGAAGGCTATAGGGTGGTCATTTCCATCCACCTTTTGAGTTAAGATTGTAGCCACAGTGTGGTAAAAAACAAATGAATACAAGTAAAATTCCTTTGAGAAGTCAAGACTTATCAAGACTAGGACTTGATTAAGTTCAATAAAAGCTTTATTATATTCTTCATCCCAATAAATTTTAGTATCTTTCTTAAGCATATCATTTAGAGGTTTGACAATCTTAGCAAAGCCTGAGATAAACTTCTTCATGAAGTTAATTTTACCAAAGAATGAATTTAGTTCCTTCTAGCTACTGGGTAGCTCAATCTTGGAAATGGATTCATCTCTCTTAGGGTCTACAAAAATCCCATATTTGGTGATGACATGCCCCAAAAATTTTCCTTCAGTGACATAAAAGATTCTTTTCTTGGGGTTGAGAGATATACCATACTTATTTCACCTTTCAAACACTTGATTTAGGTGCATAAAATGATCCTCTCTATTCTTAGAGAACATTGTAAGATCATCTATATATATGATGATGTATTTTCCCACTAGATCCTATAAATCATGGTCCATGGCCCTTTGAAAGGTGGTTCCTACATTAATCAATCCAAATGGCATTATTTTTAAGCATATGTCACCCACTTGGTAGTGAAATTTGTCTTCATCCTATCTTCTTAAGCGATAAGCATTTGGTTGTATCCAAAGAAACCATCCACAAAGGACATCATGGTTAATCCTAAAACAACTTGGATGAATTAGTCAATAGAACACAAGGGGTAATTGTCCTTTTTAGATGCTCTATTCAAATTTCTAAAGTCTATGCAAAATCTTATTTCCCCATTCTTATTTTTGACTGGGACCAGGTTGGAAACCCAAGTGGATTGCCTAATATGAAACACAATCCTTGCATCTAGCATCTTCTTGACCTCTTTAAAGATCATGGGTTCTAAGATAGGGTTGAGTGGCCTTTATTTTTGTTTGAAGGGTTTGAAACTCTCTTTGAGAGGTATAGTATGAGTAATAACCCTTGGATCAAATATTTTTAGATCTCAATAGGACCAGGCAATTACATATTTATACTTTATAAGTAGATCCCTAGCCTTTTTATTTTCCATTTTAGTTCAAGCCTTTCCTATGTTTACTTATTGGGGTTGATCATGTGAGCTAAGATATACTACATGATAGTCCTTAACATTTACGTTGGATACCTTAGGTGTTTCAAAAATCTTGTAATGATCAAACAACCTTTCTAATGAAATCATGCCTTTAGGTATCTTACTATCATTTAGTTGGATGATTTTACCATTAAGCTCCTCTTTAAAAGAAATTTCATTGGCTTCATCAATGATGTGAGCTTCAAAGGTCCCATAATTGGTAAAGAAATATAAATTTTTTTGATCATAATTGAGGACTTGAAAATGATTCACATTATTCAAGACTGAGTGGAATGACACTAGCTCAATACTAAGGTTAGGGGAATCATGAGTGTGCATAGGGTTAGTTACAATGAAGGCCAGCTCATCAATAACTTTGTTTTCTTCCCTAGGGATATACATGATGTTTAAAGCATCAAATATTTCATTAAGTCCCACACTCTAAACTTGTACCTTATAAATTAAGATAGCTTATATTGGTACTTTCTCCTTACTTGATTGACCACCAATTTAGAATCCCCATAAATAAGGAGTTCCTTGACTTTATTCTTAATAGTAAGTTGCAATCCTAAAATGAGAGTTTCATACTCAACCAAATTGTTAGTGCATGGGAATTTAAACCTATAGGATGCATGCTATTGCATTTATATAGGGTGTATCAATACAATACCAACCCTTGATCTTGATTTTCACCTAGCACCATCAATATACAATTTCCATAGGCCAAGTATAGGAGGAGGGTCCTTAGAACTAGGCTCTCTTGCAGTATCTAAAGTGAAAAATCCTAGATCAAAGTCAAGAAATTTTACATTTTCATTGACAACATTATATTCTACTATCATGTGCCTCATCTTTGGTTATCTTTCTACCCTTATTTGATTTGACACACCTTTCCATGGCAACCATAAGTGGGAATAGTCTCTAGACATGTATCCATTCAAAGCCTTAGTCCATTCTCTACTTAAGAGCAAACCATAAGCACTGGGAATATCCACCACTTGTATGTTAATTAATTTTTGAACCCTTGGTTCATTAGCTAAAAACATATGTACATTCAATAATTCCCCAATGACTTTGATTATTGACTTGTCCAATTATGTGACCACTCTATCATACTTGATTGGGGTCAACCCAAGTTGTTCACATATCCCAGTGGGCATGATGTTGGTTGAGGCTCTAGAATCTAAAAGGAAATTATGGACATTCTTCCCAAATATCCTAACTATAAGTAAGAAGTGTGTGGACTCTACTTTGGTTACTTATATAGTCACATTTGCACTATCACTCTTAGGAGGTTTCCTAGGTTTTCTAGACAAGGATTTTGAGAGTAAATCTCTTTGTTCTTAATCTGAGTTAGGTCATGTATGGTAATATTGGCTTTGATCTTTTTCATATCTTCAAAAATGTTGTAACTAGTTTTTCATGAAGGTTCAATAGTATATTTGGAAGAACTACACTTAGGTGGTTTAGGATCATTCTTTGATGTAGTGTCTAGAGGAGTCCTATAATTGTTAGGGGGAGTAGAAGTAGTTAAAGGATACTTTTGTTCTATATTTATTAGAGAGTCTGTCTTCAAGAATTTTTAGAATTTTTGAATATCTTTAGGTATATTCTTCAACTCATTATCATCTTGGAAAGGGAATTGAAATGTTTGTACCATGTGCACTTGGTCAAATGGTTGGGATCCAAAAGGACTTATAGTAGTATCTCTATTTGGGACTACTTCAAATGTGTCAAGCTCTTCTTGGAAAGAATCAAAGGATTTTTATAACTCAATGCAATCAATCTCACCACTTTTAGGGTAGCATGCACCCTACAATAGTTTGGTAAGGCAATATCAGTGAGATTCATATCCATGGTCTTCTTATAGGAGGAAGTCTCATTGGCTTTATTATTATATAAAATATCATTATGAAATCTATGTCTAGGCCTATTAAAATTTTGGAAGGTGAATTTCCTCTTGGAGTTGTTATTAACATTGCTAACTTATTTTTTTAATTGCAAGAAATTTGTGTTGACGTTTTGGACCATCTTTAATATAGATTCATTCTCATTCTTTAGGGTATAAGAATTTTGGACTTAGTTATTGTTAGTACCATTGAATAGTAATAAATCTTTTTGGTCATTGGTGTGAAATCCATTAGTGACTTGATGACTCAAGAAACCCAGGTTTTGATTAGGAATAACATGGCTAGTAGGTAATACATTCATAGAAAGTTGGTTTAATGCTAGAGCATTTTGGTTATTGTTTGGGAAAAGGTTTAATTTACGAATCTAAGGATTAACATTTGGGACAAAATAAGCCATTTGTCCTTGAGGATAAATTTGGTAACTAATAACCACTACTTTAGAATAAGCTTGGGGTAATGTGTTGATAGCTTGGAAAGCTCTTTTTAGAAACACAAAGGTCATGGGGTCTACTACATCTTTGTAAACTTTCATAGTTAAAGACTCATTACATTTATATGGATCCATGGTCTAACTAAACATCTTTTGGAACATAGAATTTAAGGATCTAATGGGCTCATTTGCATCTATCTTAATAGTTGTAAATTGGTGATAGATGACATAGGGGCTTATGATCTTCCCAACTTGATCAATAAAGATAGTGTCAAAATTATTCCATGAGGTAATACAATTTTTAGGAAAATTGAGAAACCATTCATATGTAGTATCTTTGAATTTAAAAGGAAATAATTTATAAGTTAAGTCTTCATAGATGAAATTTAATAACCTTAAGGTAGCCTTGAAATACTTAACATGTTCTTCTACAGTTGCAACACTAGTTGGGCTAAATACTAGATATTACTTTTTAGGATTATGAGGCAAGTCGTGAACTACATCTGGTATATTGATGGGGAAACTTCCAAGCCATGCCATATATGGATGAAAATTGAATATAGGAACCCCTTGTAAGGGTGAAGATGGTAGAGACTTGGAATCCCTACATCTTCCTCTATCTTTCTTGGTTTTTGTGTGGGTTTCTAGCTCGAACAAGGGCCCACTTGTCTTTGAATGTGATCTGGTCATGATCCTTGGCAATTCCATCTTGAAGATTAAGGAACCTATTTAAAATATGATATAATAAGTTAGAATTCATAAAAAAACTACTGTTGAATATTTGCTCATAAAGGGATAAATTACACCTATCTTTGACTATGTAAGCTCAAATATGTGTTAAATTATGCAAAGATGGCCATTGTTTGCAACCTATGGCTTGAATAAACTCAATATTCACCAATAATGATCAATATTCAACAAAAATAAACCATTTTGATTTCAAATACTATGAATTCATAAATCCTGAAGCTATGTTTACTAGAAGTTAACTATTTCCTTATAGAGAACTAACATCTTTGCCTAAAAAACTACAAAGATATGTGAGAAACCACCTATATCAAGGATATTTTTACTTAAAATGAAGAATCCCTCATAAGGGTTAAGAATCATTTATATTTAATGTAAGGATTATTTTAATTAATTAAGTGGGCCCTCCTTCTAGTGCTAGTAAGATCTTCCCTATTGATGCTTCTAATTGCCTCATAGTTGCTCTTCAATGTTGATGAACACTTCTCATTTTAGGATTCAAAGAATCCAAGGCATGAGTTTTAGTTTGTGATAATTTGGCGATGTCTATGGTGGAATAGAAGTAGAGTATGGGAATTGTCCAGAATATTTATTTAGTTTGGTGGTTGGGAGCCACCAGGGTCAAGATATTTAAGATAATTCAAGCCCACAATTTAATCTAAATGGATATTAATAATTATATTTAAACTAGATGATTTTTGATTAAAAAATAGAAAAAGGAAGGGTAAGGCGTAAAAGAGAGCATGATTGTGAATTCCCATTTAAAATATTATGAAAAATTTCTAATTGCTTTGAGCATACATGAACCAATTTATGGTGTAAAATAGTATAAACTTAGATTGCATCACAAACTAGACAAGCTTTAAAAGAGACATATAAACCACAAGTAAGAACCAAGTTTACTTAAAAAGCTTGTAACTATAACCTGAATAACATATGCACATCCAAATATAGAGCAAATAAAATGAAGTATACCTAAAATATTTTTAGTTAATCTATAATTAACACAAATTAACATCCCTATGATAGAAAATGTAGCTCAAAATGTAGATAACCATTCAAATTTAAGATAACATGTATTTGAGAGACAATATTGGCTTTCAACAAACTATTCAGACAATCTTTTTAGAATTCCTTAGTTGTATTAAATGTTCTTTTGTATAAAAATTACTTGGAGTCTCTCCCTTTACAAAATGGTAACCTTTGCCTATTTATAGGAAACATAAATGGTATACCGATTACTTTCTCAAAACATCCATGATAATATAATTGGTTCATTTTCCATCTCTCCCCAATTGATTTCTCCTCTCTTTGAAATCTATGCTCAAGCTTGAAACCATGTTGTATGCACCTAGCAAGGACTTCTTCAAAGTCCATAGCTTTGGTGTAAAAATGGTCATATGGACTAACCCCATGCTCATAGGTTAGTTTGGTTAGTTTCTTTGAATATAGATGAGGGACAACCTTATTATTTGGGTCTCATTCCTTTAGGTCATCCTTTTGAAAGTGCAAGACATCCCTTTGTTTGGACATAATGTCTAATTATTTCCTATCATGAATCAAAGTTTTCCCAATAAAGAATGGTAAAGTATGCAGGATGCATTTCCTCTTATCCCTCCAAACATTATCAATTCCTTGGAATATTTGGTGAGTAATTTCTTTCTCAACTAACTTGAGGGGAACATATACAAGCAACCTGAATGGTTGGTTCATGATCCCTTCTATTCTGATAATGGTGTAGTCTAGATAATACCAAATATCTCCCATGAGTTAGACATACTTATTGACAAGAGGATGCATCCTAAGCATGGTGTTCCCTATGATATTCTTGACCAAACTAGGGTATATACAATCATAACTGAACTACATATGAATTATGTACTTGAAGATGTGCAATTTTGAATAGTGATGAGAAATGGTAATTTTGTTATAGGAAGACCAATTCTTGACATAAGGAATATGAGTAGATGTAATTAATGAGTCCAATATATAAGACATCATGGTGAATTTTTGGATTGTCCTTCTCTTAATGCCATAAAATTGTCTCCCTAATTAGATGCTAATCAACTCTCTAATAGGTGGAGTTAGCTTCTCTTCCACCATGAAATATATGTAAGAAACCCATCTGGGGTCAACATAGGTTATGGTGGCCACCCTTGAATCTCTACACAATAGGGTCATAATAATCCTAATTCCTTCCCTAAATTGAATGACTAGGATTTTACCATCATGGCTCCTAGCTACATTAGTTCCTTAGATTAACCAAGGTCTCAGGATAGCATCTAGATTATGCTGGGTAATCCATTCTCTAATGGAGGGTAAGTCTATGTGAGCTCTAGGTATATTGTAGTATCCTTAAAAAGCTACTTGGGTAATATATGAAATTCTATTTGACCCTTCTTTGATGATCTAGTCATTGTCTATTATATAATTAACAAATAGGGGTGTAAGGATATTAATGCAATGCAATACCTTGGGTTTAACAATATCTTGATGGAGACATATCATTTGGATTGAAACCAAGTCCTCAAAATTCCTCTTAGTTACTACCACCCTTTTTTCATCATATTATAGAGGTTGTAGCTCCTCAATTATGAATAAAATCTTGGACCAAAGTCTTCATGCCATTGGCTAATGCCCTTGTATCAAATTCAATATCTCTAAAGCATCTCCCTTCATGGTCTATGGATAGTTACATGTCTATCTATTCTTTCATTTATTTCCTTTCCACTTTCATGATCTTAATTGACTTCGAATATGACTGGTCTTGATGCTTAGGATGACACTTTGAGCTTGCTTAATGCAGTTATGTCCTTAAGAGTCAAATTTTGAGGCTGTAAGTCAAGGTTTAGGGATTTAAGATGGTTTGGTAGGTTTTTTATGGATTTAATGGTTAAGGTGATGGATTTTTTAAATTTATTCATGCCTCAAATCTTATGGATGGCACAACTTATACATATCCTATCTTTTTATGTGCACCAAATCTTAGGATTATCCTTTAGTGCTTACATGGCATTTACATGGACCTCCTTAAGCTTATTCCCATGGCACTCCCATGGGAATCCCTTTGAAAATTAGCCATTGACTTTTAAATAAATCCTTTTTCATCACTCCATTGTATTAAGATCATTGATGGAGTGAGAACCATCAATCATGATCAATGAGGTCAAAGCTGATTGGTTGAGAGGTTAGTTGTGGTTAAATTTGATGATCTTGCTAATGTCAAAGATGTCCTTGTGAATGTAAAATTATGGGAGTATGAATATCAAATTTAAACATGTGAGATTCTTTTGGTTGAATTATAGCATGTCATGTGTCATGTTCTTGGTAATCTTGAGACTTCAATGTTGATGTAGTTCATTGGAGCAAGCTAGGTAATGAATGTGAACCATTGATCATGGTTCAAGAGGTCTTATCTAATTAGCCTAGCTTCAGGGCTCTTTATTTTTTTCACCTTTGGATTAAGATCACCAGGTGAACATGGATATTCTAATCCTATAAGATGCATGGACATTAATCTAGTTCATGATGCACATAGGCTTAAGTTGAGGGTTTAACATTAAAAAAACACTATGATATATGTTTTAATGGGATAAGCCTAAAGTTTAACATTTATAGGGTCCCATTTTAGATTAAGGATAAAATTTTGGATGGGTTTTACTTTGAAGATATCACCAACATCAAAGACATCATTATGATTATTAACTGATAGGAGCACGGTCATCAAAGTAAATACCTTAGAAACTTTTATAGTGAGTGGGTTTAGTATGTAGTTCCTCTTAGGATGATCTCATGCCACTGGATTCAAGGCTCTATGGAAGTGAGTACCATTAGCTCTACATTCAAGTTAAAACATTGAATTAGAACATGATACATGTAGTAATTTAGACTAAAGTTTAGGATCCTTGAGGCATTGTCTATGTTGAACAAACACCAAGACATTTCATGATTAAAACTTAGGCTAAACATTGATAAGGTATAAGTCTAGGATGAAAAGGGGGTTTGTGGACATAACATTAAAGGAGGTTAGGAGGGATTTTAAAAGGGAGAAGGAAAATAAAAGGTGACTTAAGTATATTTTTATGTCAAGGGTCAGGCATGTTTAAAAACATAACTGATCCTTATGTAAAATTAAACTTAGGGTCTTTTTTTCAAAGGACCAATTGCTACTAAATATTTTCTCTCACAAAAATTGAATTTGAACCCTTAGGGTTTTTGCTTAGGAACCATGCCTTCCTCCATGAAACTTGCACTTATCCATCCAAGGGTAATCATTAGTAGTGTTAGCTTATAAATCATAATTAAACACATAGGACCCATCCCTTTTCAAGTGGATGATATTCAAATTCGAAAAGAATAACCTCATGAAATCTAGACTAGGATACAAATGTTTTAAAACATTTACAAGGGTCCCTATTTTGCAAAACAAAAAAAAATGGGGTATGTTGGTCTCAAAAACACCTACTCTAACAAAAAACCTTTAGCCTACAATTCTATAATAGTGTGCATTAAGGATTGTGTATTAGTCATGGATGATGATGTCATATGTGTAGTAATCATAAGAGGCAAAAATGTTTACCATATAAGGATAAGCACTAATATTTGTGGAAAACCTTGTGTCCCCCCACACCATGGGTGGTATCATGTGTGTAACCATATGTGTAGACATAAGAATAGTGTAATGGTAGTAGTGGTATAAACACCTATTTTAGATTCAATACCTATAAAAGGTTTATGGGTATCATTAAAGGATTATTTTATCATCAAATATGACAACATGTGTATTTTTAACCTCTAATATTAGTTGTAATACCTTATTTAAGTCATGAGTTTGATGATCAATTTGATTTTTGAAAGTAACTAGTGATTCAAATTATGATAGATTCACCCAATTAAGGTCTCTAGGATGGATTCTATGTGAGTATTCATTATTATCTTAATTAACATTTTCTAGACCAAACATTTCATCATTGATAATATGATATTATACTTCTATGTGTTAATTAATAACATTTTCATTTAAAAATAAGAAAAAATATGAATGTTCATGTTATTTGGAACCAAAGGAATATGATTATTATCAATTTGGACACCTCTTAACCTAGAACTTTGCATTATAGGGAGAAGGTAACCAAACTTCGTAAATGGCATTGAATAAAATCATGAAAATGTGAAGAAGACTAGGGCCTAGAGAAAAATATTATTGTCTTAATGTATGGGAAACTTAGAATAAAATATAAAACCCTAATATATAAATGTGAAACCCTAATAAAAAGTAAGATGAATCTAAAAAACCTAGGATATGATGTTCTTATTAAAAGGATTAGGTTCACCGATATGTTTCACCTTATTTTTTATTTATGAACCTAAAAAATATAAACCATAGGAATATTTAGATTGTTTAACATATGTATAAATTAAAACATATATGAATACCTTAATAGAGTGTAATTTAATTATTGAACTTTAATATTTATGTAAATGCATAAAGGGATAAGATAATTATATTATTTTAGGAATATGTAGTTATAAGACTATGTGCATAATTAAATAAGGGTTGAAACTAGACCAAGAGCCACTCAAATTTGGAAACTGAGTGTGTGGACCTACTTGGATGAATTTTGAAATAATTGGACACTTTTTTCAACCTTATTCATCTAATATTTACCATAAGTTTCCATGTAGTCTTCACCTAAATATATTTGAATATGTCACTATGCATACTTATAAACTATTGTTTTATGTAATATTAGGATCTGCATGTGTGCATAGGTTCAAAACTTTGTCTATTTTAATTCAAAAACATATCTCTAATTTATAAAATATATTTTAAAATAAAAACAAATGGAAAAGGTCAGTTTATTTGACCCCCACCACTCCCCTTTGAGTGTATGAGTGATGTTTGCATTTACTATGCTATGAAGATGGCTCAAACTGTACATAGTTCTCATAGGAAGGTGTGTGTGTGTGTGTGTGTGTGTGTGTGTGTGTGTGTGTGTGTGTGTGTGTGTGTGTGTGTGTGTGTGTGTGTGTGTGTGTGTGTGTGTGTGTGTGTGTGTGTGTGTGTGTGTTTGTGTGTGTGTGTGTGTGTGTGCATAGTAATTCTTTAGTATGGATGCAACCTATAATCCCTATTTTAAAACTTGACAATGGGGTAACTTGGCATGTCTTAACGATGCTTCATACTTATCTCAGACCTATTTCTTATGAATAATTTATAATTTGGAAATTTTTGGGTTATTCCTTTGAATATGTAAGTAGTTTCTTGTGAGTAATAAATGTATGTTTGATATGTCCTCACCCTAAATAGGATTTGACCCATTGTGTATAAATAGATGAATCTTTGGGTAAATTAATTTTGGCCCAATTTTAAGATGGAGATTATCTATGGTTAAGAATATATAAATGAATAAACACAAGGGTGATAAACATATCTATAGTAGGCCAATTAATTTATAAATTTAGATAAACAATATTTTTAATTTAAATGTTGAGATATGACAAAAATATAAATTAAAACTATTTATTTATATTAAAATGAATTATAAATAAGAGTACTTAGATGGTTTACTATGCACATATGGATCTGGTTGGAAACATGATGAAAACATCCTAGAATAGTAATAAAATTTTGGAATTTTCATCTCTATATCCATAGATGATTGCATAAAATTTGGATAATTATGTTGACACTAGTGTTTGAATTAGATGCAGGTGTCAATAAAAAAAATAGTGACTAGATCTAGATTAGACCAACTAGAGCCTTCTAAGTTTTCTACCACCTTTTTTGTTATGACTTTAGATCATACACATAGGTTCTCATTATAGGTCAAATGATCAAACCTTAGCTTCCTCACCCTTGGACTCATTATGAGTAAAAATGTGTTAGTGGTAAAATAGTGTTGAGCTACCCAAAGGACCCTTCTATCAATAGGAGGTGCTTACATAGCCAATACTTAGAAGAAAGTGTTAGAATTATGTATTTTTCCCCTACATGTTATCTTATGTGTTCATATATATGTAGTGTATGATAATAAATTACACAAAGTGACCTATATTTTAACATGGAAAATATGGCTCATCAGATGCCCTTTTATTACTTTAAACCTATTAGAATATTGATCCTACGATTGATATGAAAATAGGGATGAGTATGGTAGGTTTTCTCATTTTAATGCTTGATTGAGTGCCTTTTGGTAAGTTACCCTATTAGTTCACAGTATTTGATAGGTGATGAATGAATGATGATTGATATTTTATATATACCAATCCATTTTTAAAATATCTCACACTAAAAAACTTAGGCTAACCTTTATGATATGTTTCATTTTAAAATTAGATGAATTTTGGGTATTAGATACTTAGTTAGAAAAGGGGCACATGCATTGACATAGAAAGATAGAAAGTAGGTATAATTCCAAAAATGGCATAGAAGAATAATGATCAAGTTTAAATAACTTTTCACAATAAGAAAGCCTAGTCATTAGAATAATAATGGTTTGACTAAGAGATAATTAATTCATCACAAAGAGATAATAAATGTGAACCATTTGGTAGTATAAATATCTTGGAACTAAAGGGTACAACCATGATATGTATTTTCTAAGTAGACATGACTAAGGTGTTATATAATTCATATTTATTGTCTTAATCCCTCCTTTAATATAGTAATGAAATTTATAGTTTAAAGGAAAATAAATGTTTGCTTGGGTGTGTATAACACACCTTGTATTTTTATGATCCAACTTGAGTGACTTGTTGGTAACATACCTGAAACCAATATCATGTTACAATATATAATCAAAGCATATAATCTAAAAATTGAAAATTTATAAATTTTTGAAAGTAAAGGGATCAAGGTTAGGAGTAAACTTATGTGTCAATGCAACCATATTGCCTTTTGGAAATTTGATTTTAAGACATGATTTATTATAAAGCCTTGGAGCTAATATTAGGACAATTTGGAAACTTTCAAGTGCATGAATGCATACATACATACATATGTACATACATAAATACATATATTTGAGGACACATGCCCTAAACCTTAGTGAAAAAGGTGAGTTTCCACATGACCATTAAGCTTATCTCAATTGTACAACCCAATCATAATTATAATCTAGGAAGTGTTAGTTATTTAATGAAATCAAATTATATATCTAGTAATGGTGGATGATTTAATCACTCCATCCTATAAATATAGTGAATTTAGATTATTATTATTTTTAGATAGGGTAAACAAATGGGTTAGGGGAACTGTGCCCACTAAAAATCAAAACCTAAAAGATAAACAATAAAAACTAGTAGTACAAAAACCAAACTAGAGTCTAATGACTTATAAAACTATAAATGAACTAAGACCATGATTAGGTTGATGCTAAAAACCTAAAAGAATACAAAAAAAGAAAAAAAAAAACTAGGAAATTATGAGTCTGAGTCCTCTGACTCTAAGCAAAGCACCAACTTACTAATTTTAGTAGTTTTATTGTGCTTATCCTTTCCTTTAGTGTGATTATTGATTCCTTATATAGATTATATAGTTTCCTTCTTCCTCTTAATCCCCACAATTATAGATTTTACCTTATCCTAACCTATATTTCTCCTTTCATCTTCTTCTCCTCCACTCTGGTTATGACTATTCTTTTTAATATGTGGGAACATACCCACATTCTCTTCTCCCTCTTTCTAGTTATCTCCCTTCCCCATGAATAAATCCTCTAATGACAACAATGCCTTTAACTTGTCAAATTCAATGAAGATTTCAAAGCTCAACAACCTTTGAACAATGACCTTAGTCTAAAGATTTTGTAGGGATTATTCAATTTCATCTGGTAGATTAAAATAAAAATAAAAATGATACATGCCAAAAATAGGGTTAACATACATGGGGATACCAATTTGACTATCCTTAAGATGAAAATCTCTCAAATCATTTTCTTCACTTAACCCCTCTAGCTTCCCCTTTTTATCTCAAATAATCCTTCCTAAAACTATAATAATAATCCTAGGTTCTTTGGATATGGATGGCCTCTAAGACTACTTTACTCTAGAGTGATTTCCCCCTTTAAAAAATTAATAAAATAATTCCCTAATGGATAATGTCAGTCAATGGATTCCTCTTGAAATTATTAACAAAATCCTCAAGATACTTCAATGGGAAGAAATTGATGCTAATGGGATGACCTATAAAGTGGTTAAGCAAGAGAAAATGAAGTGAAAATATGACAATATGCTTTTCCTTGAGGGTTAAATATTTCATAACCTTTAAGTAGACCTTAGGCCATTTTCTTAGCAAGTCAACCTGGAGAAACCCTTTGTGATTAGAATACTTAGGTTTTTTATTTTCATAATTGTAAAACATTATAAAAACATCCTCTTTAATTTTTTTATCTTTAAAATATTTTACACTATTACAATCTATACTTGTGATTTCTCCAATTATTTGTTCAAAAATGGTGATTTTTAGACTGTACATTTTGACCTCTCTCTCCATCCATCCTCTAGAAAAATCATGGTGATTTTCCACATCATTACCTACTATAATTTCCATGAAGTTTTAAATACCTCCCTTCACCTTTTTTTCCACATGTAGGGGTCCTCGACCTCTGTGAAATAAATTAGTTTGACCCTGTCATGATCACCACCCATGTTAAGCTTATTATCGTCATTGTAATTTCTATGAATAGAATAAGTAGTTATCAAATTGTAAAATCCCTTAATTGGACTTTTCCTCATTATAATATCTATTAAAAAAATATGTTCTTCTCATGTATATCCTTGAGATGTGAAAGGATCATGATTTTGAAACACGTGACTTTGATACTATTCCCACACAACTTAGATTTATAAATAATGATAATCATTAATTTATATATTAGAATGGGAATTATCATATTTAATGATAGGTATGGCATAATTAAGGAAGTCCACATCACCTTATTAATACCTAAGGGAGGCATGTGTAACCCCTATATTTGACATCTTGTTAGCACTCTTGTTTCATTCCCTGTAGACATGACCAATAAAAAAACCTTTGAAAAATGTCAAAAGGGACTTGGCATTCTCCATTATGATAAAAACCAACCAATAAGGTTGGGATGTATCCTTTATACATTTGATAATATTCAATTAATCTCCTTCCACTTAGAGGTTCTCCATACCCATCTTAGTAGCTAGCTCTATCCCCCACCAAGTTGTTATGGATTCCACCACATGGTTAGTTTGAATCCCTAGAGGAACCACATATTTTTCCATAATATTACCATTTTAATCCCAAATTAATCCCCACCCCCTGATGGACCAGTATTCCCTTTTACTGATCTATCAAAATTTAGCTGTACCATGAAATCAAAGGGCAAATCCACTTTATTAGCAATATGTCAATAGTCTAATTTTGAGTTTGAGTAGGGATCACTAAATGAAAAAATATAATATATTGAGAAATATGAAGAGGAGATGAGTCATATAAAGAATAAATAAAAGCTAACAAATTCTCCATGATAGATGCCATTATCCTCTTGAAAGTGATAATGGGGCTATGATTCAAGTTATCAAAGATAGTTGAATTTCTAGACCTACATATTCCCCTAAAAATATGGGAGAGAACTAAATCCCATGAAAATATAAAGGGTGTTAATATAAAGGGTCATTTTATTGATATATCAAGTCCTATATAAAATTTAGGAAGACTCGAGAGGAATTGGATAAATTAAAAAAAAATTGAAAATGGATGAGGTGAAGGGACAAAAAAGGAAGAGATGAAGTTAGATTATTCAATAAATATTAACTTATAAATTTGGTAAAATTGAGTTATTTAATCACCTCAACATTTCCAAAAGGTGAACCAACTACTGCAATATATTGGCCTAATAAAAAGTCTATAAAAATCCTTCTTGGGTATGATAATAGTCTATAATAGTATTTTAAATATAGAATCTTATTTTATTTTGATTTTTTATATGACCATTATGTGTAATATGTACCTTAGATGTCTCAAGTTGAAATATAGGTATAAAAATGATACTAATGTATATAATACTACCAAAAATGTGTATTTGAACCATATAACTATGAAATTTGGCCAATTTGAAAATTTTAAAGAGTGGAGAACATGTTCCCATGGCATGCCCCCATTGAATATGGAGAATCTAATAATTAGTGTAACTATAGAGAACATGTTTATAGAACATGCTCCCACTATATTATGAAAATGTGAAAATGAAGTCATGCCTCTATGACATGCCCCCATTTTGAGGTGAGGGGAAGTATAAATAGGTAGTTATCTTACCTCAAAACTATAAGATAATTGTATAATCTATGTAAGGATTATGTATCATAAAGGAGTAGCATGTATAAGTATGTGATCACATCAAGTATTAATATGCATGCTATGCATCATGGAAACGTCTATAGAGTGATAGTATAAGTTGATCAAGAAATCAAACAAACATAAGATGACTCAAAAGCAAAAAATCAATGGTTGAAGGAGACCTCATACAAGGGGCATGCTCAAATGTCATAAAATCAAAGGGACATGACTTATTCAAATTTGAAAAAAGAATAAAATAACATGTTAAAATGTCCTCATATAATAAAAATGACATACGCAAATGTCAAAATAAGTAAGCATAGGCACAAGGGCCATAATAAATAGAGCATATTCAAATTATCAAATAATAAATACAATGAAAGATAATAGAAAGCGAGGTAAGACACTCAAGGAAGTGAAAAAAGGAAAGTGTAGTCATATAAAATACAAAAATTGGTAACTTGAGTGTGGCTTGTGACACCCAACCCATAGGTCCTTCTTTCTTGCTCTCATAACTCTCATGGGCATCTTTTCACTAATTCTTAGTCATCCATAGCCTTCGAAACTTGATCCTAGCTGAGCCAAACCCATTTTTCCATGACTAATCCATCCCCCTAGGCCATGTTAGCTTAGGACAATAGCACCACACTTGGATTATAACGTCGATTCCACTCCTATCCACTTTGGTGCTCCTATCCAAGTGCATTTTTGGCCCTAATAATTAGTTTTTTTCTTGTTCTCAATCCTTCTCCTTGTTGGCCTAATGTGAACACATTTAAACCATGACCAACAGATCCCTATAAAATTCCATTCAAAGATCATATTAAAGGAGTTGAAAATTATCACTAAGCAAGCAAGAATACAAGAAAGACTATTCAAGAAATCTTCCCTATTCTCTACATACAACCAACCTATACACCTACAATCTTATTCAAATATTTACACCAAAACCTAGCCACCTCAAGTATATATAGTTTAGAATTTTTCATATCCATACACTCTATTGAATAAAGCACATCAAGTGTGAGAACTACATATGACTTGATCTCTTTTTAGAGTATTGGTATGTAGGCAACATGCCCACATAAGGGGTGTGGATACATATTCAATGAATCTTACACAAACTAACTCACCCTCTTTATTGAAATTGATCAAAGAACAATGGAGTATAGGGTTTGAAGAGAAAATCTTCTCTATAGGGAGATCTATAGACTTCCAGCTATCAAAACTTCATAGAAAAGGTCACACAGGTAAAGTGAACAAAACCAAAAAAATCTCAAATATCCTAAACAATAGTGGTAGAGGTAGACTAAAACACTGGTGCCACTCCTATCTAGTTTTAGTGCTCTTTTCCAATCATAAAATGAAGATCAAATCTTGGTTTGTGATAGTGTCCTAGTTTTGCATAGTGAATCTCAAACCCTATCTCAGCTGTATTAGTTAATTTTCAGCTAAGTCTTATTTTCTCCCTCTTATTACTATTTTTAGAAAGGTCAATATTGTAATCTAATTTTAAAAAATTAGTCACTTAATTATTGCATATTTATTTACTGATGTTACTACTTAGATATTTTAACTAAATTAGGAATAATACACCAATATTTCCAAAAATGTTAAATCATTTGGTGAACTTGACTTACTTTGTTTGTGTATAAAAACCCTAGAAATGCTAGGGTAAATTTCCTATTGATTTTTCTCATCTATTTTTGATTTTTTTCCTACCTAATAAAATAAAAAATTAACATTAAATTTTAAAATTTCATAGTAGTTTTAAAATAATTTTCTTTCAAATCCTAGTTGCCCATACTAGGTCCTAGTATTTTCCTAATAATTTTCCAATAATTTTATTATTTTTTACTAGCTTATTTAAATAAAAAATTCACTTCAAATTTTAAAATTCAATATTAATTTTCAAAAACATTTATTTTTTAAAAATCCTAGTTGCATCTACTAGGTCTCTTTAAATCACAAATTTTCCAATAAATTTTTGATTTATTTGCTTGCATATTTCACTCAAAAATTCACTTTAAGTTTCAAAATTCAATAGTAATTTTAAAAAATATTTATCTTTCAAAACCTAGTTGCCTATACTAGATCCCATTGCTTCATGAGGTATCACCTTATATGTTTGTGAGTTTCGTATCCTTTTTATGCAATTCCTAGTTAACTATTTTTTGGAATTTACATTTCTTATATTCAGTACTTTCATTTTATATCACTATGTTTATTACAAATTATTACAAAAAATTCAAAAAAAATTAAATTTATTATCCTACCTTAAGAATGGCCCAATACACCAGTTTTGATGAAACTAAAAAAAGGGAACATTAAGAACTCTTAACTAAACACCTTGACATACAAGATGACATTCCTAGAATACTACAAGAAGAACAACAAAGAGTGAATAATGGTTGATCTTCTCAAACCATAGATAAAATAGTTAAAAATGACACTATGGGGGAAAATATGTCTCAACAACCCCTTATAGTAACCCAACCTACCTCTATGCCACTAGCTATAACTAGTACATCTTTGTCCCCTGATGTGGTAACCCTTGTGCAAGATATAATATCTCTTTAATCCAAGGTGCTACATCTTGAGCAAGGTGTCTCTAGACCTACACAAGTTTTAGATTATTTTTCTCTAATGCATATACCATTTACATGTCACATTGCTTTTGTGCCCTTGCCACAAGTTTTTATTCAACCTAAACTTACTCTATATGATGGAAAGGGTGATCTAGAGACACATTTGAGATATTTTCACATAGTATGCTTGGACTATGTGCCAAATGGTTGGCTACTTACTAAGTGATTTCCATAGATCATAAAGGATTATGCTTTATAATGGTTTTATAGTCTACTAAATTAGCTGTTCAATGCATTCAATCCTTTAGATGACATGTTCCTAGCTCATTTTAGCATTAACATTGGTGATAAGGTTTCATATGCCCAAGTTGTACAATAAAAAAAATGTCAAATGAGCATCTCATAGATTATGTTCTTTGACATAAGACTATTTTAGCTAAGATGACTAGCCCCATAGCCGATCAAGAGTTACAAGATCTATCAAACAAAGTCTTCTACTAGCTTTGCATGAATCAATTCTATTCAAAATATTCTCTTCCTTCACGAAATTATGTCACATAGTAAAGGAAAGAGAATTCAAACTAATTTCAATGGGAAAAATTAAGTATATAATTATCTCAAAAATAACAAACAAGATTAACAACAAAGTCTTGAAAGTCAGAATCAACCAATAGGTAATGTGGTTTTCAAGCCCCCTCAACATATGGTTTTATCAACACCTCCTTAATTAACCTTTAACAATCTACCAATTTTTCTAGCTAGAGTTTTATAGTAGCTATTGGAATGTAACATCATATGTCTCCCTCTTATTTAGGAAGTTGACCCAACAAATCCTCTTCCATAGGGATATGATCAACATACATTTTATGAGTTTCACAAGGCACTAAGACATACAAAAAATAGATGCATCAATTTGAGACATAAGATATAGGATTTAATAGATGGAAATCATATTTATCTTGGCACTTTAGTTGAGCCTCCTCAAGCAAATCAAACATAGGATAAAGATTTAAAAATATTTTTAGATCCTTTTTTGTAACATTATAAATAAGGGACAAGGGACACATCAACGGTTCACCATGCATATCATGGACATCACCCACTAGATAGATATAGGGCACCTTCAGTTGAGTTACATCCTTTAAGTAACATGATTGGAGTATAAGTTTTTATATTTTTAGCTAGACCTTCCATCTCCTTCTTAGAGTAGGAGATCATTGAGGATGATTCAAATTATCACATACTCTTTATCAGAGCTTACATTCATAATCATCCTATTCATAGCGTTATCATAGATAATAGATCTAGTGTTAACATGTGCACTATGACATTATTATAGCATTTGGGATATTTATAGTAGGATTACCCTAATGGACATACTTATTAGTGGATTTAGTGGGTACATACAGAGTTCATTGGGTGAGATTATACTTCCACTATAGGTTGATCCAACACACATGGCCACACCTTTTACCATAGTTCCCAAAGTAGGAATTTTTGATATGTTACTTGGTTGACCATGGAATCAAAAACTTTGAGCATTACCTTCTATAGTTCATAGATGCATGAAATTCATTCATGCTAATCAATTTATTACAGTTGGTGGCGTTCCATATGAGTTACCACTTCCCACTTTAGAGACATCTACTATTCCATAGTAATTAGTTTTATTTTTTCCACTAGATATAGTTCCTTCTCTAGTTTTGATTCAGGCATATTTGAGGCATCCATTGCTAGCACATAGAGTTCATACACCTCCATAGCTTTAAGATTTTAGACAACTTCTAGATATAGTGTTCACACCTAGGGTGGTATCATTGAAATCTCATGCATCTACTCACATAACACATGTTTAGAGAGAATATCCTACTATTAAATGGGTCCCTACAATACCTATAGCTATATCTACTTATCAAAGTTATAGGGGGGACCCCACACTCAGTTTTTACTTCAAAATTTTCAAAGCATTTATAGCATATATAACTTTCAAAGCCATAGTCTTAGCATTTCCATTTTTCTTCATAATCACACATGATCCCTCTCCTTGATACAACACACCATGATAGGGAGTCTCCAATGAGACTCATTTTTTAGGATCATCTCTTCTCAGCCTTACCTACACATAGTTTTTTATGCTTGATTATACATAGCTCAAATATAACTCAAAATCCAAAAACAATATAACATTTTTAAAAACAAAACATGCAAATAATTCAAAAAACACCAAAAATATTTTGATTGTATGCATCATCCATGCTTTACATTTCTACTATCATGCTAGACTCACATTTGTTGTTCTATACTATTGTTTAACTATTTATCTACATTACCATGCTTCACTTGATCTTCTTTGAGTGTGTGTAGTGACATCTAGATCCTTGATTACTTCACTCTAACCATTGAGGGGGCATCTTAATTCTACATCAAGACACACATCGATATATATATATACCCATTGGGGGCATCTTTTACATGAATAAACCATCTATGTTATGTCATTCCTACACACACACTCTAGTTATCATGATGATGTAAATTACATACTACCTTACATAAATTACTCTATCGATACTCACTAGTATATAATACTTATGTATTTCCTAGCATATACCTAGTCTTGTACTAACATGTATTGCATACTTTCACATTGTTGATTTGATTAGTTAGATGTTATTGCATTTCTAGTTTTTTGCATGCTTTTCTTTCTTTCTTTACATAGCTAGATGCTATTGCATTTCTTAGTTCCTGATTGTCTCTTGTATGTGACTTAGGACATTTTCCAATGTCCTTTGATTCTATTCATGTGTGTACCTCATGAAATTTTCCAACGTCCTTTGCCTATACTCTTTTATGTGATTGTGGCCCTCATGCCAACCATTGCTTGTTGTAATTATGTGTGTATGCAGCATTTGAACATGCCTTGTATGCTTGCTTTTTGGTTTGAGTGACATGTGCCCATGTCCCTTATTTGCTTGGCCCCTTGGCCACTCTTGTATGCTTATTAATTCTTACCTTGTGTGATTTTTGAATGTTTGCTTCTCATTGTTTAAAATGCCATGATCCATAGCATGCATTATCTTTCTATCTTGGATTCCATGATGGATATCATGCTCTATCCCTCCCTAACAACTAATAATTAACAACTAACAACTAACAACTAAAAACTAACAAATTAATTTATAGTTCAGTACTTTGCACATGTTATTTCATTATTATATCTATCTAAGCATACCCTTATTGATCTAACAATCTCTCAATACAAACCATGCTATATCTTGAGATATCTTGCCAATTATCATTACTGTATCATGTATCTTTATAGCATAAAACACTTGTAGGGCTCTTTATTTTGAGGGTAGTCATTATATGGTCTTTATTCCTACCCTCAAAAGAGGTGGAAACAAATAGGTGTTTTTTCATATAGATCAAAGCTCTTAACAATAAAAAATATAGCTTTTAGAACACCTAGAACAATAACCAAACATCAAAACAATCAAATGGACTAGGTAGATACTAAAAATGTCAGAATAGTCATCAGATTTAGCCTAGAACAATAGTTACAATATTGGACTATAGTGTTAGTGCCACTACTATCCATTTTTGGTGCTCTTATAAAAATAATAGAAAAAACAAACTTTCTAAAAGCAAGAAGAAAAGTAGGTTTAGCTATAGTTTCACACAATCAGACCAGTTTAGAATCAATAGTTTTTAGTACACTTTTGCTCAAAGAATCTAAATATAAGGGGCATTATGCATGGCATGATGGATCTCACTTCCATTTTTAAATATGATAGTTAGTATAACTTCTAGATCAAAATCCATGTTTTAGACACCAGTGATTGGGGGTAATGTGTGTGGCACATTTATTTTCTTTTCTTTCTAAGTTTAGTATTACCCAAGCATTCTTAGTAGTTTCATTCCTTATTCTTTTTGTAGGTGGTTAACATCATTTTTGAGTGGCTTTCATATAAGCCTAGTGTACTAGTTTTGAAGTGGCTTTTATACAATCTTAATCTCCATCTTTCAGAGTGGCTAAGAGTGGCCTAGTTCCCAACATACATTCAGCTATCCACACCAATATTATTAGATTATAAAGCATTCACATGCTTCAAGATCCATCTTATATGACATAAATTTCATACTATTATAATTTTATAGCTTCACTTCACATGGCAATGATGGATCCAAAGGACTAACTAGCCTTTGTATTCTTGAGCCACCTATTCAGAGGGATTAGACACATGGTCCAGATATTGATTAGCACACTGATGACCACCTAGCTTTAATTAGTGGACAATGATAGAGCCAAAGGGACAAACTTTGTATTATTTAGCCACTCTTGAGGAATTGAGCACTGAACTCCATTCATGATATCACTCTTGGTACAACATCATCCAACATTACTCAGCATCATCCAACACCACAATAGATTTTATATTGGTTTACATACTTAGTGAGGTATATTCATTCCTTTATCTTTCTCTCTCTCTTACCTAAATTTATAAATTATTATTTTATATATAACATATCTATTAATAACTAATCCACTCTTTATTTTTCTTATAGATTCACACTTTACAACATGCTCTCTCTATACACACCTAACATCACACAACTTCATGAGATTTACCCTTGCAGGTAAGTTTAGGTATGTTTTTTTATTTTTCCTTTATCCTAGTATTTTTATTTGCTACATCATTAGAATAAATGGGGGAAAATGTATTCATATAAAATTCACAAATTGGTAACTTGAGTGTGGCTTGTGACACCCAACCCATAGGTCCCTCTTGCTTGCTCTCATGACCCTCATAAATATCTTTTCACTAATTCCCAATCATCCATATCCTTATAAACTTGATCCTAGCTAAGCCAAACCCTTTTTTCCATGATTAATCCATCCCCCCAGGCTTGATCAAATCAAAACAATAGAGCCACACTTGGACTATAACATTAGTGTCACTCTTATCTATGTTCAACACTCCTATCCAAGTGCATTTTTGGCCCCAATGGTTAGCTTCTATTGGTTCCCCATCCTTCTCCTTGTTGGCATAATAAGAGCACATTCAACACATGACCAATATATCTCTATAAAATCCCATTCAAAGATCATTTAGAAGGGGTTGAAAATTATCACTAAGCAAATAAGAATATAAGCAAGACTATTCAATCAATCTTCCATATTCTCTACATATAACTAGCCTATAAACTTATAAGCTTATTCAAATATTTACACCAGTACCTAGACACTTCAAGTATATCCAATTTATCATTTTTGATACTTATACACTCTATTACACAAATCATATCAAGTGGGAGAACAACATATGACTTGATCCCTCTTCAAAGTATTAATATGAAGGTAGGGTGACTGCATAAGGGGTGTGGATACACATTCAATAAAACTTACACACACTAACCCCCCCTCTTTCTCAAAATTGATCAAATCACAATGGAGTATAAGGTTTGAAGATACAATATTCTCTACAAGGAGCTCTAGAAACTTCCATCTGTCAAAACTTCATAGATAGGGTCACACATGCATAGTGAACAAAACCTAGAAAGCTCATATCTCCTAAACAATAGCAGTAGAGGTGGACTATAACACTGATGCCACTCTTGTAAAATTTTGGTGCTCCTATCTATTCATAAAATTAATATTATATCCTAATTTGTGATAGTTTCTTATTCCTACATAGTGAATCTTAGACCCTATCTCAGCCGTATCTGTCAATTTTTAGCTAAGTCTTATTTTCTCCCTCTTATTAATATTTTTAGAAAGCTCAAAATTATAATATAATTTACAAAAATTAGTAGCTTAATTATTAAATATTTATTTACTAATTTTACTACTCAGACCCTTTAACTAAATTATGAATAATACACCAATATTCCCAAAAATGTTAAATAAAAAAGCATGGAATAATAGGAAGCCAACATAAGCATATCATATTAATCCATGGATATATGTGTTAGAATTTTTTATAAGTATATAGAATATCAAGTACACTATTAAATATGTAATTATGGATAAAGGCATGTGTAATTAAATAGGCTCAAACAAGATAATGGAAATGATCATATAATACTGTAACTTGGGTGTGTCATGATCAAAGAAGTAGTTTCCCCTAACATACTATGTTCATAGATCATGTGCTTAGGTATTCCTATACCAAAATCAAAATATATGTGAAACACATGTGAGTATATAGAAATAAATGATATGCTATCTACCAACATGGAACCAAAAAAATAGATTCTAAGGAGATAATATAATATGTAAATGTTTCATATTCTTGGATTTTGAAATGTTTAAATTTTTTTTTGGTATTGTTAGAATATTTGATTTTGTTACCCTTAGGTTGGATCATTTTCATTATTTATATCATGGTTCAATAGGTGAAAAATCATGCATCACCTATTTCTCCTCACAATTTTCTTGTGAAGTATAAGAATAAATTCCATCATGTGTAATATAGATCAATTTTCTCTCATGAGAAAAGGAGATGCCTTGCTGATTTTGGTCAAATTTTGCTTCCATCTGGAATAGTGAAAGGGTTCCTATTGTGAATATGTATTGATATTTTTGTTGCATAACCCAAACCTATGTTTAATCATTTTAGGACCACAAGAAATTGGTATTGTTATGTTTCCCAAGGAGTCTTTCCAACTTCCTTTATGTTGTAACTCTCATATATCAAAGCCAATTTATTACAATCATCTTAAATTGCAAGTGGGTTGTTATTGTGTAGGATCAACATGGTTGTGCTAAAATTAAGCACCACTCATGAATAATGTGATTTTTAGGTTTTGTTCTCACAGATGATTTTTAATTTATGCAACCTAAGGTGTTTGTTTTGGAAGAAAATATTGCATTGGTCCCATATTTAGTAATGATTGTAAAGCTAACATATGAATGTGAGGAACATCACACATTTTATCATAATGTTCATTTGATACCTTATCTTCCTCATTCTTATGTGGAATAAAAAAAATTATTTTTAAGGAGATATGTTAAGTTTGTTTGAATGCATGCATATGAATGATGCATATTTATGAACATTCGAGTATTAATATGTGAATGATTCATATTGTTTATGTAATTGTATTTCCCTTAATGGACAAACAATACCTTTAATAAATATTAATTTTAATTCCAAATTCAAGGGTATAAATGCTAAGTCATATGATGTACTTTTAAATCATATAACATAATATTTAATGGATTCATCATCATGTTGTTTGAAATTATGAAAATGTCCTAATGTATATTGAAAGCCAAAAATGAGACATCTTATAATTGTGATAAAGTAATTAATGAACCTTTAGATAATAAATAGAAATAATTGTTAGCTTCATTAGTGATACTCATATAAAAATATTTTACCAATATTTTTTCATATTTACCCCATTGACCAAAACAATGTACACATTTAATCATGT